>JAQQZS010000039.1:26714877-26727784 GCA_030068045.1 Platyallabes tihoni | reverse complement strand
TTATTTTATGTATAAGCTTTATTTTCTTTTTAAGGTCACTGGCGGTCGTGCAAGCATTTCACTGCATATCGTACTGTTTATGACTGTGTATGTGACAAATAAAATTTGAATTTGAATTTGATCAAGCCAGAGATGACAGTTGCATGGAAAAACATCCAGAGTTGACGTTAGCAAGAAACGTTGAGAGGAACCAGACTCAGAAAGGATCATATCCTTATTTGGGGTGATAGATAGCACAACCATAAAAAAAAAATCCCCTTATATGTGCTGTGTAGCTGTATAACAGGAAATGTGTTTTTGTCAACTTGAAGTTGCTTTGTTGAGGTTACCAGCTGTTCACTGAAAACTATTTGTGGCGATTTAATTCCTCAAACTATTTGAGCGACTCCAGTCATAAGCCATCGTAGCAAAACTGTTTGTATCGAAAGCCATCTTCATTAGAGACATATCATACAGTAATACCGGACCTTTAAAAATACGCCAATGCATTTACCTTAGGATCGTATTATTTACAGGAGCATTATTTATGTCTGCTGGCTATCCATTGCTCCCTGAGAGACATTAATAGGCCATTTACAATCCAGTACTCTTCAACTGTACTTTTCCTCTCAAATGATCTTCGTACCTTTAAATGTTGATGCTTGTAATGGTCATCAGTATGATCGCCGTGGTAACAATTTCACCATGACAACTCCGTTTCCATTTAAAGCTGCTGGATTCTATGCGAGTGCTTCTTTTTTTTTTTCCCTTCACTTTCCTCCGAGGCGCGTCTCTACTACACGCAGCCCTCGCCACACCTTCGACTCTTTGTGTTTATTCTTACCTGTGTCTCGAGCTTTCAAGCTACGGTTCTTAACAAATCTCTTTTCTGAGAGACATTCTGTAACCGAACAAAACGGGTAGCAACAAGGAAAAAAAAAAGAAAGAAGGAAAGAAAGAAAGAAAAAAGGGGTGCATGCATGTATGTGTGGTGTGAGAGCGTGTCTTGTTTGTTTGTGTGTGTGTGTGTGTGTGTGTGTGTGTGTTTGTGTATATATAAGTGTGTGTATAAGTGTGCACACACAATGTTAGAGAGAGGGAAGTGATTTAATCCCCCCCAAAGGAGCTCCCCTCTGAACCCCGTATCGTGAACTCGCAGGCAAAACTCGTCGCCGTAGGCAACCCCACACACAATGTGCTGTCTTTTTAATTTCATCAGCTGTGAGAAATCTATACAGCGCACTGGAAATTCTAGCACGGCAGCGCCAGGGTGAAAAAGAAAAACGAGAGAAACAGAGAGGGGAGACAGAAATAAACTTGAGCTGTGAGAATAAGAAAGTAATCTCTGAGCTCCAGTGGTGATAGCAGAGATCACATTGCATGGGTTGTGCTGAATATTTTTAACCGCAATCAAACAGACTTAAATGGGTTATTCTTTGCCTTTATCATCCACCAAGTAGTTTTCTCATCGCCAGACGGATGCTAACTAGCCATTCCACTTAGTTTATTTGATCAGAAACCTCTCCCTCAAACTTAAGGCCAATATGTACAAAGCTTCAGAGGAATACTTAGAAGTTTGAAAAAAAAAAAAAAAGGAAATAAAGGGAGTGAAAACATATAACACATTCTCTCGGAGAACGTCTTAGTGAGAAGTAGGAGTTAATCCTACAAATACATCTTGTATATAAAGGATGACACCGAGTAACCACACACCTTTTCTACAGTAAGAGCCAAAGAGGTACCTCGTACAGTACATGCGCAGCCGACAAATCCGCAGCAACTGCTTGATGCTATCGTCTCAGTATGAACCAAAATCTCTAAAGAATGTTTCCAGCACCTTGTTGAATCTACGCCACGAAGAAATAAGCCAGTTCTGGAGGCAAAAGAGGTGCGACTCAAGTACTAGCAAAGTGTATTCTCAGTGATGTTGACCATGGCAGGGTTCAGAAGCTGCTGATCTTCTGATTTTCATTCATTCATTTTCTATACCGCTTTATCCTCTATTCAGGGTCGCGGGGACCTGGAGCCTATCCCAGGAGACTTGGGGCACAAGGCGGGGTACACCCTGGACAGGGTGCCAATCCATCGCAGGGCACACACACATACGCACATTCACACACTACGGTCAATTTGGGAACTCTTCTGATTTTCTCATTCAATAATTTCTAGAATTTACACAGAATGGTGTGAAGAAAAAAAAAAACACACACACACACACACACCCACTGAGTGGCGGTTCTAGACTGATAAAAGTTGTTGATAAGAGAGGAGAAAAACAGACTGGTCTGCGCTATCAGGAAGGCTATGGTAACTCAAATAACCACCCTTTACTCCTGCGGGTGAGCGGAAACACGTCACAGAACATTGAGGTGTATGGACTAGAGGAGCACAAGACATCACCTTCTACTCTGAGTCCCCAAAACTTTGGACAAATGTTGCCTGGTCTTCAATCTTTAACCTTCAAACAACCTTAAATGCAAACCCTACAGCTTAGCCACTTCAGGAGGCTCTTAAAACTAAAATGTACACATGTACATCCATCAGCCATAAGAATAAAATCACCTGCCTAATATTGGTAGCCACCAAACAGCTTTGACCAGTTGAGGCACAACTGAATGTGTGCTGTTGTACCCAGAGTTGGGTAGTAACGAATTACATTTACTTAAGTAATGTTTTGAAAAAGAAATGTACTTCTATGAGTAGTTTTACTGCACCATACTTTTTACTTTTACTTGAGTAGATTTGTGAAGAAGAAACGCTAATCTTACTCCGCTACATTCGGCTCGTTACTTTTCTAACCATTTATATTCTACACATGCCGTTAGTAGATCTAGCGCTTGACTGTTTCACCAATCAGACTTAAGTAGTCTTTTCACTGAATACTTTTTTACTTTTACTTGAGTAATATTTTGGATGACTACTTTTTACTTCTACTTGAATAATATTATTTTGAAGAACAGCTAATTTTACTTGAGTACATTCTTTCGCTACTCTACCCACCTCTGGTTGTACCTGACACCAACACATTGGCAACACATATTTTAAGTCTTTTAAAGTTTAAGAGAGGTGGGGCACCATGGTCCAGACTCGTTTCCATCCCATAGACATTTGATCAAAGTCAACACACTGAACTCTTTGTCATGTTCCTCAAACCATTCCTGAACACATTTTTGTGGTGTGGCTAGGTCCAATATCTTGCTGAAAGAGGCCACTTCCATTAGGGAATACCATGATGTTTCCATGATAGGGTGGTACCTTGTTGGCAACAATGTTTAGGTAAGTCGTACATGTCAAAATAATAGCCATATGAATGCCAGGACCCAAGGTTTTCCTCTGCTGGCTTGCTTTCTTCCTGTAGTGCACCCTGGTCCTGTCTCTCCCCAGGTAAGCAACGCACGCGTACGTGGCCATCAACATGACGTAAATATACAACATGATTCATCAGACATGATTCATTCTCCCATTGCTCCATGGTCCAGTTCTGATGCTCACATGACCATTGTAGGCGCTTTGGTCAGTGGACAGTCTGCCGCTACTCTGCTCCATACGCAGGACGCTGTGATGCACTGTGTGTCCTGTCACCTTTCTACCAGAGCTAGCATTTACTTTTTCTGAAATTTGTGCTACAGTAGCTCTTCTGTGGGATCGGATCAGATGGGCTAGTCATCCTTTCCCACTTGAGCTAAAATGTGATGGCTGAAGTCTCTCAGATTTTTAAACTGGGCAATTTCCCCCCTCTTCTGCCACAACAACTTCAGAAGTGACTTTTTAACTTGCCTAACTCCTTGACAGTCCACATTCATGTCATTCAATAAAATTACCATCAGTGGTTTTAACGTAACGGCTGATTGGTGTAAATACCAGTCCAGGTCAGTTAGTCTGAAAAAATTCTCGTATTTTTATTATTATTATTTTATTTTTTTATTTTCTCCCTAATTTAGTCGTATCCAATTCCTCCCTGTCACTAGGGGGCTCCCACATTAATGCTACAACGATCAGTCGGGAGGGCTGAAGACTATCATGTGTTTCCTCCGAACCATGTGACGTCACCGACCACATCTTTTCAAACTGCTTGCTCACAGTAACAGTTGGGGGAGCCGTAACACACTCGGAGGACAGCGCTAGCCTCTCCTTCGGCTTGCGTGAGCTCTCAGACACCCCTGATTGGCTCACAATAAAGCCATAGTAAATGTAGGAGCGCAAAGCGCCTCCTATCCTTCCCTGCTGAAAGAGCTCGGCCAATCAGCTCACTCTAGACCCTCGGTTGCGAGAGGCTACAGCATCATCCAGGGATCAAACCAGCAATCCCTGGATGATAGGGCGAGCACTTTACCACTGCGCTACTCAGGGGCCAACACTTTTTAATACATCACAGAAGATGTTTGGCTGCTAAAGGTAGCTTGTTGGACAAAAAAATCTCTAAAAGAAAATTGGAAAAAAAATCCAATCCACTACAGGGAAATCAGACTCTTAAAGTGTATTTTCTCAGCTCTAACATGTCATTAATCAACATAGCTAAGCACTGCCTACTTTCACCAGAAGGGATTTATTTGACTGCAACTGCAAACTGAACCAACTGCAGGCCACAGTTGTTTTGTTCCACATCCTGGAAACAGCACGATTTACTGTAATCTTGCGAGACAGAAATCGCAACTTAGCTTGTCTAGGGCTGAGGCTGGAATGTTGCAAACCTCACAAACTTTTTTTTTTTTTTCCAATACAGTGACTATATACTACTCTAAAAAAAAGTTGTTGGTGCTCATCGTTTGCAGACTGTTCAAAAGTTTGTTTGTCTGTCAGGCTGACAGAAATCAGCACATGGAAGTGTGTACAGTATAGACGTGTAAATAATGAGATGAGATGCACCTTCCAATGGGATTTTGTTGTGGACGGAGTCTCTGAGGCTGAGAACATCAGCTGGTTTACACCAACATGTCAACTTGATGTTTTGTTTTAATCTAAGGTACCTTTACCTTTAAGAGCACCACTAAGACTAAAGACTTGAAGGAGAGTTGGAGGATCGAACCAAGTGTGACTAGCCATAGCTTTTATTTGTTTTTGCTTCCAATAAACCACCCCTGCATACCATTAGCCCTACACACTAAATATGTTAGCTGGGCTCATCATATTTGGGTTAAAAGCCTCCAGTTTTTAAGCGGCAGCATTAATGTGGCATCTGTGTTCATCTGAGTCAAGCTTCAATCCAGACGACGCGCATGTGAAACAGGTCTGTAGCCGGTTGGTGAGAAAACCAAAGGCACTGACTAAGCTTTGAACAGACAGCCTGTGTGTGTGTGTGTGTGTGTGCACATAGTGGCTGATTTCTAGGGTGCAAGCAGGCCGACCTGCCGTGAGTTCTGCTACACCTCTGACTCACAAGACCATGTGATGCGAGACCCACGTAGCACTACAAAACTGAGAAAAAAAGAAGAAGAAAAAAAAAACACAGATAAACAGAATGTACGGTGGATTACGCAAGACCCTATTGAGATGTACCTGCTTCTTAATCGACAGCTGCCATACAAGAATCCGTAATCCCTGCCCTCCCCCTTCATTCATCAGTTCGACTAGAGTTTCTCGGCGCCCCCTCAGTGGATGGTATTCCTCGACGGCCCTCGCATCTCTCGCTCTCTTTCTCTCCTCCACGTTCGCTGTATCCCTCCCTCCTCCAAAGTCAGCAGTCTGTTTAATCGTGCCAGGAATGACCAGCTTATGCAAGAGCAGGTAGGCAGCAATCAACCCACACCAGGCTCCTACTGAGAATCTCTCAAGCTTTGCTCCCTCTCTTCTGCACTCTTTTGCTTCCTTTGCTTTCTTTTCTCTTCTTCTTCTTCTTTTTTTTGCTGCACTTCTTCTTGAAGTTACACGCACTAATTTTCCCACGCTCGCAACCGTCCTTTTATCATTGCCCATTTCTCAGGATGCCCTTTCACTTTATCCCAGCGTTCTCTCTTCATCTTTTCCTACATCCGCAGATCATCCAGCTTTAGAAGGTGGCGGAGAAACGAAGATAAAACAGACAAAAAGATAGCTTGAGAAGGGGTTACATTGTCTGTGGCTCAGAAACCAGGATTTCAAGCACAATGCATTGTGGGGGCACGAGAGGAGATCGCGTCTTACAGAGGAGGGGTTAACGTGCGAGGCTGTGGAGCAAACATGGATCTGCTCCAGTCGGCTCACCAAAGTTAGCAGGGAGTTTTTTTTTTATTATTATTATGGCCTGTACACAGGATAATGTAGGATGCCACAAAGGCTACTTTATGATAGAGTGCAGATCATAGGAATTAGGAGTTATAAAACTACTGGTTATCTTATTATCTTGTTATGGAGGTTAACTCACATAATCTTTATTAAATGAGCTGTAACAGAGAAGCTCACGCACCCTTCTAAACCTCTCTCTCTCGCTCTCTCTGAGCCATTCTTAGTAAGTCTTACTGGCAGACATGCAGTTATAAGGAAAAATATCAGTGGTACAGTAAGTGTTGTAAGCATGATGCCTGTGTGACAACGAATGAAGCACCAGTCAATCTTCTCTGTTATGGCACTAACAGAACTACTGAGTGGTGAAGCGAACTGAAAAGCTTTTGCAGCTTATCAATAATACAAATAAATAAATAAAGCTGACAACTGAACCCACGGGGATTTAACTAGATGCTTGGCAGGCTGTTATTCTATCTTAGTTGTTTTCACACTTGCATTTTTTTTCTGTATGCAGGCTCATTTTCCCTGAGATTTCTATTTTATTTATTTATTTATTTTTTGTATATTTGGTCTGAAAAGTCTGAAAGCTGTTTTCAAGTCCGGTACCAAATCAATCCCTGAAGTCTTTTAAAAATGCCTATGGGGCTCCCTTTTCATCAAAACCGTCAAAGCGATCTGCTAACAGGTATACAAATATGCGATAAATTCAGGGTTCAGAAGTCATTAGATTTGAAAGCAAATCTCTTGACTATGAACCCCTTCCTGAAAGCCAGAATTGCCCTGCGTGTGGACAATGTCGACACAATGGTTAAGGGATCAGGCAGAAGATCAGAAGATCAGAAGGTGTTACACAACAAGCTGGCACTGCTGGACCCTTCAAAAACCCTTCAACAGCTGGTTCGTATACTGTTAAACAATCAAGTATGATTGTACGGATAAAAGCATCAGCCAAATGAAAATGTAATTACAATAAAAGACGGCAACTTTACTATCAGGACCAAGTGTGAAAACACCAGTCATGATGTCTGACATGGTTAAAAATAGACTGGTTCTGTGCTGACCGGCCATTCGTTAACAAGAAGTCGTTAACAAGAATAATTTATTGAGTAACGGTAATAGGAAATACAGAAAGTACACTGTGTATAGGATTGGTGATGCATAACTTGTTCACCTGCAAATGTCAAAATTGGGATTTGTAATTTTTCCTGCTTCTAGCTCCACTTTCACTTCCCACCCACAAGCTAGCTCTTCTGTCAGCTGGAAAGGGTGAGGGTGAGCACATGCTTCCTCCAAAACACATGAAAGCTGACTCTATCTACTGGGCGGCTGGATGCGCTTTGAGGAAATCTCTTACCCTTTTCCTAGTCATGAGGTCACACATGCCGAGGCTATTGTTGCACTGATCCGCTGCCATCCCTCCCATTAAATGGCGGCAGAATCAGCAGCAGCGTCGGGATCCGAAACACGTAACTCTCAATCATCCAGATTTTGCCCTGCTTCTGAGTTAAAAAACTATCAGGTGGGACTTAATTGTAGCACACCAGGGGTAAATAATCATCAGGATATTAAATATGTACAGGGTGTGTAGTGATGCTCTTTGCAACTTTTCTTTATTGCTGGGATGCTGGTTCACGTTTCAGGTTTATACCACCACCTACTGTACAGATGTAACATCAGATCCAAAAAAAAAAGCTCTATCAGGTGGGGTATGAGGTGAGAATGCGTAGCTCGGGTCAGCCCACTCTGCGGATTTCACTTCCAAGATTCAGGTGACGTGAATCCTACACTCTATCTCTCTCTATCTGAAGCGTGTACGAGTGTGTAGGGTGAAGCCAGGCTACACCAGCAGGAAGCTTCTCCCTTTACCTTGCTGTGGCAACAGAAGCTGCGTTCATCGTGAGGAAAGCAGTTGTTATAGCGATGGTATGACTTTGGCAGGCTGTGTGAGGCGAGAGGACGATATGCGTGGACGGAAGATGGAAAGGAGGATTATTATTATTATTATATAAGAGAGAGAGCGAGATCACAGTAACCAAAGCAGCCCACATTGCAAAAGGAGAATCACAGTGACAAGCAACATGTGGTAGCAATCACAAGATCCCAGCCTTGTTACAAGCGCTACACAACTGCACAGCAAACAAAGACACGCACCAAAAAAACAAAAAAAAGACAAAAGGATTCCCGTGACACATCATAGGCTGCATCCCTTTACGTTATAACTTTAAAATAAGGTTCATAACCGGAACCTAAGCACCACTCCTGTACCTTTAAATAGATTTAAGATGAAAGGTAAACTCTAAAGGTACAAAAGGCTTCACCCTGATTGTGTTTTGTTTTTTTAGCAGATCCATGCGAAGACACACTTGCCTTGCACTTGACCCTGGAGTGTATGTGTGTGTACATGGGTGTGCATATGGAAGGAGTGGCAGGTCAGTGACCTGTACACAGCAGCACCTCTGAGTACAGCTGAGTGAGACAGAGAAACCCCCCTCAGACTGCAGAACACCTCCAGATGGCCTTCCACGTTAAAGGCCCATTGTCAGATGTGCTGGACCTGCCATCGGGGAAGGACCGTAATACAAACTGCATGGAGCGAGACTGAGTGTGTGGGTGTGTGCGTGCTTCAGCTCAAGTAGCTCCCCCCCTCCTCATTTAGCATTTAGCTTACACAAAGCTACAAAAATGTTCCACTTCAGGTTAAATTCATTCACAAACAAAGGAGTGTCCTTTAGGTTTTTTTTTTTTTTTTAATCTCTCTCTGCAAATGGGAATATCATATCCGAGAACTTTCCATTCATGCATAGATCTCCTCAGACTGCTGAAACACACAACTCATTCTGTAAGATTTTGTTTTCATAATTTGTAGGTTCCTGAACAAAACTAACAAAGACTGAGTGTGGAAGAAATCCCAATTAAGCTGCATCTCAAGTGTGCTGAGAGTGATTGACACTGACAATTTACAAAGTTCTATGAAACCTGTGCAAGTTAACATGTTTTCTGGTCTCCTAAATATGGAATTAAAACATAACGGTTTAAGAAGAAGAAAAAAACAAAAAAAACAATTGAGGATGAGAAACAGACGTGAACGGCGCCCACCCTCTCTGTCTGAGATACAGGTGGCTCTCGAGGTTAGTGGCACTCGGCGGCAAATGAACTACTCTGCTGGATTGTTTTCTGAACGCGAAAAAAACAACAACAATGGCTACGCATATGTTAGTAAATCTGTCCGTCTGGGCGTTAGCGCGTTAGTGGAAAAGCGAGCAGCGACGCAACAGAGAGAGGAAGCAAGAGGGCAGCAGCGCTCATCATTAGTGGGGCTGAAGCGCACTCCGCGTACCTGCAGCCCATATGTACACAGATGTTCCTCCAGCAAAGTGTGAGGCTCTGATAGGAGGGAGGGGGGAAGCGCACCACATGCATGGGTGAAATAAACACTTGTCAAAGAAGATGATTGATAATTCGCAGTTTATCATAATTAGAATTTTTTTAAATGAAATTCAACAGCGCAACAAGCAATAACTACAAGAAAAAGATATATATAAAATAAAATTATTAATTATATTATGCCAGTTTTAAAAAATTGTAGCATCTGCAACGGGTGAGTGATTTCAGTGATGGATGAGGATGAGTTAATTAACCCTGCATTCAAACACCCAACTCATTACTGTCGCTCCCACACAGCAGCATAATCACCAGTTTTGAACTGGAGTGTTTTGCGCCAAATTAAAGCTGTAGTGTTTATTCAACTGGTGTTAATTCAACACTACTTGTTATTAACACTCAACACTGGAGATTTTGCTGCTAGAAACCACTATTTTTGTTGCACTTGTGCATTCCAGACTATTCCCTCAGTAAACAGTAGCTAAATTGTATACAGAAAACTGCATCATTTTTACACACCACTTTAGAAAAAAAATTACCCCCAAACTTCATAATTAGTAGAGTAACTTATTGTGATATGTTTTTTTTTTTTTTTTTTTTTTTTTTAGAAAAGAGTTGTCTTTAAAAAGAGAATAATACGTTTCTCAGAAATACAAATGGTTCGTAATTAGGCCAAAAGTGAAGCGTCCAAACTTTTCTAAATGGTCTAAATTTTCTAAAGGGTCAAACAAGCAAACAAAAAAAAAGGTTTGTGTACTTTATTCAGATAACTTGTGTAGTCTGTTACAGTGATGTTAAATTAGAAATTGACGTTTTAAGTTTGTTTTAAGTTAAGTTTTGTTTCTCTCTTTCGGCCAAAACACAGTATTTGTGCAGATTAAATTTTTTTTCTTACGTTGTACATATATAATATAGAAGAGTTCTGTGGCCAAATAAGTTACTTCTGTTTATGCAACATGGAAGTGACCGATCTTGCTTCCCTAAAAGTTTGATGTTGCTAACTTTAGCCGAGATGATTTTATATGTGCCGCAAAAATGTAAATTTTTCTGCGTTTTTCAAACAATAATCATTTACAATGCAAATTATTCATATTTCTTTGAGTATTTATACTAAAATTGTTGCTAGCTCCTGTGATATTGTTGCATAAATTAATTAAAGCATGCTGTTCAAATTGAAGGATTTAAAAAAAATAAAAAATAAAAAGTGTAATGTTCGTAACCATGTAAAATTCATGTTGCAACATTTTAACAATTTAGCATTTTAGAATAATACCCTTTTGTAATTTTATATCTTTTAAGTTTAACTATATACTAACTATAAAACTAAGTTTCACCTGAATGACATTTAAGATCGTTGTCAACTCTGCAATCAAAACATTACAGACACTAAAACATAAAAGGGCATGAAATTGTATTTAGCAAACGTGTTTCTTTTTGTCTGATAAAAAATAAATGTGTAGCATATTTACAAAAAAAAACGAGGCATGGATCAGGAGATAAGAAGCATTAAATATTTTGAAAAATGTTGTTATACTGTACAGTATGAACCGATCTGAAAATTCACTTTTTCACTTCAGTGAGACAATTTTTAGCACAGATACCATGTTTTGGCCGTTTCTACTGTATACACTGACAGGCCAGAAATAAGTCTGCATCGAAGAAATAAAACATTAAAATGACTGGAGTTAGGTATAGAAATGTCCAATGCATTATTAAACCTTGTAGGATGGTGGCAAACCGTCAACTCAACTAAATATAGTCAGGAAAAAAATCATGCAGTAAATGACCGTGACTGGAGATCACCTGGTGAAGTTACATTATAAAGAATGAGAGCTATGCGTAATAGTGACATTAAGAGCATTTCCACACAAACAGTGTAATGAGAAGCATGTGTTGAGGAAATAAAGGCTTCAGTTTTTTTGCTAGGGAGCATAAAGATTGGACAAATGGAAAAATGGCATGTGATCTGCTGAGTCCAGATTGATCGTATACCAGAGTGATGAGTGCATCTGGGAAAGTATTGAACATGAAGCAATGCACCAAATGACAGGCAAATGAAATATAAGTGTGTGACTTTGTTTTGACCAGGTAGTATAAACAACAACAACAAAAACTAACTTACCTTCAACCCCAAACTGATCTGAATAATTTATTGCTGAGGATAAGAACTTCAGTGTCAGTCTATTGTTTAAGCAATAGGAAACTAGGGTAGAGAACATAATATCTCTTTGAGACTTTCAATTTATGTGAATATCCTGGCTGCACAATTTTGCATCCATGACATACAGCTGCTTGGAAGGCATTAATGCAGTACAATTCGTTTGAAGCAAAGGCATGAGGAAGTCTCTCTGCATCACTCTGTTAATCTAGAAAGAAGTTTATTATTGTTTTTTGGTTGGTAAAAGTTTCTCTTTTGCGAAAGCCTTCAGAGAGTAAAGATGGGTGTGAGTGCAGGCTCGCTGAAGGAAAGCGTCACACAGGGGGAAACGAGCCACGCTCAGGGAAATTATACCATGTGAACGAGCACTGGGGCCCTAATAACACCTAAGAAATGAGGCGAAAACTTCACATTTTTTAAAAACAAAGACAACTATGTCCTGAGTGACACAGACAAATACACGCACAGTACAATCGAGTATACACACGCACACACACACACACATACTCATGCACGTTCACCCACCCACGCACGTACATACACACAGTATTCAATAGACTGAAAGGCTGCAATCACTGTAAACAGCACCTTGATTTTTTTTTCCCCAAATAAACAACAGTATCCAGAACTCAGTAAGGGCTTGGCATAACAAACTCCTACAGTTTTTCACCATGTCACTGACCCTAAAGACGAGACCAGGAGTCACTTAAAGAGCTTAACAGCTTTTTCAGCTGTGTGTGTGTACATGCACGCACACACGCGCACACACACACACACACAAACACAAGCACACAAAGGCAGTGTGAAGAAAAAAAAAAAATTAAACCATAATCCAATCTGCAGCAAAAAGACAAGCGAAAAAGGCAGCGCTGTGTCTCCTTACAGGCCCTGTGTATTGAAAGATGCTTAAAACAACACACACACACACACACACAGCTGCATGGATAGCACACACTACGTCCTCTGTGTGTGACCGAGCTTGATCTCATCTCGAAGGGAAACTGTAACAACGCAACTTGGAGCAATCTGCTCTCTCTGACCAAAGGTCTGATACACATTAGTCTGATACACATTAGTTAGGCCTTGTTCACACGGGCGTTAAAATCGAGCGTTTTTCTGCCGTTCGTAGCGTCCGGTGAGCGCGGATGAAGCGGCGAGGGTTTTCTACACATAGGAGTCAATGAGAGT
>JAQQZS010000039.1:26699126-26712921 GCA_030068045.1 Platyallabes tihoni | reverse complement strand
AATCAGGGGCGTCTGTGAGCTCACGCAAGCGGAAGGAGCGGATAGCGCTGTCCTCCGAGTGTTACGCCACCCCCAACGGAGCGTGAGCGAGCAGTAGGAAAAAATGCGGTCGGCTGGCGTCACATGGTTCGGAGGAACCACGTGATAGTCTTCGGCCCTCCGGACTGAGTGGTAGTAGTAGCTTTAATGTGGGAGCCCCCTAGTGACGGGGAGGAATTGAACATGACTAAATTAGGGAGAAAATCGGAAAAAAAGCCAAAAAAATAATAATAAAAAAAAAAACATAAACACATTCATGCACTACGGACAATCTGGGAACCCCAATTAGCCTAATCTGCAGGTCTTTGGACTATGGGAGAAAACGGGAGTACCCGGAGGAAACCGGTACAATAGTATGCATGGAGTTTGCTTGCTCTCCCCATGCACGGGGAGAACAAGTAAACTCCATGCATACTATTGTTCTCCAAGAGTGTTTTTTTTTTATATAATTATTATTATTTTGGCCACCACTACAATTAACTCTTGATCAAGTTTATTTAAGGAAATATAGAGGGCGCTTATGGAGGGGGCTAAATTCTTATTTTTCTTATTATTACTATTAGAATAGTAATAAGCAAAAATGGCAGCTGTTTCCGAACCTGCCTCCGATAATGATAAATATCTCTTCGTGCTTCAGCACTAATCAGCCAATAACTTTTAAACAACTGGAACAAAGGTTTACAGGCAGCCTCACCACCCACAAAACTTTTCTAGTATTTAAATTCTGGAATCATAATGCGCAATTCCTGCAAAGGATTATCTAATTTACCTACTTCTGCTCTTTAATGGTACAATATTGTGATCTGTGGGTGGACTATTAGGCTGGAAAGTAAATATGGGTTTTTCACCAAGCAGTTCATTTACATAAGTAAACTCCTCTCCTTTGCTAATGACTCTCCTGTTCATTACTGTCAACACGGAAAACAAAAACATCTGTATTGACAGAGTGAGAGAGAGAGAGAGAGAGAGAGAGAGAATATACTGTGGTATGATGGAGAACAAGAGAGTGAGAAGAAAAGAGAGAATGAGACAAGAGTACTTGAGAGAAGAGAGAGAGAGGGAGGGAGAGAAGGGTAGGGGGGTGCGACAATCTGGAGGGAAAGTTAGTTAGAGGCAGAACAAGCTGTTGGGGGAGCGTTTCTTGGTAATGCTCCATGATTGAAATGCGAGAGTGTGAGAGCAGGAGGGAATTGGGAGCCGGAGCAGGTCAGGCACGGCAGGCGCTAAACTAGGAGGGCATTTCGGCTCCTGAAGGCTCCTGTTTTCATCACCATCTGCTCCACTGGAATTAATAACTTCATTATCAATTCCTGCTTCGCTGAAGACAGGATCGGCAGACGTTAGTTGCGCGAACGCTGCGGACACCAGGACAAGGAAACCTTGTTTAAGGGTTTGAAAGGGCAAAAAAATATATTTGGCCAGAGTTATGTTGCTTCTCGCTGTCCTTTTATGTTGAAAATTTTGCACAATTTTCACAATTCTGAATAGCTGGAAAGTCTCCAGGACGTTTCCAGAGTTGACTTACATACAAGGCATGGTATGCATAAACGGTTATTGTTATTTGAAAACATTTGTTGATGTAAAAAATTCCCACAACTTGATCATTTTTATCACATTTTTCATGGAACAATATTTATATATTAAAACTATGAAATCGAGAAAGCAGGCTCTTCGTGTCCGACTGTGTGGAGTTTGCGTGTCCTCCCCCCGTTTCCTCTCACAGTCCAAAGACATGAGGTGAGGGTTGACTGATGTTTCTAAATTGCCTATGGTGTATGATCGGTTATGAGAGTGTGTAGGGACAGTTCCCTAGTACCCAGTGAAATAGACTCCAGGCCCCTATAATTGATGGATGTCTTCTTGCAAAATATCTCTTTAACCGTCTTTTAAGGTGGACGCACAATGCAATGAATGTGAATGTACTGAAAGTCCTCTGGCAAATAACAAAAACACAATTTTTTTTCTTTATAAATGAGTAATAACACAAAGACGCAGGTTCCAGTTAGAGCGGCGATAGCTGACAAACATTCAAAATGAGATTTTCTCATTTCTATTCAAATTAGGTTCGGTACAATGTACTAAAGCAACTAATCCCCACACATATAAACTTCATAATATTTCAATTTTGGTCCTTATTTCTGTTTAGTCCACAAATAACGATAGGAATCTGGTCACGGTGTCAGATTCCCACACGTACAGTATTGCACAAAAGTCCACATAAATGTTATAAAGTAAAAATTATGAAATATAAATAAAATAAAATAAAATAATGAAATTAAACATTTTCTACAAAGACAATATTTGGCATGATCAGGTCTTTGACTAGAAAATATATCAGCAGTCTCTGGTATACTTCATACAAATTTATGGTGGAAACTTTGAGCATCCTGACAAATCTGCTACTGTTCTTCTGAAGAATTTGATTATCAACACATATTTTCAGGTAAAACCTCACAAACTTTAGTCTTTTAGTCTGAAAAGTTGTCTATGAAGTAATATGTTACATACTTCATCACAATACAAATGTTTTTCATCTAGGACATAATTCCCCCCCCCCCAAAGGGTGCTAATACTTTTGGGCTTTACTATAGGTAATACTTGAGCAGTAGTTGAGTCTGATTCATCTGAAACTACTCTGTCTCATCAGTTTTGTTTTTTTAATGAATGCGGGTTTCGATGTGAAGTTTACTAGCTGAGTAAACTGTGATAAAGATAGAAAGTGTGAAAAGCTACAGTAGTTAAAAAGAGATAAATGACCTTAACATAAAAGCGATGCAACAACCTCATTGTTTAAAAAAACAAGCAGTTCAAAAGCTCAAGCATCTGATTTGGCAAGGGTTGTATGGTAACTGTAACAGAGGCAGAATGGACAAAGAGCCGAAGAGCATGAAGCGATTAGTTCTGCTGAGGGAAAACATGGCATGAACAATAACAGAAAAACGCTTTCCGAATTGCGATCGGTGCCAGAACTCTCGAGTGGTAGCTTCGCCTGGCAGCTGATTGTGAGTGGCGAGCTGGCAACAAAGTGAGAGAAAAGATCCATCTGCACAAGAGCTGCCAAACAGAGGAAATGACGCACTGAACATGGTGTAAATACAGCGACTAAAACACTTCTCGTAGGGTAAAAGGTCAAATTACGATACAATGTGAAAAAAAGACAATCAAATACGGACATGCAGCTTAGGCATGACTTAAGATACGCTCTAACCATGCAGCACAAGGCGTCTGAAAGTTAGCTCATAGTTTACTACAAGAGGTTACTAAATATGGAGAAGCAACCTGGTTACTCAAGTAATCAACAAATATAGCATCTCTGGCAGCAACAAATTAAACGCCCACACATGCACTGTGGTTTATCTTTAATTACTTAATGATACGTGAGGAGTTGTCTTTTTACCAAAAGACCACAATCAACCAGATATTGAGGCTGAAACGATGATTAACCTGTCTGTAGATATCTCTGCGCTCCTTATGAAGTGTCGACGTCCCAAGTGTGCTGTTGAAGCAGCTCCAGAAATGGGCCTGCTAGTTGGTAGGAATCAGTGACTGATGTTGAATGTAAAAGCATGATTAAAATCATGCTTTAAAAAAAACAGACACAAACAGGGATGATCCAAAAGAGCTCTCTTTTGAAAAATTGCCAAGGCCGAGTGTTTTTATAGTCTGTGAGAAAGGAAATGAACCAGATTTGAACAGGTGAATTTGAATTCTGTTGGTGGTGAGTGATGCAGGTGATGATGTCCTGAGCTGAATCGATCAAGACACATCAGGTTTATTAACAGATAACGCACAGTCCCTTGGCAGGATGTGTATATTTAGTAAGTGGTAACTTACAGTGGTGTAAGTGTCCTCCTCTTGAGAGGTCTGATTTATGTCATGTCTCTCTACAGCATGAGAAATTAACAAACAGAATCTAAATGACAACATGGGATTTCTGGATTGTCATGATCGTTGTAAATAAATAGAAGTTTCTTTTTTATATAAATAAGGTATTACACCACATCTTTCAAACTGTTCTGTGCACAATTTTTTCAATGACGCAGTGTCTTCTAGATACTTCAGCAACACTTCCCATTTATGGCTACGAAGGAAATGACAACACTCCTTTAATTATACCCGTAAAAATACCCAGCATCACATCATGTTATATGGCTTGCCTGAACTAGATGGACAGAACATTGGTGTCTAATCCCCTTAGTATGCCATATATGTCAACTGACACTCACTGACTAGGGAGGTAAGCAAGTTTTGTCCTCATCCTGTCCAAATGCGAGTTATCCGTGAGAGGAGAGGCTTCTGGCTGTCAATTTGTGTATGTTACAGAATGCAGAAAGGTATTATTCCTTCTAGAGCTTATGAATAAAACACAAGTAGGCAATGGTCAAGTGATTTGAATTGATGCCATTTACTTTTTTTTTCACATTTCTTACATCTTTCAATGTGATCTTGTCTATATTGAGTATATTACATCTATGTTATATGGGCTGGGGGGGGGGACGGGGGGGGGGAACCTAACTCAATTTTTTTTTGCCAGCATAAAAAAAAATGACCTCATATGGGAAGGTCCAGTGATGTTATAGTAATGACACCTAGTCACCACCTAAGTCTTTTTCAGACACAAAAGTTCCTGGCAAAGTCGTATTTAAAAGCCTAAAATAAAGCTATTATTACATGTTTAAAACGAGCATGATGACACAACTGCATTTGGCAGAAAGAAAGTAAAAAGTACAAACGACACCTCACCATTTTCTTCACATCCTCACAACATAACACAGGGTAAAAAATTTAAACGTAGGAAAATTTTCTCTCTACTTAATCACATAAACAGAAACATGACGTCTAGTTCTGGTTCTTGTAACGTGTTTAAAGGCTATCTTTAAATAAATGTAGCATGAAAAATAGACCTAAAACTTTCAGTAATACAATACGTTACTCAGTTCAGTCTATAGTTCTTTAAAACCTAACACATATAAAACATTATTTTATGGTCAATCTAATAAACAGATTTTTTTTTTTTTTAGAGAAAAAAAAAACTTATGTTAGGTAGAACATATTTTACAGTTAAAGGTTTGACCATTAAAACAACTTATCTTCAAATCTGTTTTAGCTTTGGAGTACATACTGTATATGTGCATCCTTCAGAAACTTAGACAGCACAATTCCCTACAGCTAAAAAGTAAAACAAACAACAAACAAACAATCCCAGAGATTTAGTTTCTTATGTTTTTTAAGATTTATAATTGCCCGTGATGTAAGTTTGATCAGGATCTTGTCAGCTGAAACACCTTAATCAAAAAAGACAGATTTTCTTAAGCCCTGGGTCACACAAGTTATTTTTTGTACATTGTTCTTGTGATTTTGGCTTCTACATACAGAAACACCAAGCTATCTAATTTTATTTTGATGTTTATTTAAAAAGATTCTCTTAATGTAGTAGAGCACCTTGAGTTGTCTAGATGTGTCAACCAAATATAAAATAAAGTATTAGATACTTACCAGCACGCAGAGATTATTCTTTAACATTAAGCCCTGAGTACAATGATCTTATGTATTAAAGATTTTTTTTATCAAACTTAAACTTGACTCATGGGGAATACAAAAATAATTTACCTTAAATGTTTAATATAGCCAATGTATAGAAGTAGGTGTAGAAAATGTGTGAAAATACCATATATTTAGACACAAAGACATTTGATTATAAGTGTGTTACAATACTGTATATGCATACAGTACATGCATGTGGTTATATACGTAAAGGTCAGCTTGTGACCTCAAAACAGTGCTTTCAAAACAGCAGGAAAATTTAAAATCTGAACTTGATACTAATTAAAATTATATATAAAAATGTTTAATGTAAAAACATCTTAGCAAACACTTATAGAAAGATTTTTTTTCTCATCTCAGTAAAAAAAAGCCGTTCACAATTTAAATATTCATCACCACACTTGTTCTTTGAATGCATGTAGTTAAATGTCGTAAAAAAAACTAATCACTAATAAGACCTTGCGCACTATAAGACCACTTCTTTTTTCACACTTACTTTTTAATAATCTTATTTCGCAAAACATTTACACTTAAGTCACTTAAGTTTTTCATTCCGCTGCATTCTTTCAGAGCGTAAATCATACAGTATGTCGATATTGGGATTGTAAAACTTACTGTAACACTATGGTCACGATATGTAAAAGTATAAATATTTGCCTCCTTCCTATAGAGCTGGACAACGCTCCAAACAATACGTTTCGTTATCCAGTTGCAATATGCAGCTGACATTACATCTGCTCGCATGGGGGCGTAACAAGTCAAATCATAGTCGTAATTTAATTCCTAAAAAAGGAATTACTGGGCAGATTTCTAAATAAGGACTTTATGAGTGAGAGGGGAAGCGTTCATTTGTGTGGCACCTGAAGCCCTAGAGTATTCCTGGACACCTAATTCCACACATTCACACGGGACGTTATTATACCTTAAGCGAGGTCAGAGGAAGTCACTGTAGCCATTACTTACCTCCCACCTGCCTCATTAAACCTCTGACCAACCGGGGTTACTCATTGCGCATCCAGCACGGCCTGCCGGCCAATCGGGGAGCGGACAGGCGGCATGCCGCCGCCCACACACTGACAGGGTATCGAGAGGTTGTCTGTCTGAGCACCTGAAATACATTTGTTTATTCACGGTGTGTCTCCTGTTGGCCAGACGGGGAGGAGACTCATCTGTGTGTGTGTCTAAGTGTGTGTATGTGAGAGAGAGAGAGAGCGAGCAGGAGTTGAGAGATAAGGATGAAGTTAGAGATAGAGACGGCATGCCAAAGTACATGTGTGTAACATTGTTACATATAACAAAGTTAGTTAAACATTGTGATTAACTCTAAACAGAAAGTTCCCACTAGGGAACTTGAAGCCATTGAAATAAACTGAAAGTTCATTAAAGCGTTTCCCTATACTGGGGCTGGATGTAGAAACATGAACTAAATTAACAAAGCATTTTAGGTTTCTGCTAATCCTTTTCAGTGACGTCCTCTTCAAAGTTGAATACTTATTATGTTTAATAAACTACTCATTAAACTTGATAAACTTAGGTTGAAATCAAGTTCAGTTACTACGGCAACATCATTACTGATCTTGGGTCTACGATACCGTAACATTCCTGCTGTCTATTATTGTTTTCACCTGCCAGAGTCGACATGATGCTGAATATGAATGTCGATGATGTTTAAAGAAGATAAAATGACCTATGGGGCCATGTGTGTGTGTGTGTGTGTGTGTGTGTGTGTGTGTGTGTGCTAGGTATCATCGATGTATACTTAAGCACACATACTGTAGAGACAGTTACAGGAACAATCTGATAAACCTTATTAAACATGACACCTACAGCAGGAGTACAACATAATGTGTTTCAGTTAACTGTGTAATTAGGACTTTTTAAATAATTAGCAACATAACATGGATGAAGCCTTGAAGTTTGAATTGCCTCTGAAAAGATGTTTAAGTAGTAGATCTCCCTATATATAGTACAATGATGGTAGTGAGGTGAAGGAATTGATATGATACTAATATCATCTGCTTGAAGGCATCTCTGCTGAATGGTACAGGAGGACAGAAACAGGTGTACGGAGGGAGAAATACCTTCCACTCGTCTCTTTTTAGTTAAGATTTAAACACTAGAATCAGAAATGTATAACAGTAAAGCTTACAGAAAAGTAAACTTTTCTTTCTTTCCTCCAAATTGTATAGCAATTACTTTATAACTCTGTATATACACTACTAGTGAAAAGTTTGGACACACCTTTTTCTTGCCTTCTTATCGTGCTTTAGACCATCAGTTGTCTTGTGCAGTGGAAGTGTGTGTACAGTGTCAAAAACCCTATTAGTGCTACTGCAACTAATGTACAAATCCATATTACAGCAAGAAACACTCAGTTAAGTAAGGTGAAAAGACAGTCCATCATTACAAATCAAAGTCAGTCAATTTGAATGTATCCGCAAGAGTTGCAAAAAATCCATCAACTACTATGATGAAACTGGCTCTCATTAGGACCAACCAAGGAAAAGATGACCAAGAGCTACCTCTGGTGCAGAGGATAAGTTTATTAGAATGGCCAACCTATCAGAAACCGCTGCACAAATCCTTCTCAGAGTTCACGCAGCAGACGTATTTAAACACTCACTGTTCAGAGGAGACTGCGTGAGGCAGGCCTTCATGGTCAAATTGCGGGGAAAACATTACTTCGGGAAGAACAACAATAACAAGCAGAAGAGACTTGATTGGAACCAAGAAACAGAAGAAATGGACATTAGATCAGTGAAAAAAGGTCAAAATTGAGATTGTCTTTGTTAGCCATAGATGGTTCTTTAATGTGTGGTTCCCACCGTGAAGCAAGAAAAAGGACGTGTGATGGGGTGGGGCAGCTTTACACGTGACACTGTTGGTAACGTTTGTGTTGGTCAAGATTGAGGGGCACACTTAATCAGCGTGGCTACACCAACATTCAGCAGCGACATGACATCCACTGATTTGCCTTTAGTGAGCCCTTTTCATTTGTTTTCCAGTAGGACAATGACCTCAAATGACCACTGCAGTGATTTGTAAATGTCAGTGTAATTTTACACCTTATCATTAGATTAGATTTGACTATTAGGCATGTCTAATAAACATCAATCAATGCTAACTATATACTGGTCAAATGTTAGTGAGGCCAAAACGTTCTCCGTTTGAGGCAGATTAGTCACCGAATTGGGAAAATGAGATATAAAATAGGGAAGGGGTGGGGCTTCCAGATGGTGTCGGTTAAAATCGGAGAATCCAAAGCACCTACGCTAATGCTAATTGTACCAGATTGGCTCATCGGGTATTTTTAAAATAAAGAAGACTGCTCTTTCGGTATGTTTTGGAGTGATCATTCCTAGCAGCGTACATTTGGAGTGGATGCATAACACTAATCACTTAGCCATTTATTGTTTTTCATGACATATCATGTATTACGATATGATATCTAAACCTTATCACACACACACAGGTAAAGCCACAGTGGTACCAATTCATAAATCGCAAAAGTATGCCATTCAAACATAATTTTGTTCTTTTAACCTAAAGAGGTAACGATACTAATGAATCGTACGAGGCCATCTGGGCCTCACACTCGTCTTCTGCTGTCTCGCTCACTCGCACCACTCTACCCCAGCACTCAGGCTTGAGAGAACTGACGTGCAGTTGTTGCTGTCATGCAGAAGAAATGCTCGCCCACCCGTCTGTCACAGACGCTTATCGTAATAAATATTAAAGCGCTACGCGAGCGAGGAGAAGCATCGCTCAAACTTCTGCATCTTCCCCCATGTGAAAGTGATAAGTGTCAGTTTTATGGATATGAGGGATGACACCGGGTGCTTCTGTGAATGAACAGTTGCCTTGGGGCCCTCAAAGAAGAAGACAGAAAGAGAAAGAGCAAGAGATAGCGACAGAGAGAGAGAGAGAGAGAGAGAGAGAGAGATACAGAAAGAGTAAGAATTGAACAAATGCTGAGTATTTGGAAAGTTTCGGTCGAGCTGAAACACCCGTGTCCCCGCTGCTGAATCTGGCTCTCCATCTCCTGATGACTAACGTGATATTTTTATTCAGTCATTATGCAACGCATCGGAAACGCAGCACAAGTGTGAAGCACATGGAAGGTGCAGATACAGTCGACACGATCCAGGAATTGTTTGCCCAACGAAGTGTTTTTGACACCTTTTCCTTTACACATTATGTCCAGGACTGTGTGTGCCAAGTCCATGCTTTATCTTTGTCTTTTTATTAGAGTATTTCTTTATTTATTAATTAATTTATTAATTTATTTAAGTTCATTATAAGTGTTAGGCTTCATCGAACATCTGATGTTACAGAATTATCTTTGCATATTATTCTGCTTATTTTTAATTGTATAGTGTTTCGAGAAGAACTGCGACAAACAATTTCCATCATCATGTGTGTTGATTACTCGAATGATTGTCCCAATTCTAAGGCCGATACGGAATTTAGAACAAAGTAAAAATAATTCTTTCTTCATCTATTAAATCAGAAGTCTACATGTACTGTACACTGTACACTGCCTCATCATTTATGTTAAGAAGCTAAAATTAAACCTCTGTGAAATTGAATAGCAATTCTAGGAGCAGATAATGGGTGGTTTGAAATATTAATAGTTAACAGCCTAATGGTACAGTATTAATCCACCATTTAAACACACATGCTGAAGGTAAAAATTTGAGAAAATTATTTTCTTATCTAAATTCCCTTTGCACATCCTGGTGTGTTAATACATCAGTACAAAAAGAAACAAAATCCCCTGATTGTTCTTGTTTCTTAAGAAACAATTTTTGAGAACGACTTTTCCATATTATCACGCTGTTGTTATAAACTGAAAGACAAAGTGACTCACAGGAAAAGCCCCAAAAAACAAAAAGTGTGAAACTATGCAGCAAAAAAAAAAAAAAGCTTCTTATGAATGTTTGTTAGGTGTCATGTTTTTAATAAACCTACGAACATGCTCGGAGTTGCACCAAACGTAAGAGTTTTACAACAATACTGGATGACACATTAAAAGGCTTTTCAGTGCCTTTTTTTTCACAGTAATGGGAAATTTTTCTCACGATTGTGAGAAATCTTTGAGAATTTTGGGGTATTTTAAAGTCAGGAACAAAAACGAATGAGGCTTCACTATGGTATACCATAAACTGCATTAAAATGGATTAATATACACTGCATATGGACACATGACTGTCTTATTCATATGTGCTTTTTAAACATCTCACATGATGATAAGCTCCACTCTTCTAGGAAGTCTTCCCACTAGATTTTGAAGCACGGCTGTGGGGATTTCGCTTCATTGGGCTATGAGAGCGTTAGTGAGGTCGGGCATCGATGTAAGGTTGAGGGGGATCTGATGTGCAGTCAGTATTCCAGTTTATCCTAAAGGTTTTGAGGTCAGGGCTCTGTGCAGGACACTCGAGCTCTTCCACTCCAACCTTCGCAAATCATGTCTACTGTACATGATGCTTACTTTGTGTTCTGTCACGTTGGAGCAGGTTGGGCATACAAAGACTTTATAGATAGTTGTGTATTTCCGACTTTGTGACATGAGTATGGGGAAGAACTACATAAGGGTGTAATGGTCAGACGTGCACATTCTTTTACTGATAGACAAGTAGCATGTTTAACTCTAATATTACGTTTGTTTATGATTGATTCATGATTACTCTTTTCTCACTTACTTCTATATCAGCCAGCAGCCAGTGCCTCCAGTAGGCTAGAGTGGGGTTGGTATGGCTGGGGGCGTCAGGATCCACCATCATCAATGTGTACGTCTTCTTCTGCAAGAGAGAGAGAGAGAGAGGTATTTTGAAAATAAATGAAGGACTTAGTAATATTATAATGAAAAAATTACACCACAATCACCTGTCTGCCTCTCATGCTTTCTAAGAAAGCCATCCGACCACCTGTTTCAGAAACAACTAATTACGTGTATGAATTTCATTTGCATTTAACTTTCTCCGACGTTGCTTATTAAACCAAGTGGTGTAAAAAAAATTAATAAAAAAAAAAGTAAAGATTGCCCGGAAGTTATATATCAGTGAAGTAACATCAGCCGAGCCCAGCGCTGCGACAAGATCAACAGCTCAAACACAGCTTCCAGGCTCATCCAAAATGTGTGATGTATGGAAAGAAAAAAAGAAAAAAATGCCCTAATTAGCTGCTGATATTTTCAGGCCATCTTCCACTCCTCGCACATTCGCTGCATCTCAATCTGTCTGCGAGTTTTGTTATTTCCTCTTCCTTTTCTGCTTTCTGTCTTTTACAACAACACTTTCCCCGTAAACAACCTGGCAGACATTTTGGGGCGCTATACGACAACGACGAAGACAACGACTGACCGGCTTAATTGCTCCAAATACTCGGCTTTCGCGTGTCTCCGCAAAGTTGGAGAATTGTGGGAGCAGATTGAATTATTGCGTGAGCACATTTGTCATCTCTGGTGCTGAGCCCAAAATCTGCCAGACCATATGATGGCGTTATTATTATACGCCTCTCTGCGGCAAACAGGCTGTCAATCACGGCGGTCACCGTGCCACCACAGCCCCTCCTCATGACAAAGAGACAAACGCGATAACGTATAATGCGTTCGAGTGCAACTGTCTAGTTGGTTTCTTTCTTTAGTGAAGGGAAAATGTGGAAAAAAAGCTTATATATTGGAAAAGGTCCAGTTGAAATGAATCCCTCCCTACTTTTATTGTTACTGTACATCTTGCCATTTGATCTCAGTCTCTTGCTCCACACCTTCAGTAACAATCTTTTTAAAGATTTGATTATTGTATACATAACGGGCATCTCTAACATATTTTGCATCAAACGTATGTATTAAAACATAACATTAAAACACCTAAAGCAAGACAAAAAAAAGTTTTGCTAGCTCTCAAACCCTCAGAAGCATGAGATAAAGCTGGCGAGAAAAAAAAAATGCTGTTTCGAAGGATGCACCTCGGTAAACCATTTTTCAAATTAATCTAAGAAATGCTAAATAACCCAGAGACTACTTACGATGAATCATAATCGCACGAATTAAAGCCGGTAAAACGTGAAAATAAAAAATCCCCCTTACCCCCCCGCCCCTTGTCTCCAGAGGCCAAATCCGCTGCTCACCTGACACAAAGCAAAGAAGCGAAACAAGGCTAAGCTTAATAATCGGATGATGTTGTTAAGTTTAAGCGATAAAGCCTGCAGGTAATACCCAAACATACGACAACAATAGTGCCTCCTCCACACGGTGTCAGCGGAAACCTTGAGTGTGGCGATGCCAACAGCCACGGGCGCGTTAGGCACTGTTCTCAGACCTGTTGCCATATTAAATGCATATACAGAGTGAGCGTAAAAGCTTACAAAGAATCTATGCTAGGTACAAATGTTTTTTTGGTTGCAAATTTTTAAAATAATAATAATTGATATACATGTCACAACATTCATTTGTTTCACAGTTTTTAAGATATGATTGTACATAATCAGAGGACTTTATGCTCACTCTGCACATTTACAGCAATCTGTATTGTATTCAACCTATAGGTATTAATAACTATTTGAAAGTATACATTATCAATATGATTTGCAACCTTGTGTTGTCTTTGTGTTGACTGAAACAGATTCAAGATATCAACTTCAACAAGTAGTAAATAGATATAATTATGCATGCGATTTTTCCCTGGAGAGCAACATGTATATGTGTGTATAATTAATGTGCATTTAGACAGATGGAGGAAACAAATGTAAAAGAGAAGAAGTGTGTTTTTTCAGGGGTGGGGGATTGAAGGCTCTCTCTCTCTCTCTCTCTCTCTCTCTGACACCAGCTGGACCAGTAAGTACTTCAGGTACACAAAATGAGCAAATGCTAATACCGGTAAGTATTCTTGAACAAATGCTGGCACAGTTAAGGTAAAATAATTTGCTCTGGTATAACTTAAAATCTGAATATTTTCTAACCTGTGACACGAATCGACACAAGTATGTTTTAATAACTGCAGCTAATCAGTTAAATTAGTATTAACCTTTATAGTTGAGTGTAGAATCTAAATCCAATCGAGAATCTGTGGGAAGATCTGAAAACTGCTGTTCACAAATGCTGTCCATCTAATCTGACTGAGCTGGAGCTGTTTTGTAAAGAAGAATGGGCAAGGATTTCAGTCTCTAGATGTGCAAAGCTGGTAGAGACATACCCTAAAAGACTGGCATCTGT
>JAQQZS010000039.1:26668078-26678087 GCA_030068045.1 Platyallabes tihoni | reverse complement strand
ATCAGTACTCGGTATCGGCCGATACCCTGAGCCCAAGTATCGGAATCAGTATCGGGAGGGGAAAAATGGTATCGGAACATCTCTAAACCCTACCCTATCCCCTGCATCCTCTTCTCTTACCAACTAACTTCATGTCCTCTCTCACTGCATCAGTAAATCTCCTCTTTGGTCTTCCTCTAGACTGGCGGTTCCAGCCTCAGCATCCTTCTGCCAATATATTTACAATCTCTCCGCTGAACGTCCAAACCACTTCAATCTGGCCTCTCTGACTTTATCTACAAAACATCTAAACCAAGACCTATGATATTGCACCTAATTATTTATTTATTTTTATTTTTATAAAAATACTCCCTTAAACCTACTTCTCCATTAGACAACTATAGATTAAAAAACTAATAGCCTGACACAAAATCTGCTTACGTGCTTAAGTGTCAGGCTACTCATTTGTTGGTCTCGGGTTAAATATGACTAATAGCATGTAAATAATGCAATGGGTTGCATTAAGGAATCCAAACCCTTACCCTAAGTGGTACAGTAATTGTGATCTGACCAGAAGAAGTCACAGGAGCAGTGGAGGTGTTGTGGAGGAACCTCTGGAAACTAACCTGTTCCCTGACCCACTGCCTCCCTTTGAGGAAATTCCTACAGATCGTTACGATAACCAACTATAGACTTTCATCTATTCACTTTCTCCAAATTCACTAGCAACACTACAAATAATATCAACAAATCAGTGCAGAATTCCTGCATTTATCGACTTCATTCATCTGCTTCCAAAATATCTGATTTGTTAATATATACATTTATTAATATGTTGTTGTTAATATGTTATCTGTCATAGATCTATTTAAAGCGAAATCAAGACTTACTGGTAACTTTTTAGGATGTTCAGGCATCCTAGAGAAACATTATCGATGGGAAAAATAAATAAAAGTCAAACAACAGAGCAACAGTTGGAGTGCAGCTTTTAAGACAATAAAAAGTAACACCCAGCTCAGCAGGGTAAGAAGGAAGCTATGTATAGTAAAGCGAGCTAACTTCTGCCCACTTGTCTTCTTTTTACAGACGCGAAAAAAGTCCACATGATGTTGCGAGTCCTTGTGTTTTGTGGGGGAAGAGAAACAGAAAAGCATCTTAGTCACTTCAGGGTAATGCAAATGACTCTAATATGTTAAGAAGATTAAAGTGGATAAATGTCGAGATAGATTTTTTTTTTTTGGAACGGTACATAAACCTCTAATGTTTTTTATTTTGGAGAAGGGAGGGGTGGATGTTCGTGAGTCAGCTCAGGATAATCGACACAAAAAAAACGCTGCTTAATTGGCTGAGAGAAATTGGGCTTATTTAAGATTTTGCATTTTAAGCTTCTTGGATGTAAGACCGTCCTACTTCTTTCTTATGATTTTCTTTTAAAGCCAGCCTTTAGGACAACAAAGAAGCTACCGGCAGACATGGGTCACACTTCCTTCACACTTCCTTTCCTGAATTAGACTTGGTTGTCTGTCTAAACTTGCGTCAAGGAAACTGTACTTTTGCCGTCCTGTTTCCAAACTGATTACACTTATAGTTCGTAAATTGAAATCTTAATCTAAAAGTCACTACAATTTCTTGCTGTTTGAAGCTCCGATGTAAAGAAAAAAAAAGATTTGAGGCGTCCAGCTTAAAATAACTTGTAGACCATTAAATAAAGTTTCCTTAATTAGTCTGAACACTTATTTAGCCAACTCGTATATGACTTACTGCTGACTGTTGGTTTGAAAAAAAAAAAATCCTTAGAGACGCACAGATGCCACTGCGGAAAAATTTGAAAGTGTGAAAAATTGGAAGGGAGAAATGAAACAAAACCTCGTAAACGGATTAAGATGCGATGCTTTAACATTTCCAGTGCTTCCGATGCAAAACGCAGGATCAGAGGAATGACGAGCACACGATGACTGCTCTGTCTCTTATCATGCAATGCATTCCCTTCAAGAAACAAAGCTAGGCAAGATCAGAGTTAGCCAAAGAACAGGAAGTAATCACATGCACATATATAAGTTCGATATTTCAAGCAACCTGTTGTTTCTCAATCTGCATTATTATAAGACTGAATTTTTCTCATTATTAAAAATATACTGTCCAACCAACACCAATGAGATTCTCATTCTATTCATTTATTGAGAAAAAAAAGAGAAAACATGACATGTTCATACACCAATGAGTCACAACATTAACACCACCGCCAGGTGAAATGAATAACATTCAGTGATTCCCAAGAATTATACTGACATATATTTGACAAGCATATTCGCCCATTCTGGGAGAACGACAGCATCCAGACAGCGAACAGTTCCTTCTCGCACTACCACACCTGTTTATTCTGCTACCGTGAGAGGCTGTAAATGCAGCAAATCCCAGCTGCCTTGAATAAGAATAAGAAGCGTGTACTGACGGTCACACATGTCCTGCAGTTAAACTGCGGGTTTTCTGATATGTCATGTTAAACAAGTTGTCATTACAGTCAACCGCTGCAAATTCGCGGTTCAGAGTTCGCAAATCTTTCCTTAGAACCTAACTAATAATTGTTCATGGAACCCCCCTCAATTTCACGGAAATCGCAAATATCCTTTGCAAATTCTTTTTATGCATTTTTTCATGCGTTTTAACACAGAACTATTAAAAACAATATAATTTACTCATTCTGTAGCATAAATATTGATGTAAATTCAGCTAGATTTTCATATAAATAGAGTAGCATACAGGTAACAACGGTATTTTACATTCTAGCACCGTGGGAAACACAGCAGAGTACAGTACTGTACAGTATACAGTACAGGTTTACTTTTACATTCTTTTTTTTTTATAATTACATAAAGTAATAATGTATTAAGCTGAGTTTAAAATTAAATTTAAGTGTTTTGGAAGCATATTTATGGTTTAAACTATAAAAATTGCCATTTATAGGCATTTTTTTTTTTGTCTACAATCAAAATTCAAGTTTTTTCACAATGCACAGGTGTTCTAGGAACGGAAATTTCTGCGGTCGACTGTACTTTTAAAATGTGTACATTTTACTGCTGCCTAAATGTAGCAGATGTGAATGTAGAACCCACAAAAAGAACATATTTATTATTATTATTATTATTATTTGGTCACAGAAACAAACTAAACCAACCATAAAAACACATGATCGTATATGATCAATCCTGACCCCATACACAGTATATTCATTAAAACATAGTAATGCAAAAAAAATAACTTGAAATGCTCTGGTTTTTAAGGGTTACATGGTCTGACAAACAATGCCATCTTTTTACACCAAAGTTTGTTTAGTTCTTGATTTTTTTTACTCCGTCCTACTCTTTACGTATGGGTAGATGGAGGGATGAACTTTATAGGTCATAGGTTGGATCTCTAAAATGTGGAAATAATAGAAATATCAAATAAATCAAAATATTTATTTTCAATATCGGTCAGTGTTCAATTGTGGGAAGCCAAAATCGGGTTCAAGATTTAAAATTTGATTAATTGTGCGGCCTTAGAAAGAATTCATGATGTGGAGCCCACTTCTGGAAAGATGATTATGAGAGGAGGAGAAATGTTGTGCACAAAAAAACAAAACAAAACAAAAAAAAACTCTGAAGCTAACAACAGCTGTCGAGGTGGTAAACTTTGATAAATATTAGAATCTATTCTGGTGCACTGTTCATCCATCTGCTGGAGCGCTTAATGTCTATTTTCTGGTTACGCTTCACCGTACACTGTGGATTCCTCTTCGAATTCAGTGTCTGATATTGTGATTAAATTATCCTGCGTTTCTAATTCCCTCTGTTTGGTAGGTGTGAGTAAAACGTTGCCTTCTGAACAAAACCAACTGTGGCAGACACGGACGAGAACAAGCTTAGATGGACAGCTGATGCTTCATTTGAGCTTTGGAGCTTTGGCTGTGGCTTTTGTCCAGTGTAGTCATGGCCTGGGTAAAAACATTCACGGTCAGAGTGATTCAGACCTATAGTATTCTCACATACAGTACCTACTGTAACTGCATGAGCAGAGTTTTTTTCATGAACGAGCTACATCCTAGGATGTACAGACATCCTGCATACTGATACCAGGTGTACTAGTACTGAGGAATCTTGCATGGTAGGATGTCTGCTAATGTACTGTGAGGCAAAGATAAGAGTTGCCCATCTCTAATCAATAAGATATAGAGCAAATTGTGTGAGAATCAGATTATGGCCAGAACATGTGGGCCAAGAATAGATATTTAGAAGGAGGCTCTACTCTACTCTGCTCGGCGGAGAAAATTAATTCATGTAAAAATAAAGTAATGAATAAGGTGAATGCATGTGTGCATGTGTGACATCTATGTTACAGTGCCTTTCTTCAATGCTTCATTGGGTAGGGTTGCATTTCAGGAGTCAGTTTACAGTATATCCACAAAAAAGTTTTACTGAACAACTTCTGTAAGCGATATTCCCATTTTTGTCGCTACTCTAAAACAAAGGTATGCAGTTACGGTATATATATATATATACTGAACAAGTGTTTTGAAAATCTCAAACATGTCACTCAATGGTAGATTCAGGACAACTTCATCATCATCATCATGATCATCATCATCATGTAATTCATCTTCCAAACAGCAGCATATTTAAGACCCAACTCATCCATACAGGAAAGAAAAGTATTTTGAATATGATTGGGCAAATCCCCCTAAACAGCTTGAAGCCGTGTGACATTTTGTCCTCATTTCTGCGACAGTTCTGCCAGATATGATCCATCATCTCCAGTTAACGCAAGTGTTAATTACTTAGGCTGATTGAGCCTGGCTCCCGATGCTCTGCACGGAAGCAATTCTCCAACAAATGCTCGACGGTTTCCAGGCTTCATATAAATAGAAATTTAATTTCTGTATGTTTATCCTGACATCCTCGGTAGCAAAGGCATATTCCTGAGTGAATTGATTATTGCCTCGGTGAACTTCGAAATACCCTACACTCGAAGTACGCAGAAAGACGAGAAGTCTACTTTTTCATGAGATTAACGCTGAAACAAATTTCGTTCATGTTTTTTTTTTCCCCATACTTACATTCTTACTATCTTCATTTTTTCTTTTTCTCTGTCTCATCACATTATCTCATTTTGCACACCCCCACACTAATCTTAAGGGCATGTCAAAACATAGTTTAATGAACAGATGTGTCTTGCACAGACGCTAATAAATGATGTTTTAAGACCAACTGTTGTGCATTGTATTGAAACACTCTAAGCACAGCCCCCATTACAGGAAGACCAGCCAAAGCTATAAGAATGACCTGCTTTATTTAGTCTTAAAGTGACAACCTGGACTAAAAAAAAAACTACTAGATAATAGAGACTGCAGTAAAGAGACCAGGGAAATCTACCTGCAGAACATTACGGATCCCTTACTGAAAAAAGAAGTATAAAATAAATTTAGCTAAAAGACAGGGGAAGATGGCAAAAGCAGGGGTCATTAACTGGTGGACAGCGGTCCAGAAGTGAACTCAGAGGACTGAACCAAGCACTGTAGTAGAACTCAACAACATAGCAGAGATTATGTTTCTCATGCAGACCAAACCACTAACCAAAGAGATGTTTACCCCTAATCATACTAAAAGAATGACAAGCATCACTCTGATTCCTCTGGAAGGAAGCAATTTAATGTAGCTGGAGCTTCAGAAATTTCACCTGTGTAATAATTTAGTTAGCAGCAGGCCTCTAAGCATTAAAACACCTTTTTAAAGTCAATAGCCCTCTTCACACAGGATAAGTATTACCTGGGCACCTGCGGTTTTACTCGAATTTACTGACTCATTGCACGGGGACTAATATTATCACAGGACATCGGTGTAGGTCATTTGTGGGGGGATTTTTACTTTACAAATTGGCCGATTCGCACGAGATTAAGATCACAGACAACCTCCACGATTCTTACAAACGCCTTCCCAGATATCGTCTTCGAACACATAGCTGTAAATCTTGTCTTGATTTGTTAGGCATTTTGAAATTTACAGAAATTGTGTGATTTGGATGTTGTTTGCCAACAACAGTAAGGCGTTGTCGCTACAAATAAATTAATTAAAAAACATGTTGGTGTAAAAGCCAGGCTATACTACAGCAAAAACAATGGATTTGAACATACAGTATTGCTGGTGGGTACAGCAAGAAACATTATCCTGTGGTTGGCTGCAATGACCTATGACATCATGCCACCAACTTAAGGGAAAGATATGTTGCTGAGGACACCAACCTTCTGCTGACCCATACACAAGGCAAAACAATCAACCCACAATAAATGGCTTTGAAATACATGAAAAAACTGAAGTACCCAGACAAAACCCACCAAGCATACTCGTTACACACAGATCAGAGGCAAGATTCTAAATCCCCCTCCCCCTGCCCCAACAAAGAGGTACAGCATGACAGTGCTTACTAATCATAATTTCAGTAGGAGCAGGGTCATACCCCTGTGCAAACCTCAAAACCCTCAAGCAACAGCACTGCTGCATCATGGAGGAATCAAGGACTCAAATGGCCATCAAATTGCCTATTAGTAAGTTGTCCAATTAATTTTAAGGCTGTGAAAATAGGAGGAGGGGGGGCTGTATGAAACAAAATGGCTGTAATTCCTACACATTTAATGCAATAATATTGTTAAATCCCATGAATTTCCCCCCTGAAAGTCCACAAATTTATTGTGACGGTGAACAGAAGCAAAAAATACAAAACGTACGTCTCTGTCCAAATGGCCTTTTATCGTTATGCTACACATACAGCTTGCAATTACCCACTTACACTCATCGCTTTGTTGAAACTCCACTTTACAGATCATCTTTCATATTCTACTATTTATGGCTTTTAGTAAATATAATAAAATGAACATTCCACCGTAGTACTCCTGACATTCCATAGCTAAGGGACATGTTCTACAGGAACAAAAAAACATGAGAACGTACAGTAAACAGAAGCCCTGGGCAACTGGAGTGGGGAAAAAAATATATAAAAACAGTCAGGAACGCAAGTGAAGAGGTAAGGGAAAAGAGCAGGAGCAAAATGAAGGAGGCAAAAAAGAGCACATGGAAGAGGTCAGAGCTACATGGAAAGAGAAATGGAAAGCAGGAATCTGTGATGGAGGTCAAAGCTCAAATGTTACTAGTACATGAAGCTTCACTGCTGACAGATCTTCAGGGATATATCAGAAATACTGTATGCTGGGAGGGAATTTGCATTGCAGTCTATACAGTTAATAGGAAATGTACTTGAAGGATGCAATAAAAATGTGCACAATAATGCTGCATTAGAGATAAGGTTACTCTGAACATGCATTATGCTAAAAAACTAAAGCGCTGCTGTATCAGTCTCTTTAGGGAGAGATGAAGCTGGAGCTAATGCTGCTTTTGAGAAAAGTTAATTAAAATTCCAAACCTCTGATTAAAGAAGAAATGTGGACTTTGTACTCTGAAAACTCAACCCTGAGCTCATATCAAAAACCGTTAGCAGGTTATTTTTTTCACTTTGTATTTAAACACACAAATTCAACTGCGCTCTCAACAGGTAGTAGAACTGGATCGATTATCCAAACTGAAAATGTGAAAGAACTGCATTTCATTATGAAATAAACCTTGGACACCACTGAATCTTACTGAGTAAAGTTGTTTTTCCTTAAATTGTGGCCCAGCAGTAAAAGACCCTTCAGAAATCCTGCATGGGTGGACGTGTGGGTTTTCCCTGGGAAAGACACGCAGGGTCTTCCGGAAAGGAACCCCACCTTCGGATGGCAGATAGTACGCCGCACCAGTGCCAAAGTAGCGTGGGTGAGTGGGCAGCAGTGCACAGAGACGACTAGCAGCCGTGGGCACTGCCAGGCTTAGTGATGAAGATGCCGCCCGTGTCGTAATCACAGGCAGTGAGGGAAGAAAAAAGGAAATGCAGAGATTCAGTAAAACAGAAAAAAAAGGGAGGGAGGGGGGACTCACATTCAAATCCTCTCTCTCTCAACGCCCCCACGCAGGTTTAAGCAGAGCGTATAAAATCATTCACAGAGTGAGAGAGAGAGAGAGAGAGAGACATAGGAGAGGAGAGAAAACAAATCTTCAATAAGAAAAGATACAGAGGTAGCAGTTAATACCATCGCAGCAAGCTTGCTCAGGAGATCACATCCTGGCAGCTGCAATCACTGTAATGGTTTTAAAAAAAAACTCATCTCTTAAGAACCCTAAGAAGCAAATAAAATAACAGTAGTCCTGACAGAGGTCTTCAAAGTCTCGTAAGCCGAAGAAGACTTTCGACAGCCTGCGGGGACTGACACCAAATAAAGTTAACATGATTTCAGTCGAAGGCACCCAGTAAATGACCCAGTAAAACCAGTGAGGATGAGAGATTAGAGGAAAACTTGAAACGCTTCTGAACTTCTGAGACTTTAAATGTCATGTTCGAATGAAGCTTTCAAACTGAAAGGAAGTGGTGCCAGCAGTAACACTTCCACATCGTACCGACTCCAAGTCTGTTCGCAACGTTCAGGACACTGACTTTGGCGCCAGTTATGGTTCAAAGTCCTCGAACTTGAAAGCCCTGTGATGAAGCAGAACCAGCCTCTCTCTGTGCTATATGATGAGGTGGGATGTATTAACATGTTAATGGATGCAAATGTTTGTGCTGGCCATCTGATCCAGTTCTATTTCTGTGTTCTGAGCTGCATTCTCCAGAAGAGCTGTAACTCATAAGCATATTTTAAACATAATATTTCATATGAAATTTATCAAAAGGTCCTGGAGGCTTTGACATGTAGCCTACTGGAAGAATCTGTGTGACTGTGTGGTAGCTTTTTGAGTATTTTTATGTTCAGTAAATGTTTTATGTTTATTCTATTCTATATGTTGATTTTTTTCTATCTATCTACAGTATCTATCTATCTATCTATCTATCTGTCTGCATTTACATTCATTGTAAAATCTTGTATTTTCCTTTTTATACAAATAACTGAATAAACTGAAGCAGGTAACAAGTCATTGTTTAATTTTTATTGAATTACACATTATGGTTGCTTACTATAGACTACGACTATAATATTCACTGATATTCTGTGATGCAGATTATGCCACATAAACCTTGGCCACCCATGACCCAGTCACCAACTCCCTGGTTTTTCCTCCTTTGATCATTTTTGCAAGGTTCTGCCCACTGCAGACCAGGAACATCTCACAACACCTGCAGGTTTGGCGTTGCTCTGATTCAGTAATCTAAGCATCACAATTTGATCCTACGCATTTCCAACCGCTACTGTTAATTTGAGGAGGGCCAAATTGTAATGGCTAGACAACTGGTTCAGAGGAACTCCAAAACAGCAACTCTTGTGGGTTATTCCCAGGCTGCAGTGTTCAGGACATACAAAAAGGGATCCAAGGAATGAAAATTGGCTCAAATTGAAAAAAAAAGGTTAATGCTGGCCCCAATAAAAAGGTGTCTGTGCACACAGTGCATTACTGTTTTGATGGCAAAGAGGGGACTCAATATTAGGCATGTGGTCTTAATGTTATGGCAGATCAGTGTGTGTGAATATATATCCTTGTTCCACAGTAAAGATTCGGCGCCATCAGTGTCATGACACAGCACACCCAAACACCAGACCAAACACAAAGACTTGCTTGATGCTTAATATACAGTAGGAGTGAAAAAGGCTGTTCTTAGGGAAAAGCATGTTTCTTTAAAACTCCTGGGGCATCTCTCGATACTTTTGACTGTATTACCATACACAGACATGGCAAACAAGAGTCTCGTATCGAAAGATACAGTGTATTGTTACACTCCTATTAGTAATTACAAACGTTTTCTCAATACACGAGATCAGATTTAAAAACAGTGCTTATTCTACAGCATTTGCATAAAACAGAGCATCACTAGTCCTCCATATATACTCTGACAAATGACAGTACAGTGGTGTGAAAAACTATTTGCCCCCCTCCTGATCTCTTATTCTTTTGCATGTTTGTCACACAAAATGTTTCTG
>JAQQZS010000039.1:26582097-26593762 GCA_030068045.1 Platyallabes tihoni | reverse complement strand
GACCTGGAGCCTATCCCAGGAGGCTTAGGGCACAAGGCAGGGTACACCCTGGACAGGGTGCCAATCCATCGCAGGTCCATTCTATTCTATTCAATTCTATTCTATTTTATCCTTCTTACACTAATACTACAGTCTCCTCTGATAACCTTACTGTTCTGATTAAAATTTGATGACAATATATTCCAGTGCATATAAACTATTCTATTCTTATAAAACTGTATTCTGATCTATAGGTACAAAAACCTACTATATTTTATTACAATAAAACTGTTCTGTTATATCCTAAGAAAACTTCCTTGTTCATGTAACACAATGAACATGAAATGACATCATCTGGTGGCTTTTGGCAAATGTTCGTGCAGCAACTTTCCCATGAAAAGTGCTGGCAGCTCATTCGGTGACAGTAGTCTTTTTTTAAAGGAGAACCTTTTAGCTCCTGCTGTAGATCTGGTGGCTGATTGGGGCTTATTAAACCTGCTTTAGAGGAGTGTAAAGTAACAGAGTAGGGTAGTAAAGCAGCAGAAGAAAGGAGCATGCTTTTAAAAGCCTTAGGCTATTTTCCTCTGGAAAGGCAACAGGAAACTGTCCCCCCTTCTCCCCCAGTGCATGAACACACACATACACACACACACACACACAATCAAATGCCCGTACACTCTCTCTCACCTACTTTCCCACTGGGAGCAGCCCAGAGTGAGTCTCTGTTATCCAACATTCTCCCCCACAACCTGGCCTTAATTAGTGTGGTTAATTATGCCCCTGCAAATCAGGTAGATCCAAAACAGCCCTACAGAGACAGAACTGAGGCAAACAGTCCTCTGGCTCAACCCGTAACTGGAAACACGCCCCTCCTGCACAGGGCCATACCAATTAACCCAGTCTTGTCCCTTATACTAACTTATAGCAGGGCTATGAATCTTTGGACTGAGAAATAAAATCTTTTAAATGTATTCAATTAAAACATATAATAATATATTTTCCCATAAAATTTTTCTAAAATACTGATATAATTCCCTCTTGACATCAGGTATTTTTTAATTTTTTTTGCCTGTTCCAGAAAATTCTCTTCGAACACCCTGTGCAGACATCATGTTTCAGTTTGTACTGTATATAGAAAAGCCTATAACAAAAAGTGCTGTTTCTCTCACAAAGTGCACAGGAAAATTGGCCTTTGGTAAAAATATATAAATAAATAAAATGTTCTCTAGTATTTGTTCAGTATAATGCTATGTCCTCTAAACAGTTTTAAAGAGATGGATGGAAGTCAGATCAGTAGTTAAATCATGTTCTACTTTGAAATATAATCTCACACTACTTTTAAATTTTTCCTCTGGAAGGCATTAACTATTCATGAAAATTAAAATAAATTTGGCAGATGCAGAAAAGTAATGCAATTAAAATACATGCCTCAGTTGGAGATGATGTTTGATGCGTTTCAAAGCAAAATGAGATAAAGCCATTCTAGTTGAAGAAAAACATGTTTTTGTGCAAATGCTTACAAATAAATAGAGAATATTTGTATATGTTTTATTTTGTGTCACAAGGTTGTTAAAAAACTTGGACATATACAATTTAGTATCAATGATTTGTGTATTATGTTTAAATAATAATAATAACTCATACTTTGTGCTTTTGTAGTTTGCCAAAAAAAACTTTTTCATTATGAAGATTGTTAAAAATCATGACAAACATTAAAAACAATGTAGAAGTTCAGTTCATAATCATCATCACCTCTATCATGTTGTTAGCAGATGACATCAATTTATTATAAAAGTCTATGATTGCCGGGGAAACTGCAATGAAAGTCAACAGACTACAAACATTTTTTTGGGGGAGCTTCAACATTCTCCAATGAAAAAAAAACAATGTTTTTTTTCAATTACAGCGACAACTATTTTGCCCAACCTGTAGGCTCACTTCACTGATCATGTGACAGAAAGAAGTGATGCGATTTTTTTCCCCAATGAAAAAACTTGTGTGCCTGAAGAAAATAGTAAATGGCACTTGTTTTGCACTGTCTTGTTTTGCCCTGAAATCCGGCACTGAAATTGCCTCTGATGCACAAGGGGAAAAATTTCTAATGCAAAGAACAGTAATTATTAAGAACCTTATTATGTCGATAATTTTATGGAAATTTTATGGAGAATAATGGAAAGTTTACAGTATACAGATTTGGCAGATATTTTAAAGTGATGCAATTAAAATACACCTCTGAGGAACGTAGGACTTAATTGAGGATGTGTTTAATGGGTTTCACTGCAAAATGAGATAAATCCCAGAAATGCCAATAGCTGAAACACTATTTTACTGATTCATGTTTAATAAATAGATTTTAATTCATTCAACTTAAAATGGATTTTTACATCAAATGTATAGACTGTACACTGTATCCGTATGTTATTTGGTAATTTCTAGTTTGAATGAAAAAAAAAACTTGAACAATGCTGAGATACAGAGAGGACGGAGTACAGAGAAATCCATTTATTTAAAGTCTTCTTAGAAGTGGTCTAGCAGACTAGCAAAAGCAGGATGTGATGCCTGAGTACAGCAATCATGTGAAATATTTGTGTGTGTGTGTGTGTGTGTGTGTGTGCGTGTGTGTGTGTGTGTGTGTGTGTGAATGTGGGTGTGCATGCACATCCATGTACTGTACACACACATTGTGGATCAGTGTCCACTTAGGGACTTCAAAACAATGGTGGAAATTGTGAATCACTGTTTGCGTCGTTTTTGCTATTTTTAGCTCTTGGATTAATTAAATTTAGCTCAGAGGTGAACAGACATTCTTGAGCCCATTCCAAGGTCTGGGAAGCGCAGATGGGAAAACAACAGAACGTGCACTAGAGCAAACAACATCCAAGTTGTGAACGAAACCAAATTCCTATCTGTACACAGGATTATTATAGAATTCATTTGGAGGAGCGGGTACTAGACTGTACTACACATTTAAGAACATGCAGATATTAATGTTGTGATGCAGTGAAATATCTTGTGTATAGAGATGTTAGCAAACGTGTGACACCTGGAAAAAAGGCAAATGCGTCAGCATGAGAATAAGCTTTGACTGTTTCAAAGGTTTTCAGGACACATGTCTTAACTTTACCTGCATATTTAAAAGTAGACGGGTGTTGTGACAGTCAGGGGTCATCTAGAAGACACCAACCCCAGGCCACATCAGGAAGGAAGGACACAGCTGTCAATTTAGCCACTGGTTCTTGTGTGGCCAGTTTTCAAGAATAGTTTAAAAACATACACGGAAAGAATTCATCTAAAATTCATCCACTATGTTTACTTATCCTGCTGTTGGAAAGAAAGTGTCAGACTGAATTAAAAAAAATACACAAATGGATAGCTAGTATTAATTTGTGTTACATCTCCTTGTAAAATCATGTTTTTTTTTTTTGTTTTTTTTTTTTTGCGGCACACACCCACACTCTCTAGTCACTTCCCTTTCATGTGACCTATGGGAAGTCAGACATCCCTGTTGCTTTCCAACCACATCCACCTTCCTGCCTCAACAGGGATGCTGGGGCCTGTGTGTTGCAGGACGATGATGAAAGGAGCAGGAGAGAAACGCTGGCTTCGTTCCCGATTCGCCATTTACTCATTACGCTCCCGAAGGCTCATTTTGCCAAGATAAAAAAGAAAAAAAAAAAAGAAACCTCCGTGTTTTTTTCTGTTTTGTTAAGAAGCAAGCATTAGCGAGTGTGAATGGCTGGATTGTGTTGGAGTGTTAATAATGATATTTGAAAACAATTTTGGGCAAAATTTCAGGATAAGCAGAACAAGGAGGTGTGTTGTTTTCAGAGGAAATCCGACCTGTTGTTACCGGACCCACCCTACAGAGGGAGAACCCAAGATCCATAATAACGTCATTCAGCTCTCTTCCTCGTCCAACACAACAGGCCATTCTGGTACACGGCAAAATCCTTAGGGTTGATTTAACTTTATTTATCCCAGACTTAAATGAACAAATCTGCAAGGACTTAATTAGGGTTTAATTTAACACTAGGACTTAACCGTGTATATAATCTAAGGATGTAGACAACTGGGTTGTGCTATTGTTATCCACGTCTGAGCAGCACCTTGACGACATGCTGATTAGCGTCACAATTGTGCGTAAATAGCAGGATCGCCTTTCAAATGTCAGAGCGATCCGCGTTTCCTGGTTCGGCTATTTGAGAAAATGCCAACTAACGTAACAGTGACAGCTTAATGAGGATGAAGTGTAATGCTGAACGAATATTATAATGTCAATGAACATTTATGCTCGAAGTGTACCGTCGGACAAAACATGGCGTCAGTGCTAAAACTGTCTCACCTAGTTGAAAAAGTGAATTTATATAACACCATTTTCACAATACTTAATGCTTCATATCTCCCGATCCATGCTTCATTTTTTTTTTGTAAATACGCAAACAGTACACATTTATATTTTTATCAGATAAAAAGAAACATATTTGCTAAATACAACTTATGCCCTTTTATGTTTAAGTGTCTGTAACTTGTTTGAATTAAAAAATTTTCTTTAGAACTGTCATTTAGATGAAACTTTGGATTTCACATGAAAAGATATAAACCTGAAAAAGTGTATTATTCTAAAATGCAAAATTGTTAAGATTTTACAACCTGAATTTGACATGGTTACGGACACTACAGATTTTTTACTTTTTAAGCTTTTACGGTCATATGCTTCTAGAAGCTTACACAAATTATGCTATCAATACACATAAAGAAATATGAATAATTAGCATTTAAAATGATTATTGTTTGAAGCGAAACAGTTGAAAAAATTGGCCATTTTTGGGCCACATGTAAAATCATCTCTCCAAAACAACTGAAGTTGAAATTTTTAGGGAAGCAATTTTTAGGGAAACAACTTCCATGTTGCATAAACTTCAGAAGGAGCTTCTTAGTCACACACATTTTCTGTATTATATTTATAACATGAAAAAATTAATAAAAACTGCACCAATACAGTGTTTTGGCCGTGTATGTTGCAAAGTCAGATGCTGTTTTCTGGCACATGCTCACACGCATGTGCTTGCTCACACTCCTAAGGGAATCCTAATAATCTCTGAATCTTACTACGCTAAGTCCCACTTTCAACACTTCATGGCACAAGAGTGATGCTTTCAGCACACGGCAAACAGCAGGGCTAAAAATACTGATTGCATTTCAAGTGGGGAAAGGACACTAAAAACACTACAAAGCTCCTAGACGGATTTCAATATGAGCTGGTGAGGAAAGAAGCGCTTTGAATAAATAGGGGGAAGTGTGAACAAGTGAGGCACAAAACAAAAACTGACTCGGGACCGGATTTCAGGGTTCTAAATAAGGAGTAGTACAGATCTAGCTCTGTGATGGCGAATAACAGGATTTAATCACCGGGCGTACAGATAATCAAATTAGTATCAAAGTGATTAGGAAATGGAGCCAAATGTACAGTTAAGCGTCTATTTGTCAACACAGCTATTTTTTTCGCCCTAATAGTGAATTAATTTTGCGTGTGAGCTGGGAATAAGCACACAGAGGAAGAGATGCAGGGGGAAAACAATACGGCTACATGACCTGGACAGGAAATGGGGTCAAGTTGAATAGGAAGTTCAGGGGCTTCCTGGGAAAGCTGCGGGTGATTAGCACTGATGACTTGGGCATTAACACATTCACATACACTGCTCAAAACCTTACACACCTCCTTGTACAAACCAACTTCACACAGGCTAGGTCAACAAGACAGTTCCTCTCAGTAAGCCTCCTAACTGATAAAGATTAGCTTGCTACAGTATGTGTCGTTTTTGGAAATGAGATGTTTTGATTATTGCAAAGGTTTGCCAGATCTCTGAAACAAAGGAAAATCCCTACACATCCCACAACCATATCTCATAAACCCTCGAAACTAACCTACTTAGTTATAGACATTTCTGATTTGCAGAAAGTGCATTTTTTAATGCTACTCATATACAGTAATACAGGAAATGTGTGTACCAAAGAAGCTACTTTTGAAGTTTATGCAACATGGAAGTGACCAATCCTGCTTCCCTAAAAAAACAAACAAACAAACAAAAAAAAATCAAGTTGCTAACTTGAGTTGTTTTGAAGAGATGATTTTATATGTGGCCCAAAAATTTCACGACAGTATTACACTGTCTTGCTTTAAATCATTTAAAATGCAAAATTATTCTTATTTCTTTATGTTTAAAATTAATGTATTGTAAGCTTCTAGAAGCACATGACCTGTAAAAATTGTTGATTAAATTACTTTTTGATAAAAGCTTAAAAAGCAAAAAATCTGTAGTGTCTGTAACCGTGTCAAATCTTAACAATTGTGCATTTTAGAATAATACACTTTTTCATGTGAAATGTGAAATCTTAACTAGCCAAGTTTCATCCAAGTGACAGTTAAGATCAAGAACTTAAGAACCGAATTCAAAAATTTTAGACACTACATATAAGTGCATGGAACTGTATTTAGTTCTCACACATACACACTAACAATTATTTTCTTTTCTAAACAAAATCTTGTTCATTTTGTGAAGCTGCTTTGAGACAATGACCATTGTTAAAAGCGCTATATAAATAAAATTGAATTGAATTGAATTGAATTAGCAAATGTGTTTCTTGTTATCTGATAAAAAAATATAAATGTGTATGCATTTTTACAAAAAAAATTTAACATGGATCGGGAGATAAGAAGCATTAAGTATTATGAAAAATGGCCTTTTTAACACTGATACCGTGCTACAGTATGGCTGACTTTAATGTTGTTTCCATAAAGCCTATGAACAATTTGATTAGATTTATCTCTAATCATTGTCTTTACAATTAATTAGATTGATAACCCACAGACTTATTTGATCCACCTGTTTTATAGGCTTACAATCCTGTCAAGCCTATAAAACACCATAACTGTTTTGTTTCCCTGAGTTTCCAGTAACTTTAAAACCTTAAAACCCAGAACATTTTAGCCATTTTTTGCTCTTCTGTTTTTTTTTTTTTAAAGCATGTAAATGGGCTCAAGAATGTGCAATACAGAGTAACATATCCTTTTTCAGGAACTTAGGCAATACTGTATGATTTGATTAAATGAATTATAAATGAATGAATTGAATGAATGAATTATGATTTAACTGAATTTTATTTAATTACATAATATGACTGAGAAATAAAAAAAAAGGGTCACATAGGCAAAGAAATAACCCATAAACATGATCACATGCTTTTCTGGTTGTTTTCGGTTGTTTCTACGACAACTAAAAAATAAACTTTCGTTCTACCCGACATATCCAAAAACCCAAATGCACAGTTTGATGTCTGAAGATTCAGGTGTCGATATGTAGACATCTTCATAAAAATACCATTAAATCAAATGTTGCTTCTGGTGCATGTGAGTTAACTCGTTGAAGAGAGGAAAGCCAACAAAATGGTAACATGGTTTAGAAGTACACCTTGTTAAGTAGCATGTGAACTTATCATGGCATGTTTGGGAACGAGAAATTATTAACAGATTTGGATACCTACAAGTATTAATAACAATAAACAACAACACAAGCGCAAAATGAAAATCATATGATGAACTCATTGCTTCATTATTATATTGAGACCCAGTAACAATTTTTGGCCTGTTTTGAAAATAACTAATAGCACATTTATTACAACCGAAACTCAGGAACATGAGTGCATTTTTTTTTTTTTTTAATTATTTTTTGTTCACATGAGAAATCAAGTATGTGGGAAAAAAGATAGGAAAATAAAATTTGTCTAAACAGAAAGTAAATAGACACCCAGAAGTGCTACAAACAAATCCGTAAAGTAATTCTTTGTGAAAACGCTCTGTACAAGGGAATATCAACAAGCAGAAATAAAACTCAGGTCCAATAAGAGCTTTACTGCTGGATGCAAACCAGACACGTCTAAGAAAGCAATGCCGGCTCTGCGGTAGAAACATGCAGCTTGTTATGCCAAAGGAACTGGATTCCTGGAGTTATTCCAGTTCAAACAGCTGGGACACCTGTGGCAAAGCGCCTACAAGTCTTCCAGCCCCACCACAGCTCAATTAATAATGAGTTGTACTAAAAAGGCCACGGTACCTTTTTACAAACGCAAACACATCTGTCTTGTGAATTATTTTAAAGAGTGTTCAAGTTTAGCAAAATACATCACGCTTGTTAGACTTAAATCACCAGCAATGAAAACTCGGTACATATCTGTCCTCATATCCACATGTCCTCATTAATGCTGTCCCTGAGAAGCTCTTTATAAACAAGTTCTGGCATCCGCTTTCATAAAACACCTGTTTGGCAATGCTGGAATAGTTTTTTTGTTGTTGAAAATTTCCCCTACTGGACACGTTTGTTTGTCAGTTGTTTCTCCCGAACATTCTTGAGCAACCTGCTAACTTTGGCTTGTTTGTCAGAGTTTGTTTGAGCAGATGTGACCACATGAGACGTGAGATGGAAAAACTTCCCCAGCGACCAATCTCTGTGGTCGAGCGAGACTAAACACAACTGCATCGCATTTCACCTACAGTACTGTATCTACCTGGTTAATGGGAACGAGAGTGCAGAAAGACGAATGCGGCCTAGATGAATGCACACGGTTTAGTTTATCAGACTTGAACACCAGTCTCATGTTAGATATATATGATGATGATTAATACCGGACAGGACGACCCTCTTGAATGTTCGAACATGACTTTTGCATTACTGACCAGGAAATTAAACAGATATAAGCCTTTAAATGAGTCTAGGAATTCATGCCATGCACATTTCATTCCTCTAAATGGAGAGAGATAGATTGATGATTGGAGAGGATGTGTGAAAGGAGACACTAGAACATGCTGCTCACATTTAATTACCTCAGTAAAGAAATCCGTCCACCCACAGTCATAACATTAGAAACAGCTGCCGTCTCTCTCTCTCTCTCTCTCTCTCTCTCTCTCTGTCTTTCTTTTATGTCGACAAGAAGCCCAAATACTCACATTAGCTCTTTACATGGATCCAATGTAGTGGTAAATTATTATGTGACTCTTAATATAGAGTACAGAATGATTAAGGAGAACTAAAAGTACTTACTGAGCATGTGGGACAGGGATAGACTTGACTACTTTAGCAAGGTAAGGGGAATGAAAGTAATGCTTTAATGGGCAATGTTGCATTTCTTTTCTTTTTTTTTTTGGAAGTAAAGTTTAAAGAGATGCTAAACTTCCACATGGCCTGGTCTGAGATCTTAAAATGTCTTCTTAGAGGTCTTAAAGTGGACAAATATTAAGAATTGTATGAAGAACTGTGTCTAGGGCTGATTTCTTTCTAGCCCAGACTGCACATTCATTAGCGATATTAGAACGACACGCCCAGTCAATGTGAGCAAGGATTAAGAAAGCGCATGTGGAATACAGTAAGAGTAACAGGTGGGATTATTTACCCTATTGTGCTTTACGGGTTAATACACAGTCCCTTGGGGCAGTGGTAGCTCAGAGGGTTAAGGTGCTAAGTTACCAATCGGGTTGGCGATTCCAGCCCCAGCTCCACCTGGTTGCCATAGTTGAGCTCTTGAACAAGGCCCTTGACCCTATCTCCTCCAGGGGTGCTGTATCATGACTGACCCTGCGCTCTCACCCAAGTTACGCTGAAATATGCAAAGAAATTGTTCTACTGTGCAGTAAAATATATATGACAAATAAAGGCTTAACGTAAACATTACGAAAGTCAACGAGACAAAAGTCTCGTTTCCTCATATTAATTTAATTGAAATGAAAGAATGGAAACAAATGTTTTACTGCAACAGGCTGCAAAGTGCTTGAAGATAAAAAAAAAGGGTAAATTATGTAACAACATCAGCAGCAACCTCATTTCCCTTCTTGTCTGTTCCAACCATTTAGTATTCAGCATTAGCAGTATACTAACAACCGTACTGATCATCTCTCATCATCTGCATCTGTTTCTCACTGGTTCATGCTTAAAATAAAATAAAATTTTTTAAAAAATTTTAATGCTTGAATGATTTGTAGGTTACTGTGTTGTTAACAAACAAAAAACATTACTCTGAAACTGCTTGGATGTAGGGACTGGACTGAAAATGAGAGACAAAAAGTCCTTCAGAAAGCCTGGAGAACTATTCCTCAAGACTACATAAAAATTACAAGAAAGTCTGGCTTTTTGGAAGCAAAGTATAAAGAAATGAGGCTCAAGTCTTTTGCGAAGTACTTTACAAGTGAGCTTATTAGACTCCCCTTAACACCTTATGTAATTGCATCTCAGTCACATTCCTCCTTTCACCTAAACTGCTTAGATTGTTCTCATAACTGCACTGAGCCTAGGCACACTAGTGTTTACAAGCTAATAATGTTCAACTATGGAAAATCAACCCTACCACACACACACACACACGCACACCCACCCACACACACACACACACACACACACCGGCCATCAGAGGCTCAAAACTCTGCCTCTTTTGTCTCACCTTGTCTTTTCCAAATAAAAAACCCAACAGCTCTGTATAGGTGCTGCTATAAAAAAAAAAAAAAACTATTGAACATTGTTTTCAGGTTTATGATTAAATAAGGTCTATAATCAAGATGGAGTTGTGGAAATTAGAAATGAAGATCTCCTGGAGGAAATCAACGGATTCTGGGAAAGATATCTAATCTGCTGTTTTCAAAACAGGTTCAGATGTAGATAGACTAAAAATTGCCTTCATTAAGAGCTTATTTGAGGTCATTTGGGTTGTTAAACAGATGTTTCAATCATTTCTTTTCTTTTTTCAATTTTAGAGCCATATTCAATTTATAGTGTTCTTTAGTAAGAATAGGAATATAGAAATATTTTCTTAATTTGCAAATGACTCCACCTCAAATATTAAAAATAAAAAGAATAAAGACAAAGATTCTTGAAAAAAAATACCCATTTTTTTTCCAGTTTTTTTTTCTGTGAACCAGTGACATTAAATTTCATTGGCAAATCTATTTGCCTACCCATTAGTTAAGGAATCTGTTTGTTGATGGTGGTATGCTGCCATGTTAAAATAATCAATGCCAGGCTGGTGTGATGCTGTTAGGACCATGTGGTTGATTATTTTTCTATAACAACACACCCAACGTGTTTATTGCTTATATACCACATCTCACACTAATTTGACAAAGATTGTATTTTAGTATTAAAAAAAAAAAAAACAAGTTGTATGTTTTTTTTCATGTATCCAAAATAAATTACCTTCTGCTAACAGTTCCTGTTCAAGGTCCCATATTGTACTTTTTTTTTTTTAACAAGTTTTATATTAGTTTCCCCCCAGATGCATTTTTATACCTAAAACTCCTTCTTCTGAAAGTGACATTTCAGTCTCTACTGTATGTAAATAAGCTCCTGCTGAGCCAAGCCCTGCGAGAGCTGAGCAACAAGCCAGGGGAGGGGCTCTTCTTATATGAGGTCACATCAAGGTGAAAGTCCAACTGGCTTGTTTAAGAGCTGGCCAATACAAAAATGAAAAAAACAAACAAACAAACAAACAGATATTCTTTTAAATTAATTTTTTTGTTGCTTTCTTTTTACACCCAGGTGAATGTCTAAAATGGCTTGTAATAAATTAGGGCTTGTCACGAACTAACCGGAATGATCAGAAGAGTTAGCACACTTAGCGGTTAGCCCTTTGTAGCGTGGATGGTAAA
>JAQQZS010000039.1:26552571-26568107 GCA_030068045.1 Platyallabes tihoni | reverse complement strand
CTCATTATTACCTATACACATTTTTCGCACACATACACACTTCCAAATATTTTCTTTTCTAAACAAAATCTTGTTCAATTTGTGAAGCTGCTTTGAGACAATGACCATTGTTATAAGCGCTATATAAATAAAATTGAAGATGAAGAATGAAGGAAGAGGTAGACCTGGAGGAGGATGTGAAGAATCAAGATGAGGATAAAGATGAGATTTGAGCGATATGGAACCAGTGTTCTTAGTCTGGGAAAGTTTTTAGTGAACCAGTGTCAGGATGCATTTATTAATGGAGATGTGAAATCACTTTGGTAAGTCTCTCTGGATAAGGGAATCTTCCAAATCTTATGACATACATGCAAACAACATCAATTAGGACATACTGTATCAGTAGAATGTAGACTCTATAGTTTCTGCACTACATCTTTAATTCTTGCTACCCATCCACTGCATTACATGTCTCAAAAACTGCTTGTCCTGTACACAGACCTGTGACATGTTGCATCTATTTTGTTTGATCTGCACAGGATTGATGTCCCGTATTTGTCCTTGGTTTCTGTTTTTGACATATTTGTGTGTAAGATCTTGTAGGTTGTAACTTTCCCAGACATCAGTTCGCCACGTTATTACAACTGTATTTACCTGAACTTCATTAAGTTTGATTTGCTTGTCTATTTAAAGTCAGTATTCTCTTATGTTTTGCATCTGTTTAGGCTAGATTTGCTTCACTGTTGTTCATGCTGTTATATTCATTGTTAATGTTACCCATGTCTTTGCCTTAGTTGTTGTTAGTGCTAGCATTAGCCTTAGCCTAAAATTCCTAGTCTCAGTTTTCAAGTACCTGTTAGTGTCTTTTTGAAATGTGTAAGCTCCACTTCCACAAACAACTGTCTGCACTTGCATCCTGCCTCTCCTCCATACATGCCGTCTGTGGGTTGAATGACGTCAGGGTGGAATATTCTCAGAGGAACAAAGCATTACTATCATAAACATCACTGGCCACCGAGGTATTTTGGGGCCCACATGATGGTAAGATCACAATGTGCACTGCTGTTATGCGGAACAGAGTCCTCCACTGGCGTGGGAACTTAGGTCCAACAACATTACACCAGAAGTCTAAATAGATGCAGAGCAGATGAGATTCACTGTCACTTGGAATAATGGATCTTTCCACTGATCTGCTCTGGTGCAAAGATGGTTTCATCAGCCTGCAATGTTTTCAACATAATATCTCTCACTATACTCTCTCCTCCGTAACCCTGCTGAAGATTTTTTTTCTTTTCTGGCATGGCGGTTAACAGCCAAATGTCAGAATATCCCTCATTCAATCATGTGACCTAATAGATACAGGGCCTCTGGATGGATGGATGGATGGATGGATGGATGGATGCACCATTCAAGAAGATTTATTCCTCACTGTCTGATGAGACAGCATGTAGCCCAGGATGTGGATATCGTGAACCTTTACCTTGACAGTATCCTCCAGCTTCTCACCTTTTATTCCCTCCTCATCACCACCAAGCAAACTGGATTATATTTTATGAAACATAAAACAGTTTAGCACGTTTGGGTTAGATTTGAAACCCACAAATTTGGTCAAAATCACTCAATCACTCACTCACTCACTCAATCATTTTTCTATACTGCTTTATCCTGTATGCAGTGCCACAGGGGGCATGAGCCTTAGAGACGGAATACACCTTTAACAGGGGGCCAATCCATCGTAAGCTGCTGTATTTGGTCAATATATCCCTATAATTTACTTTAAACATCAAATCTGCACTATATCATTAACAGAGACATACACTATGGGCATTTTGGGAACACCAGTAAGCCTAATGTCGTTGGACTGTGGTACCCGGAGAGCACAGAAAGAACACGCAAACTCCATGCACACAGGACTTTAACCCCTCGACCTTGGAGGTGCAAGGCAAAAACAGTATGCCACCCTGCCGCAGTATTTGGTCAATTTATTCCTATAATTTACTTTAATAATCAAATCTGCACTATATTAGTAAAAAGTAAAAATTTCTTTTGTTTTAAACAGAATGACACCATATGAACAGGGTGAGCAAAATTTGGGCTTTATGTACTATTATGTAGTTTTGAATGTAATGTTTCATTTTGGTACTTACGTATCTGGGCTGTTTTGTGTGCATGGTTTGCACCCTGACAAACTGAAACCTGTCTATAAATCATGCTAAAGCAGCCATAAAATAAATCTGTAATATAAAGCCCTTTTTCATTATTCAGTTTTGTTTTCAAAATTTTTTTTTATCTCAAGTGTTTTATGTATTTTATGTCTCTATAAACCAGCTGCTTACGTTATTGCATTGTGTACAGCTGATAAGGATATTGGGTAATGATACCTGATATCGTGGGTCAGCCTGAAGTGTTACATTTAAACATTCAGAACCTCTGAGTAGTGTAGTACTGTCAGACGTCCGGCATTGTGCGTAAGCAATTATAGCGGAAACTCTCCAAAAAAAGGAAATGAGTTTGAATTGCACGTTATGACGCACAACTTGAATACACAGAGACGTGCATGTGAGCACAAAGGTTTGACATCAGAACTTAATCTTTTAAATAGCAACACCTGGAGTGTTAAAGCGGTCCTCATGCATCATCTCCTTTAGCCTTTATTTTCCCTTGGCATGCCACATCTTCGTGAGATGTCCTTTTTATGGAGATTTATGCTCCTCCATGGTTCTTGGCTTGTGCCGGTTACAAAATCTGACTGCTTCCCCAAGCTGTGGCTCATATAGAGGAGGAGGAGGAGAAGGGGGAGGAACGAGAGAGGTACGTGTTCTGTTGGCCCAGCTGAGCTCGTGTTCGTGGAGCAACGTGGGCTCTGGTCCAGCCTCCAGCACGCACACTGCAGCACATCTTCCTATCCCGGAGGCTTTCTCACTCACGGCTCTGCTCTGTCCCATCATGCTTTCATTACAGTGTTTAGGCGCTCCATTTTTTTTCCATGCCTAGGCAAAACTCCATCTGTGCACGCTTGTTCCAGAAGTTCAGAGCACCTGGGCTGAAGATGGGAGATGCTGGACTGTGTAAATTCAGAACATTGCAAGCGGTTCATGTTTGGTCTGCTAGCTGTCGCAGAATGTGGAAAGGTGTTTGCGAATGCTGACAGTTTGTTGAATGGAACAAGACACAGACTAATGTCTGTCTGCGTTAAGCCTCTTTGTCTGTTTGGGCCAGTTTTATTTTTTCAACAACACTGACAATATATATGATCATAGTACAGGCTTGACCCCAGAGAGATGAAAAAGTTATGAAACCAATATAACATATAAAGATATAACATTTATAAAATATACAACAAATATATTAGAAATATTTCTAAATTCCCATACATGTATCTCAAAATTAAACTCGCAATATTAAAAAACTAAGATATCACTTAAGGGTTAAAAATAATACTTACATTTCTAATAAATATAATACATACAGTTAGTCTTAAAGAAATTGAATTTTGTGGAAAAGTTGTTTTACTTAATGCAAAAAGTGAAACTCATATATTCTGCATGTTTATTGTTTATATGTTTATATTTATTATATGTCAAGTAAAATATTTCAAGCATTTTCTGTTTTAATTTCAATTATGTTTTTCAAAATCCAATATATCCTAAACAAAATATTTAATTTTGAGTTAATTATTATTCATACAGTATAAATATCTTGTATCTTTTGGTCAAGTTCAGTACACCCATGTGGAAGACTACTGACTTAACAGTTGTCAAGAAGACAATCATCAATACCCTCCACAAGGAAGATAAGCCACAGAAGGTGCTTTATTGAAAACATATTCATGGAAAGTTGACTGGTAGGAAAAGATGCATAAGCAACAGGGATGATTGCAGACTTAAAAAGATTGTTAATCAAAAGTGATTTAAAAACTTGGGAGAGCTTCAGAAGGAATGAAGTGAGGCTGGAGTCAGTGCATCAAGAGCCACCACATGCATAGGCACCTGAAGAAAATGGGGCTACAACCCTAACCTCAAAGTTTTGAAAGCGTAAATTAATATACTTTTTTAGAAGTTATACATGTCTGTACTGTAAATCCTCTTTTGATTTATCTTAGGAAATATAAATATATTTTACGATACAAAAACAAAAATATGGCTTGAATTTTTTTTCACGTTTTGAATTCAATTATTTAAAAAAAAACCTTTCAACAATATTCTCATTTTTTAACTGTCAAGTTAGATTTAGAGAATTTATTCTCAGTAGTCAGCATGAAATGTGTATTGGTACAGTAGATAAATCAGAAATTCCTTAGCAAGTCTTCCATGTTAATGATTGCCTAACTGCTTATTATGCCTAATTAACTAAGTTAAACACAGGCTATGAAAAATAAGCAAGTATTTGAATCCCTGGGAAAAATGGCACCAACCCGATACCCAGTGAGCTATTCTGAAAAGCAAAAGTACAGGAGATGCTACCATTTCAGCTGCCTTGAAATACTTCACACTATTTTTGAAAATCTATTTATCCTCACTTTTCTCCCCAATATAGTCACCTGCGAAGTTCGTATGTAATATGAAGAAATAAGGGGTGGCTCAAGACTTTTTCACACTACTGTATAAATTCCAATATTAAGGTAAGTATAGATAGACAAAAATACTTTTGTATGTTAACAAACCATAATTACTTAAGAATTTTTGAGTTCCTAAGGTTGTTGAAGAATAAAGTTTTTTTTTTAAATGTCAACTGTGATAGCAACAAAAATTATTATGTGATCGGTTTGTTCCTGGATGCAATTTGTCCATCTCTAAAATGTATTATTATGTAATTAATAGAAACTAAAAGTACAACTAATTTACAGAAACAACAACAATGAAAAGCAGATATACAAAATATTTTAGTATTTAATGATACATCTTATGATCATCATTGGATGCAGTAGTGAAAAGAGCAGATCAGATAAACATATCAAAAGTCAACCACACACAAAGTAAACAGGATTCAAATCCAAATAATCAGACAGAAAATGAATCAGGACGCCACAATTGACTGAACAAAGGGTGTAGCTAGTGCTGACGATTAAAAAGAAGTGATATTACAACCATGGCTAGACTAGTAGACAGGGTGGAGTGACTGCAGGCATGACAGTTTTCTACAAAGCAAATGATATTCCACAGAGCTGTCAACACACAGAACTCACAATGAGAACAGAACCTCAGAGACACTCCCCAATCACCAAAAAACCAAACCAGCCACACCTCAAACCAAATTCAAAAGGGGTTTCGTGGGATTTTATATAAATGAACTATTTTGAACTCCTCCACCCTTGCCCTAATTTGAACAGTTTATAACTTTTCATAAGAGTTGGGTCGTGTGGATTCTTATTAATTTGGGCATACAATAGTGTTGGTACAGTACGTAAGGAGTGGTGGAAGGCAAACACTAAAATAAATAATTAGTCTTAATTATAAGTGCTCTTCTCAGATAATACTGCAGGATCTTCAGGACTATACAAATCCATTAAAGCTATGAAAAATATTTCTAAGCCTCATATTACTTGGTTAACTAGACCCTTAACTAGACTTGAGATTTAAAGACCTTCTACACATGGCCTGCTGAAGAGTCTGCATACCCACACGGACGATTAGGTTAAACCTTCTATTAAAATCACAATTTTCCAATAGCTGCACATTTTCTTGGATTAATACCACATCAAGTTTTGTACATTCATCACATAAAATAAATAAGCTAATAATTAGTAGTATTTACTGAAATACATGCTCTGGATGCTTTTTGGATACTCTTTGGATTTTCAGTTCATTCAGAAGCAACTCAGAACCTGGATTATGTTCACAGAGCATGGAAGGAAAAACCTTGTGCAATCTCAAGTTAAAAGTTCTATAATACATTTATTTTGCGAGAGCAAAGATGGTGTCAAGTTCCTGTCTCTAACATCCATTAGAACAGATATTACTGCTGGCCTCATTCATAAATCAGTATGAATGACACGACACCTCACCTCGCTGAGTGAGCGGAGTGTGACGCAAGTCTTTCACAGCCATTGCTGTAAGCGTCAAATGTGAAATTTAGCACTAACGTCAGTCTCAGTGTGAACATGACCGATCCAAGAGCGTGTGTCTTATTGGAATATTGTTGAGGGAGGTTATAGGAATAATGTAGGAGGACAGGCCAAACCTGATTAAATTCCCATCATGACCAGGAAGAGAATACTGCCTACATTGCACGCATAGCTGCTGGAACAGGACAGAGGGTAGTGATTCATTTTTATTATTATTACTTTTATCAGAAACCACCTGCTCCTGTCAGTAAGAACAAAGTAGCTGTAGCTCTATAGTGGTTTTCTACTTAGATATTTACATAAATAGACTGCAAATGCAGTCCAATTTTATCTGTATAGTGGTTTTTAACAACAGTCAATGTTTTAAAGCAACTTTGCAGAACTTGTAGTTGTAGTTTTAGATCCTAATGAGCAACCCAGAGGTGACAGTTCACAAGAAAAACCTAACTGAGATGATATGATGGAGAAACCTTGAGGGGAACCAGACTTAAAAGAGAACTTGTAATCATCTGGGTAAAAAATCTTGCAGTACGTGGCATTCGCAGGTGGTACCCAATCCAAGTACTAACCAGACCCAACGACCAAGATTCCAAGATTAGACATAATTGGGTGTTCTCACCGTGGTTGGGCTACATTTGCCCTTGCCAAGTAGCTAGCGTGAAATTTGATAATTAACTAGCTGCGTGTAGCTAGTAGTATAAAATAATGACTAGAGAAGACCAAGTTTAGATGTTTGTTCTTATACATACTGCCACCCAGTTCCAACATGGGTAAAAGTATGTCGGTAACCAGTCAGTAACCATTCAAAACCAGTCATAGAAGCACTTTTGGCGAGAAAGCACATCTGTCATCTCAAACTACACTTTGTCTACCTAATAATTGCTTCTAAGACGTTCCGAACTGGCAGTTTTTTTTTTTTTTTTTTTTTACAGGTAAGACATGCTAAAAAGCTAACTAGCTTCTAAATCAAGTCTGACACCCTAATCACTTTGCAACCTTTAATCAACGGGATACCTGGTGTGTTGAACAAGAGATAGTACATTAGCTTATCATTATTATTTGGGATTTAACCACGGAACCCAGATGTCAACAGGGCTGATATTCTGAAGTCTAATGAGAATCTATGAGTACAGGACAGGACTATCCTTCGCCTCCTTGGTTTATTCTCCTTACATTTTAACTGCATAGCTCTGGTAAAAATTTTAAACTACTCTTACCCTTGTTGATTACATCAACAACTGTTGGTCAGTAATTGTTAGTTGACAGCTCCACCACTCATAGTTAGTTAAACACCATTTATTATCTGTTGTTTGTGAACTGTGGTATAAAGAAATATAACCCTCGAGGTTGTGCTGTTGTGCAGGATATACTGTAAGATGTGGTGGTAGGCACAACCTTAAAGGTGATATGGCTTGATTATCGACCGCTCTATCTTTGGATTTTAAATGCAGTGACATCTCATTCAAGGTTTATTTTCACTTTGTGCACAACTTTCCTGGGATACAGTAAGATCCAGATTAAGTGGTTACTTAACAAAATGAATGAATAGACGTAAATAAAACCAAAGTCTACCAAATACTATATTTTTTTTTTGCAATTTGTGATGGAGAAATCTTGAAGCTCTTGAAAATGAAGTCTCATATTACAGAAATATTTTTTTTTCTTAATCCTTGAACCTGCCTCAGTATGATTTTCAGTCGTGTACACCAAACAAGCTAGTCTGATTGCATCATGTCATCCCTTAACATAGCATAACCAGGATTGGCAAGAACCTCCCTTGTCCCCTGTGCTGAAGGCAGCTGATGCTTTTTGCAGTTGACCCTAACCATTTGTTTCACCAGGTGATCGATAACTTATATCTCACACTCACATCTCATCATCTATACCACTTTATCCTGTGTACAGGGTCGCGGAGTGCCTGGAGCCTATCCCAGGGGACTTAGGGCACGAGGCGGGGTACACTCTGGACAGGGTGCCAATGCATCACAGGGCACATACACACGATCATTCATACACAATGGGCAATTTGGGAACGCCAATTAGTCTAATATACATGTCTTTTGACTGTGGGAGGAAACCGGAATACCCGGAGGAAACCCACCAAGAACACAAGGAGAACATGCAAACTCCATGCACACAAACACTAAACCAGAAATCAAACCCGGACTCTGTGACAGTGCTAACCACTAAGCCACCGCCTGATAACTTATATCTCTAGTTAAATTCGACCCATCCTTCTTTTATTTGCTGCTTTTAGACTGGTATGGGAACCATTCTTCGCCATCCTGTTTTTCTTCACAACGAGCTCCCACGAGTTGTACTTCCATTAGACAGGCTATTCAAACAGTCCAATGCTTATAAGGATTGTGTTTTGTTTAAATGCAAGCCCATGTTCAATCTTATCCCCTTCGCGAGTATTATTTCCCTCCACACTGGAAAAGCACTACCAATATTTGTTCTAGTTTTACTACAGTTCTAGTCGTTATACTTTTTGGAAAGGTGGTGTAAAAGTATCTGGCTGCACTTGGGCACTTACCGGATTCAGCCATGTTTTCCTTTCCGAACAGACTAAGATGAGTTGGATTGAAGGAGCATCGACGAGTGTCTATTAAAAGACCAACAGGAAGACAATGAAAATACAGCCAAGCAGCCATTGCTTTTACATTTTTATGATTTGTTAAAATTGTACTAGTAAGAAAAAAAACAAACATTGTACCTTTTAAAGAAAAAGATTATTGATTAATTTAAAACCCAGATCAGTAACTCTTACTCATTCTAAGTCATGTTTGGAGAATGAACCAATGAATGAAGCTGTGATTTTGAGACAATGTGACCGCTTCAGTCGTAAATGCATGAACAAGTGCATCCTGACTACAGACCCACTCAGACACACAGAATATAAATATGTTTCCGTCCCAAAAAGATTTTGCAACTGCGTGATGCGTTGTTTCCATCACGACAGGTTGCCGCATCATTCAGCAGAATCACTTCAGCACAATGATCCTTGTCTGACCCCAACCAATTCCTCATGTACCCACCCGGACAGGGGTATCTGAAAGACGATCCTAAAGTGATTTTATTTTCATTTAACATTTACGTTCTTAATAATTATGTCAATAAAGGGATGTTAGAATGAGATTAACACGCACAAAACAAGGGTCATTGTTTTTTATATTTATGGAGCCTAAGTGCTTTCAAGTAGCATTTTACCACTAACTCCTGCTCATCCCTCTGCCTCCACACTGGCCTCCATGTCCTTCATGGCCATTTAAAGCAACCTAATTAAAAACATATTGTGGTGTGAATCAATGACTCAGACGTCCATACTCCCACGCATGGCCACGCATATACACACATACATACACACAACACCAGCTTCTCAGAGCCTTTTAATTGAAGACATTTGTGAACGGATGTGGGCACAGATCCAGGACGTATTCCTGAAATTCTTGTACTGGAGATGGAACCAGATGGACCGAGAACTAAAACCAGCTGGCCAAGGCAAGTGAGGGCTAAAAAGAGTCAGGACAGGCCTCAGGTAGAGCTTCTTGACACACTTACTATACATGAAAGGTCAGGTGGTTTGCTTATGCTTTGAACAACTGTGGTTATTTATAGAGATTTGACAATAAGCATGACTAAACATTAAAATTTGCTAATTAAACAGTGATATCTAATCAAGAAATGATAGAAATGCTGCACTGTTTTTCTTATTTTAATTGCACTATGACAAGTCCAAGACCACCAGTGATTCACCTAAAATATGTTGTGTCAAATAAAGTCAAGCCAATAATAGCTGTTCTATTACCACAGGAATCTTACCAGGAACTGTCCTTACTTTAAAGACTCAGGGACGTCAAACATATTTCCATTGGAGAAGGCTGATCCGCATTACTGGTTCTAGCGATAACATGGCAACAAGGATACTGCTGGCTATCCCAGGCCACCATACACACACCTCAGGGAATGTGTAGTCAATCTTCTAAAACATTTCTGAAACATTTCTGAAACCTCACTGAAAATGTCTGTGAACCATTTTTAAAAATGTACGTGAAAATAGTTAGTAGCTTGCATGCTTAAGTGCAGAATACCATGCTCCTCAATGCATCCATGAAAAGTTTTGGCAGTGTATCAGGGCACATTAACCTGCTCGAAGAGGCCGCTGTGTTTTCAGAATATAGATGCCATGAAGGAGTGTACCAGGTCTGTAGCAACGATTAAGCAGGTGGTCAAAATTACGTCCACATGAAAGTCAGGACCCATGGTTTCTCTGCAGAACACTGCCCAGAGCATCATACTGCCTACACCGGCTTTACTTCTTTCCATAGTGCATCCTGGTGCCAGCTTTTATCCAGTTAAATGAAACACAACCAACATGGCCATTGACATCTCACTTACTCATCTTCTATACCGCTTTATCCTATATTCAGGGTCGTGGGGTACACCCTGGACAGGGTGCCAATCCATTGCAGGGCACACACACATACTCACTCACACACTACGGGCAATTTGGGAACACCAATTAACCTAACCTACATGTCTTTGGACTGTGGGAGGAAACCGGTGTACCCGGAGGAAACCCACCAAGCACGGGGAGAACATGCAAACTTCACACACAGATTTGGGAATCGAGCCTGGCCGGGAATCAAACCCATACCCTGGAGGTGCAAGGCGACAATGCTAACCACTACACCACCATGCCGCCCGGCCATTGACATCTAATTACCAAAACTTCGTCAGACCAGGCCACCTTTATCTATGCAGCTAACTATGCCATTCATATGCAGAAATTTGTGCAGCAGTAGCTCTTCTGTGGGATTGAACCAGAGTGGCCGGCCATTGCTCCCAAGGCGGATCACTGATGCAATGGTCGAATGGTCCTTGGACCATTTTTCGAAGGTAATAACCACTGCAAACCAGAAACACCCCACAAGACCTGTTCTTTTGGAGATGCTCTGACCCAGTCATCTAGCCATCATAATGGCCCTCGTCAAAGTCACTTACACACTGGGTTAATGGTTTGCCAGTTAGGGTTTCAACCTGCCACTGGATTGCCCTTGAGCAAGGCTCTTAACCTTCTCCAGAGAGTCACTATCATGGCTGTGATGCCATTCACCCTAAAGTCCTAACAAGTTTTTGTTAAGCACAGATAATGTGTATGTGACATAGAAGTCTTCTTCTAGCAACCAAGTTAATTTAACCAGAACAACCACTGCCTTTTTGAACTCATCTTCATATGTTGTTGATGTTTTAGCCTAACCAGGTTGGGCAGAAGCTGTGTGGTCTGTGGAAAAAAGGTTAAAAATAGAGCACAGAGAAACAGAAGTGGAAACATATCCATCTGGTAGGTTTTTATAGTAAATTCTTATACAGCTGCCAACATTTTTTTGTTTTCACACTGGACATTTTGCAGTATTTACTCCAATATCCAATCATGTCACTATGCGACCTTACATAGAGATGCACTGACTTCTTTAAACTGTCAGGACTCATTTTTCTCCATTATTGGCCACCTATGCTGAGTAAAGCTCCCAGTTGGAGTTGATAGTTCAGTGGCTCACGCAATATAGCTCAGTGTGCTTCAACTATTTCGCTTTGTAATTCAGTTTAGCATTAAATCAAATATGTTTCTAATAAGCCCAAACTGTCGTGGTAAAAGCAAGCAAGATCCAAATGCAATGACTGGAAACACTCATGGAAGGCAGCACGAGAGCCCATGGGCTAAATGGATGCTGACCAAGCCAAGGAGAAGAGAAAGAACAACACAGACACAATAAAAGCCTGGGAAGCTGGAATTGAAGCTATGACTTTTCCTACTGCTATTCTTAGACATTTCATTCATGCATCCATTTTTTTTTTTTTTTTTACCTTGTGTGTTTGGCTTTCGGAATCTGTTTATTTTACATGAATGGAATTACACGCCAAACGGTATTCGGTCGAAACAAACTATTAGATCTTCCATAAAGGCAGCCAAGTTCCAAATAGGAAAAAGATTAGTCATTAAACAGGTGCAAGAATTTATATCTGTCAGAGTGATCGAAGAATGATGGCTTTTGTTCTAATTTATCAGAAGACCTCAACTGGTTCTTGACATGTAAACAGCACATTTCTTTTTCAGTAGACTGTTCTTGGGTTTGATACTCAGACCACAATCTGGTTCCTGGTTGAGAAGAGGTGCTGGCAAATTGAGAGTGATTTCATCCTGGACAGCCTCCCACATTCATTCACCCACAGACATTAACCTTTTTTCAAGAGTGTCAATTGAGCAATTAACAGATGTGAAGTTTCCCTACACCTGCCAGATGACGTGCAATAGATAATCCATATTTGGCCCTGACAATTTTTTTGTTGATTCTTCATTCTTGTCCCTTGACCCTAATGTTTTCGGTGCAGTACCTGAGGAACTCCTATACCTTTGATAAGAACAATTGTGCGGTTGAATGACATGGACCATGCAAGGACCAAAATAATCATGGAACACTTTACTAGAAATACCTGCAGGCTACAATAACAGCCAAACACTCTGTACAATTGGGGTGACCAGAAAAGCATCCCATAAGGCCCAGCTGAGCTCCCACAGCAGAAGATCGAGTAAGGTTCCACATCTGTCAGGCATGAACAGAAAGTTGAGATTGCAGTGGGAACAGGCGCTTCAAAACTCGACAGATGAAGACTGAAAAAACATATCCTGGTCTGATGAATCTGGATTTTTGCTCAAGCACACAGATGGTAGGGTCAGACTTTGTCACCAACAAGATGAATCATTGTCTACAGTCCAGACTGGTGGAGGTGATGTAATGGTGTAGGGAATGTTTTCTTGGCATGTTTTGGGCTTGTTAATACTATAAACATATATATGGTATAAATATCATTCATTCAAATACCTTGTCTGCTGCAGCCTATTTGAATATTGTTGCTGATGGATACTTCGGTATACCTAGGATTTAACCTGAAGTTATTCGAGATACTGTTGCCTTCCTATGCATCGAGTTATAGGGCAGTTGAACAGGTGCACCTAATGAAGTGGCTGCCATTCCTGTACTGTATAAAACAGAAAATGCTTCCCAGAATTATTTCATTAAAATGTGTGTATTTAGTCATTTTCTCCATGTATCACAATATCACTTTAACTTCATTGTAATTGTCACGGTATTTCTTTTATTAGTACTGTTCAATTCTCAGGCTTTAAACAAACTAGAGAATCATTTCCTGGTGCATATTGTCACGTAATTGTGCATTTAATTAAAGATATATATTTATTCTTACACTAATATCAGTGACTATAGGGTTGTATTCAAAGTTGCAACTTAAAGCCAGGAGAGATTAAACTGAGGCCATGAAAGCATAACATGTGCATGCGATGTAGTTTGTACGGACCTGACAATAGAGCCTGCTTTGAACATTCTGTTATTTTTCTATGCGCATTATTGTATTATAACGTTTCTTGGCAGGTCATGCTCACAGTTTGAGTTTGGAAAAAAGGTGGCAATAATTTAGGAGACTGTACAGGTTGTGCACTTGAGCAGCTAAATGCTCAGTGCAAGTGGCAGTGCAACAGAGTCTGATGTTCTGGCTTTAGGAATACATGGCTATGGTCCAAGCTCACAACCTTTGAATCCACACAAATGGATATCATTGAGATATAACAAGCATAAAGCCACAGTTTTAATCATTTCAAGTGTACTTCTGATGGTACAGCAAGCCATCATTACCATCATTCAGACACCAAGCTGGAGAAAATCCCCCATATATTTTAAAGTCTATCTAAAGCTTAGACATTCTTTATACTGTGTGTACACTTTTTATGAATACACCATTTGTCCATAAATAAAATAAATAAATAACCTGGTGATAATGGTAATGGAGAACACATCATTTCAACATCCTCATGAAGCCATTCAGTGAGCAATCATGCCTTCATTGTTGATGAGACTGGAGTCATCCTGGAAGAGACCACGTAAGGATGTCAGAATGGAAATATTTCATCATAGGATGAAGGTTATTAATCAAAAGAATGCATGATGTTGAAATATTGCTTCTCTTTAAGAGGAAAATTAGACTAAGACTATGGTAGCAATAATAAATAAATGCACACCCCATAGCATAACAGAGCACCCAGATTCCTTTTCTATGAGGGGTGCTCAAGTCAAACCAGGACTTTAGCTTGTGCAGAATAAGGAAAAATCTTTTAATTTCTCAATATAATCCAAGCTAAGTGAAATCCCTGTTCACTTAGGAACAGGAAACACTGGCTTCCCAGGAACTCCTTTAATGATTCAAACATACAGTATGGAAATTGCTTGGAGCGGTGTCAGGACTGTACAGGAGATGTGGTAATAACTCCCAAGTTGGTGAATGATTGTGTGTACAGTTCCCACGGACAGATGCATCTCTTCCACGAGTTGGTGACACGTTATTGGTCGATTTTCAAGGATCAGGCGTTCCACTCGCTGAATGTTCACGGGAACAAATGCAGTGACTCCACCTCGGCCAGGATTGTCATTCTTCATTCTTCAGCAAGTCCATTTTTGACTTGAAGACTGTTAGTAGGATTGTCGTGTCATGACGTTTGCTCAGGTGTGCGTGCGCAACACCACACAAACAAGAAAAGGAAATTATAAGCCTTTGATATGAACGCAGACCGTGCGGAAAAACCGAACCAAATAAAACCAAGCTGCGGCCCTTTCCATTCAACAACAACAAAAATAAAGGTTGTTGTTCCTGCATTGATTATAGTTTGTAACATGCTTAACTCAAATTATCCACAAATTGTTGGGTTTTTGAGATTCCTCATGCGGGTAAGAAATTGGATTCCTCTCAAAGCGTCCTCACTGACTCAGCCGTCTGCTTTAATGCATTTAGGATCTCATATCTGCTCCCATCTCGGCTATTGCCGCTGTCATGCTGCGCAAAGTTGCTGCGTGATGCCTTCCAGACATCTCAGTGCACCGCGTGAGTCATATGTGACGCACATTTTAACACTCGGCCCTGAGCCTGAAATGCACCTCTGGTTTTCAACACCCATCTCTGGAATTAGAGCTAAAAATACCCCCCCTCCCCACACCCCCCCCCAAAAAAAAAAACATCTGCTCCATAAAGCTCCTGCATGGTCCGCAGACTTTAATAGTAACGGTCTGCAAGGGCACAGAGCGTGAGCCACAAAATCTGTCCTAATGATACAGTCTTTTTTAATGCATCATTCTACAGTAAAAATATGTCTTTTTATATGACTATTTTCTATGGGTCCTGGGAAATATCGAAATGGGGCAGTTGGGGTAACAATCGTGTTATTACTCATGTTATAGCAGGACGTTATGATACAATAATCAGCGTCAATCTGCTTCAATAATTGGACATTTTAAAAGGCTAATAGTGTTATAATGCAGCATGTACAATGCATTGCATTTATACGTATTGCGGCACGGTGGTGTAGTGGTTAGCACTGTCGCCTTGCACCTCCAGGGTCCGGGTTCGCTTCCCGTCTCTGTGTGCA
>JAQQZS010000039.1:26503458-26518810 GCA_030068045.1 Platyallabes tihoni | reverse complement strand
GAGTACGAGTACTTTAGAAAATGTGGTATCGAGGCCGATACCCGATACCGGTATCGGTATCGGTGCATCCCTAATTATTTACCTCAAATTGCGAGTAACTTGGTTTGTGACCGTTCCGCAAGACGAGCAAAATTTTTTAAATAAATTTTGACTTGATAAACAAGCAAGTCTTGATATACGAGTACCAAGTATTATCGAGTATCATGCGGCACACATGCGGGCCTTGTTCTGATGCCAAGCGTCATGTGATCACAACTGAGTCAATGGTTTTCTCTCTCGCACGCTGCGGAATTGTGGGTAAACGTCTCCCATACTCGGTCTCAGTGCGCGTGCGTCACTCATATAGTCTGTGTCATCAACCCCTCCTTCTCTCCTCTCTCTGGTCTCAATCACTACAGCCACGATTCTTTTCAAAGGTAAAGTGGAGGATAATTAGTTTGATTTTTCTTTATAATTTTTCTTACTAACTATTTTTATATGAATATTTCTGGTTGTAGAATGAATCAAAGGAGTTTCCATTATTTCTTATACAATTTTCAAATATACAATTTTTTGATATACATGCACGCTTCCACAAAAAATTATATTCGAAATCCTAGGTTCCACTATATATATAAAGATTTTAGTATATCTTCTCAAATGGCAATACTATAGAAATGAAATTTGGATATATTTTAAATGTGCATCTCGTATCTCGTCAATATAGTCAATGTGCATCTCGTATCTCGTAACAGTACATATTTACTGTCCTCTGAAAATAATTCAGCATACAGCCATTATTTGTCAAAATAGCTTTTAACAAAAGTGAGTACACCCTAAGTGATACCAGCTACACATTGTTTAACCATGCAAAGTCACATGTCCTATTTATCATGTTCATGTGTTTGTCAGCTTGATAGGACTACACAAATTTGCTTATCTTATATTAGAGCACTCTCAGAGGATTAGAGAAATAGAATTATTACTGTCACACACACAAAAATGGGTTAGGCTACAAGAAGATCGACAACACCCTAAAAGTGAGTTACAGTGCAGTGGCCAGGGTCATTCAGAGGTTTTCCAAGACAGGTTCCAGTCAGAACAGGCCTTGTAAGGGTCGATCAAAGAAGTTGAGTCCTTGTGCTGTGCGTGAGGTGCATGAGCTGGCTTTAAAAAAACAGATGCATGAGTGCTGCCAGCATTGCTTCAGAGGTTGCAGAAGCGGTTTGTCAGTGCTCAAACTATATGCAACACACTGTAACAAGTTGGTTTGCATGGCCGTCATCCCAGAAGGAAGCTTCTTCTGAAGCTGGCTCACAAGAAAGACCGCAAACAGTTTTGAATGAATTACTGAAACTATTTCCTGTGGTCTGATGAGACTAAGATAAACTTGATTGGGTCATATGGTGTCCAGTATGTGTGGCGACACCCTCGTGAGGAGTCCCAAGAAAATTGTTTCTTGCCTACAGTTAAGCATGATGGTGGTAGCATTATGGTCCAGGGATGCATAAATGCTGCTGGTACTGGGGGGCTGTGGCTCATTGAGGGAAAATTGGATACCAGTATGTACTGTCACATTCCGAAGCAGAACATGATGCCCTCCCTTAAAAAATTAGGCCTAACAGCAGTTTTCCAACATGATGACGACCCCAAATACACCAAGATGACAACTGCGGAAGTTAAAGGTGAAGGTGATGAAGTGGCATAGTATGTCTCCAAATCTGAACCCTATTGTCACCAAAAATTTGTATGGTCCTATCAAACTGACAAACTGATGAATATAATGAATAGGACATTCAGTGACTTTGCAATGTTAAATATATATGTTAAAGGTAAACTCACCTTTGTTGCCAGCTATTTTTACAATAATGGCTGTATGTTGAGTTATTTGCAGAGGTTTTTTATATATATATAAAATCACACAGCAGGGTCAGCAGTTCCTGAGACAAAGGATGGTGCACAGAGGTCATCAACTTTCAACAGAGTCACTAGATAGAGACCTTCAAAGTTCATGTGGCCTTTAGGTTAGCTCAAGAATAGTGCATAAATATAGGCTTCCATGGCTGAGCAGCTGCATCCAAGCCTTACATTACGAAGTACAATACAAAGCATTGGATCAGAAAACTGGACTCTAGAGAAGTGGATACGTGTTCTCTAAAGTGATAAATCACTCTTCTCTGTCTGGCTATCTGATGGACGAGTCTGGGTTTGGCGGTTGCCAGGAGAGCGATACTTGTCTGACTGCCCTGTGCCAAGTATGAAGTTTGGTGGAGAGGGGATTATGATGTGGGGTTGTTTTTCTGCAGTAGGTTTGGGTTCATTGGTCCAATGAAAGGAACTCTTAATGCTTCAGCATACCAAGACATTTCACACAATTTCATGCTCTCAACTTTGTGGGAACAGTTTGGGGACGATCCCTTTCTGTAGTGCATAAAGCAACGTCCAAAAAGACATGGATGAGCAACTTTGGTGTGGAAGAACTTGACTGGCCTGCACGGAGTCCGGACCTTAACCATATAGAACACCTTTGGGATGAATTCAGTGTCTGACCTCACAAATGCGCTTCTGGAAAAATTGTCAAAAAGTGCCTTGAACACACTCCTAAACCTTGTGTAAAGCCTATATACAGTATATATGGAGCCTATATATAAAGAACATGGAAGCAATATAAAGCAATTTCCCTCTGGGATTAATAAAGTTCTTTGAATCTTGAGTCTTGAATCAAAAGTAAGATTTGAAAAATTGCACAAGTCTTCTGAACAGATGAGACCACAGTGGAGTTGTTCGGCCTTAATGCCCAGTGTCTTTCAGCACAAACACCTCATACCTACTGTCAAGCAGGGCGGTAAAGGGTTGATGATATTTTTTATGAGGTTTTTGCAGCCACAGACCCCTTGCAGTCATTGAGTTGACCATGAACTCCTCTATATACCAGAGTATTCTAGAGGCAAATGGTCCAAAAATTACCAATGTAAGAGACTAATAAATTCATACAGGATTGAGGATCTACACGCTATTGAGTCATGTGGGTAATTTTTTTGGTTTTCTTTTTGGTTTTCTTTTTGTTAAATAAATGATGGCATGGTGAAAAAAGTTTTTATGTTGTGGCTCATCTGAGGTTGTATTTGCCTAATAAGAAGATATTAAAATCCTGACACCTAGAGGTGTTGATTACTTTTTGGCTTTTCCTTCATTCTCTGGTCCAACTTATCTCAACTGGATTTATATTGGGCGATTGTGGACAAATAGCTCTTACGTAACCTAGAGGTGTGTTTGGGGTCATTGTACTGTTACGTGTGGAACCCAAACACCATCACACCTCCTTCTCCATGCTTCAAAATAGGAACCACAGATTCAGGAGACATCTGTTCACCCTCTCAACAGCAAACAAAGACACTTGGACTCATCAGACCAAAGGACAGTAGATTTCTGATCTAATGTTCAGTCCTTGGGTTTCTTGGCCAAAGATAGTCTCTTCTGCTTGTTGTTCTTTCAAAGTAATGGTTTCTTTGCCCCAGTTCAACCATGAAGGTCTCCTCTGAACAGTGGATGTTGAAATATGTCTGCTGCTTGCACACCGATAAGCATTTATGTGGGCTCTTATCTAAGGTTCTGTAAATTATAAAAATAAACAAAAGCCACTAAAGGAGAAGATATGTCCAAAATTTAGACTAGTAGTGTGTGTGTTAAATTTGTTTTTTATCATTTAATTTAAAAAGTGAAAATATCATATGTTATAGATCCACTGTATGTTGTGAAATACTTTTTTTGCTTAAATTTTGATGATTACAGCTTATGCTCAATGAAAATTAAAAATCCTGTATCTCAAAGTTACTTTTAGAATATTTTATTTTGAGTTTGAGTAAATTAATATTCATGTAGTATAAATACTCTATGTATCTCAGTCTATTTCTGTGTACGCATGGAGAAATCTGCTGTCATGACAGTTCGATGACATTGACAACCTCTAAACGTAGGATAACCCACATAAGGCCCAGAATAAAGTTGACTGGGACAGAAAATTGTGCTAGATAAAGGTGCACAAGTAATGAGATGGCAGCAGGCTTGAGAAAATGATCAAGAAAAGCAGATTCAGAAACTTGGATGAGCCTTGAGTGAAATGGAATAGAATGAGGCTGGAGTCAATGCATCAAGAGCCACCACACACAAATGTCTTTAGGAAATGCAGCTGTTGCATTCATAGTATCAAGCCACTCCTAAACCAGAGACAATATCAGAAGCATATCACCTTGGCTAAAGAGAAAAATAACTGGACCTTTGCTAATTGGTATAAAATAAACTTTGCATTTCATTCAAAAATCAAGGTCCCAGAGTCTGGAGGTAGAGTGGAGAGGAACAGAATTCAAGTCCGGTGTGAAGTTTCCATAGTCTGTGATGATTTGTGGCGCAATGTCATTTGCTGGTGCTGTTCCATTGTGTTTTATCAAGTCTAAAGTCAACATAGCCATTGGAATGTCAAAGTCCGGACTTACATCTGATTGAGATGCTGCATAACCTTAAACAGGCCTTTCATGCTCTAAAACCCTTCAGTGTGGCTGAATTAAAACAATTCTCCAAAGAAGAGTGGGCCAAAATTCCTCCACAGTGATGTGAAAGTCTCAATGCCGTGGAAGAACCTCCGGTCAACACACACACACACTAGAGGCAATTTGGAAAATCCAGTAAGCACTGGGACAACATGCAAACTCCATGCACACAGATGCATGAATCTATCCCGGACGCTGGAGGTGCAAGGTGACAGTGCAAAAATGCGTTTGGTATTTGCTCAAGGTATCTTTGTGTAATATTTACATTTGTTTAATAAGTGTAACAAATATGCCAAAAAAATAACAGAAGTTTATAGAAAATACTTTTTTCACAGCACTATACAAGTCAAAACTTACTTTTCTTGACCACATATTATAATCCACATTATACTGTCTTTCTATTCTTGCATTTTATCTACTCCCTGAAGCACAGGATGATTATTTATCTTACTCTCACTCACTCTCAGAGCCATGTGAATGAATGACTAGGCAGCTCAGCAGCACTGTGAAGTGAGCCGCAGGGAAAGACAGAGAGGAACGGCACAGAGAGATAATGTCCTGTTATCTGTTTATCCCTGGCATCTTCTTGAAACAGGAGACAGGATTTCTTCTTATCTCTTCAATTGCTTTTTTTTCCTCAACACATTATGTTCTCTCTAACACTGTCAAGCATCTGAGATCAGTTTAAGCTTTTGACAATGCAGCACTTAATCCATGAAGTTAAGTTATATAATGAATTATGATTCTTGAGAGCATCTGCTGCTTTCTTTAATTCTTTAGTAAATAGAATGTGTAATCAATGCCAAATTGCTCTGGATTTATATTTTTCTCAATTTTAAACATTTTGACACTGTTATTGGAACATAATTGGAATGCTTCATGTTATGTTTCTTACATTTTTTTTTTGTTTTTGTTTTTGTTTTTGCAAATGTTATGTTTCATTACCTACATCTGGAATTAGAAATCAAGCAAAGTTCCACCAGGATTCCTTGGAGAGTTGATGGTTCCTCAATTCACACCAGCACATGAAGTTGAAGAACCTGTGAGGTTTCTACATGTAAACCTTCAAAAGGCAGAATCATGAATGAAATGAATCTTAGGATCAAACTATAGGAATTTAATAGATATCATGGAATTACAGACAAAGCAGCACAGTGGTTTAGTGGTTAGCCTTGCACCTTGCACCTCCATGGTTGTGGGTTTGAACCCAAATTATAGACAGTATTTGGAGTTTCAATTTTGTTTCTGGTTACAGGATTTGGACGCCACACTGTTTTTCACCAGCAGGGGGCGATATTATATAAGGTTTCTCAGTGAGCCAGGCGTGGACAGGCAGTTCTGGGTAAGCAGGTTAGACCTCATTTAGACAACAAGTTAATTAAATTAATATTAAAAAAGTATATAACAAAACAAAAGTTAAATAAAACAGATTATATCTAAACATGGTAATAAGAAATAAGTTGCCTAAGAAAGAAAACAATAGATCTGTGTCCAAGCTGCTAATAATATTTAAATACCATATATAATAACAGTTGAGGTTATGATCATCTGATTTACTGAAATACAGATTTAATCCTTATCTTGTCATATTAAATTTTATCATTAAACACAATAAGCTGATTTTCATGCAGGGAAAATTAAATCTCTATCCTGAACAAGAGGTCAGATTATACCTTTGCAATTATTGAATTTGTTTATCATTAATTGGATACTATTGTTATATTTAAAATAAAATAAAATAAAATAAAAACATACACAATATAACCTTTTTCCAATCTTAATACCTCTTAAAGCAATTGCTTAATACTATTCACATGTGGCTAGAATGAAGCATTGTGTTGTTATTTCATATAACGTTTTAGAGGTGGCCTCATGAATACATTCATAAATCTAATAAAAGCAATTCATTACTATATTTATTTTCTCCTCACCATTATTTGAAATCCTGTATTGCAAATCAGAGATCTGTACTTTGGGCATATAGGGACATCTAGTGGCTATGAATATACGAAATCAACCAGTGTTTATTGTGCACAGTCATTTTAGACACACATGGACAGATTTCCCAATTATTTCCCACTTGTCTGTTATAACACACAACAGATTATTAATATTTCCTGATAGGATGAGGAACAAAGTGTGGTTTGACATGCTATGCATTTTGTGATGCTTTTCCCACCACCATTATGTTGAAGTGTGGCTATTTGAGTTAATGTAGTTTTATTGTCAGCTTGAACTAATCTGGCAATTCGCCTCTAACCTAACAAGGTCATATTTTCCTCATTCTACTGATTGATGTGGACATTAAATGAAGCTCTTGACCTACATCTAATCTGCCAAATATTGGGTAGGTCCCCCTTGCACCAACAGTTCTGACCCATTAGGGAAGGGACTCCAAAAGACCCCTGAAGTTGTGCTGTGGGATCCGATACCAAGACATTAACAGCAGATTCTTAAAGTTCTGTAAGTTGCAAGGTGGGGCCTCCATGAATTGGATTTGTTTGTCCAGCACAGCCCTCAAATACATTAGATCAGATACAAATCTGAGAAATTCTGAGGCCAAGCAAACAACTTTAGCATTTTTTCATGTTTCTTAAACCATTCCTGAACAATATTTGCAGTTTGGTAAGGAGCATTATCTTGTTTAAAAAGAAAAGGCCATTGACAACTGCTAGAAAATACAGTACATTTGAAAAAGTAAAAAGATCAAAGAAAATGTGACTTATTAGACCAGACCACCTTCTCTCAATGCTCAATGCCCTGTAGGTGTTTACATGATGGACAGCATGGGCACTCTGGGCAATCTGCAGCTATGCAACCCCGTACACAGCATACAGTGTGTTCTGATACCTTTCTATCATAGCCACACTATCTTTTCCAGCAATTTGTGGTCTAGCAGATCTTCTGTGGGGTTGGACCAGACAGGCAAGCCATCGCTCCCCACGCGCATCAATGAGTAGTGGCCAGCCATGACTTGGTCACCGATTAATTAGTTCTCCTTTCTTGGACCGCTTTTGTAGGTATCAACCACTGCACACCAGGAACACCTCACAAGACCTACCTATTTGGAGACCTGGTCATCTAGCCATCACAATTTGATCCTTGTCAAATCTGTTCCTTATGCTTGCCCATTTTTCCTTCTTCCAACATGGCAACTTTGATAATTATCTGCTTACTTGCTGCCTAATATATGCCATCCATTAATTTTATTCATTTCACTCGTCAGTAGTTTTGATTTTAAGACTGATAGATGTATAATCTTTCATCAACTCTTTATCACACTTTTTACATACTTTCAAAAACTCCTCTAATAAACAGCAAACTATTATATACACACACATGCACGCATACACCCAATACTTTTTTAAGGGTCCCAAGAAAGCATTAAACCAACACCTCCAGCTTCATCTCAAACACACAGCAGAAATCACATTTAAATTTTTTTTTTTTTTTTGTACTGCTTTAAGCTTTTTTAAGCTTTCCAAATCAGTAAAGATCCACTGGATTCAGGCTACATTGATTCTAACCAAACATGGTAAACAGAAAGATTGAAACAAAGCAAATAGAGATTTAATTGTGTAAACTGTACTTCATTCGGACAATGTGTACTCAGGCTTTCCGCCGAATGTATTGGGGATGAGGGGTTGTTTGAAGGGGGACAAGAGGTGAAGGTTAAGTAAGCAATCCACTTTATTCACGTATTTATTTTATCTGTGCCTGTATAAGTTATAAGTTTTTTATCATTTTATTTCATTTTATTGTAGTTTTACAATATAATTTAGCAGTAAGTATATTTAGATTTAAATAATGTTCCTATTTTTTATGTACAGTCTGTCACCTATATATACTGTACATTTGCCTTTAAACAATGTTACAATATATATGAGAGCAACAACCTACTTTTTAAAAGGGAAAAATAGTGCAAACAACGGCTTTATGTACCCGACATTTATCTTGAAGATGATCTGAAGCCTTGAGGGAAGTTCTCTTCAATAGATTGCTTTAGATTTATATGTAGTACACTGTATCATTTTGCTAACACCTAAGGCACAAGTATATCTTGACACACTTTCATTTTGCCTCCATCACTCCTTGGGAATATGATGGAATAAGGCACTAAGGCTGCTGATGTCCTTATGATCAGGGCAGCTGTTACAATGCTCATGATCATGAACAAAGGCAGTTTTTTTTTTGTTTGTTTAATTTACTGTGAATTTCTCAGAAAATAGCAACCCCATATTTTAGTTGTTGATATTTAGTGGTTTTTACTTATTTGTTAAGTTACTGATCAATGTCTAAAATTACCCACTGATATACTGTACACACACTGACCACTATAAACCTGTTCTTTTATTTAATATTTAACCATCTTTATAATGCATATCGGCAGCTTATGATGGCTTGTGGTAGGCACTGTCGCCTTGTACCTCCAGGTCCTGGGTTTGATTCCCACATGGGGTACGTGTGCATGGAGTTTTCATGTTCTCCCCGTCCTTTGTAGATTTCCTCTGGGTTCTCCGGTTTCCTCACACAATCCAAAAATATGCAGATTAGGTTAAATGGCGTTTCCAAATTGCCCGAAGTGTGTGAAAGTGCATGAGTGTTGACCGGAGGTCCTACCACCTACCTCGACAGTTCCTAGTTGGACTACAGAGGTTCCTAGATAGATGGATAATGCAAGGAATGATGCACATACAAATCAAGACCTTTTATCAAAATCAAATGACAGAATTCTATTTAAAAAATCTCAAAAAATGACCATCGCATTGTTGTTGGTATCAAAGCAGCTGGTTTGAGTATCTAGAACAAAACACTTTGCTGATCTTCTGAGTCTACAGAATGGTGTGGAAAAAGAAAAAACATCCAGCGAATGGGATTTTTGCTGTCAAAAACAGCAGATCAACAGACTGGTTTAAGTTGACAAGAAGGCTATGGTAAAAGTAACCATAATTCACATCCATGGGAAGCAGAAAAGCATCTCCGAACGCACCAGCTTACACATTTTTTTTTTACTACTCTGCATAAACAGACTATTTAGAAAACTCATCCAACTGGCTTCGATATCTGTAGGCGTCCTAGACTGAAGTGTCTGTTACAGTTATAACCTGGAGGTTGGGACATTGTAAATCTCTGCATATGTATGAAATTCCCAAAAGGGTAGTAACAAGAAACTTTATTCAAGTACTGCACTTAGTCACCTTTTAGACTTTTAATAAAGGTTACATTCTCTCAGCGTTAAATACTTATTTAGAGATAACTTGTATAATCTGGTACATTATATTATTCTTATCCTTGTAGTTTTCCTTTGCAAATGTTTGCTTGCTCAATGTTAGCGATATTGTTTTAACAATCACATGATTTATGCTCTCTAGCAAACGGAAGCCTTTTTTTCTGATTAGCTCAATTGTTTTCTTATGGCCACACAGCTATTTAGTCCCAGTTCTTTTCATATTGTGCATGGCATGGGAGTGTTATTACTTTCACTATTAAACATAGGTGTGATTGCTACTGTTGATTTTTTTTTTTTTTACAATGCAACTTAATCAAACTTTTTTGGTTATTGATGACTTTTCTGATTACATTATTTTTGTGAAGTTGATGGTTCAGCAGTATCCTTCCAGGTTTTAATCATGCACTGAACAGTTTGTACCTCAATATATTTAATGCTGGTCAATTGACCCTTCTAAAACACAGTAGCATCTTCTTCATGGCCAAAGGAAATGTCTTTAAACTTTGTTTAAGATATGAGAAGATAACTGCTTCAATTAGTATTTTGTTTTCAGCTAAAACATAATATCCAATGCCGTATTTCTCCAATCAAAGGCGCTTAAGTATTTGCTTATTTAAATCCAAACGGTTACTTTCTTGGACCAGGCTGTGTACTTTCCTTGGCCTGGGTCTGGACAACAGTCCAACATTTAACATCTGCTGTTATACATAATGCAGGACAAGTTTAAGACAACTTCACGCTTAATAATAATACTAGTTATTATTAAAATTATACATTTATGACAGTAACAGATGCCGAAAATACAGTACCATTTGAATTACTGCACTATTATGGACAGGGTCTTTATTTCTTCACACTTAAGGGTATACACAACATTTCATTATCGTTAGTAAAACCTGGGTCTAGTCCAGGAAAAAGAACTAAGTGACTAGAAAAAAAGGACAGAGCTTCAGTCTCAAAGATGGCTCAAGAGCCTATGTTGGAATATGATCAATGACTCAAGTAAGATCTGCATTATTGTTTACATATTTACACAGAGATGGATTATAAACATTTATTAAAAGGATAATGCACATTTTTGCTGTCATGACTTGCCTCAATGTGTCCCTAAAGAATAGAGATAACAAATAAAAATAACCATGTCTGATGCACAGTATCAAGTCAAGAGCTTCATTCATTACAAAAATATAAAAATGGGGAATTTATTGATCATCAGAAAAACATCAGGTGCCTGATTGCACATGGAAATCAGGTCATAGGAGAATGGCCATATTAAGGGTTCTGTAACTCTAAGCACCAGTTGCTTAAGTGATTTGATCACACATGGCAATATCATGTGAAAACATTAGGACTGCTGAATATTGATGATTAGGCCAACTGTTTTAATTCTTATGACCATAAGAAAAATTATTGTGCGAACTTTTACTTATTTACTTTGAATTCTAATTAAAAGTCACCAGCTGAGATTGTGCTCACAGATGTGGTCAACCTTTTGACAGAACAGTAAATGGTAATTTCTTCATCCTTACCAGAAATAAAAGAAAGATGACTTGAGGATGATTTGATTCCCTTAATTTAAAGAAACTGATCACGATCTATAAATGACCTACTGACCACATTTACAGGAGCATCTGTACAATTTATTTGTTCATTATTCAATCATCAGCTGCACATGGTATAAAATGCTTTATTACTTTATTACATGTCAGGAAAGAAGATGCCTAATGATATCTCAATGTTATTTATAATGTGTTACTTATAACAACGACAATAAAGATAGAATTGAATTGAATTGAATTGAATTGAATTCTGCATTTACAGGTCAAGAGATACTTGGGGAAAACATATATAGAAAATGACATGGCATGGTTGCTAGTGCCAGACAAGCTGGTACAGCTGGACCAATATAGTTGGAGGGGCAAGGGTAGCTCCATGGTTAAGTTATTGGACAACTGACTGCAAGCTCTCAGGTTTAAACCATAGTACCACTAAGTGCTCACTGTTGGGCTCTTGAGCAAGGCTCTAATCCTTCAACTATGCCCAACAAATGCAGAAAACACTTTGAAAATTGATGAGAGAAATCAGAGGAAAACAGCAAAATTGACAGGGAAACTATGCTAGCAAATAAATAAATAAAAAATAATACTCTTTACATCCATGTTGAGCAGAAAAGCATCTCACAATGCATACAGTACCGCATTGAAACTTGAGGTGGAGGAGCTAGAACAGCAGCAGATGGAAACATGTAGTTGCACTCAGCCAAGAACAGTGAAGTGATCAGTGACCAGAAAATCACTGGTGACCAGGTGATGTTTTTCATCTGTTTACTATGCTTAACCTTTACTTCGCTCACTATATATACATTGAGATTAATCACACAAAGGAAATTTTATATTTACGTATATTAAATATATGCATTAAATTATGAGTCAAAGAGTAAGTCCAATTAAATAAAAATCTGAAGAAATAGGTTGAATCAAATACTAGTAAAAATAATAATATGAAAAATGATAATCACACTGATCTCACATCTTGTGAATCCCAGGAAACCCTTCTCGTTGTCGTAAGCTGTGCCAATCAAAACCTGTCCAGTTACTGTATTAAAATATGGCCTGTAGGCTGCTGTATGGAATTACATAAAGCTCCGACTCTGACGATCTCAGATGACGTGTTCACGAAACTCTGCGGTGGCAAAGTGTTTTTAAGAAAAGGCTTGAAGGTGAGGATCTTCTTTCAGGAGCCATCAGCGCTCCATTTTACTGTATGATTAATTATAGCTCGTTAGTAAACTGCCTGCTTGTGTTACACCGCTGTGAAAGATCAAGTCCTACAGTTTAGCTTAAAGGCCGGGGGACCGGCTTCGGATTTTTCGGCTTGATACTACGTTCGATTTTTACTCTCAAAGACCTCACATGACACCTAAAGGAGGAGTGGGCAATTAACAGTCATTACCTCATCAAAAAACTGGACAGCATGATAAAGAAAAAAACTGAACTCATGCGATAAAGGAGGTTCAAGTGCCGCCGGTGCAAGGAACCCACAAAGCAGTGTCGGCGTCACACGCAAAAGATATAGCCTTTTACTACTACTACTACTACTACTAATAATAATAATAATAATAATAATAATAATAATAATAATCATCATCATCATCATCGAAAAAAAGATTCTAATATTGTACATAAATATATTGTGGAAATCCTATTTACAATGATCAATCACCTATACTGGAGAATTAGCGTGTCTAAAATTGACCTTAATAATTATAATAATTGTTAACATATTTTAATAAATTTGCCTCATTTTGAGATACGTATTTAAATGAAAATAGAAAACTTTACAGAAACGCATTCCAGTATATAAATTAGTGTTGGTTGTTATTGCTAACTTCTTTTATTTACAAAACAAATGAAATAAAAATAAAACAGGGTGATTTTCAAAGCAATATGTAAATGAAATCACATTGTGCTATAGACAGGAAAATGTAGACAATAACCTTAAAATTGTTCCAGTGAGATTATAAAAGTTATGTGAAAATCATTCGCATGTTCTTTCAAGTTATTTAACCGATTACAGATATACAGGGGGAAATGGATACAAATGACCTAGTTATGTGTGGGAAAAGGTCTGTTTGGCAGCAGAGAGTGAGGGGGAAGGGGGGTAGAGAGAGAGAGAGAGAGAGAGAGAGAGAGAGAGAGAAATCCTTACAAGGAAAAGAAGACGAACACAGGTGGAACTGACAGACTAAAAACGCTGAAAATTGAAACAATCGGCCTGTCCATTGTATTAGCTACAGAATGCTGTTATCAACTCCTGCTGAATACATTTTGTACTTATCACAAAATAAAGAATGCGATTTGGCGAGGATGAAAAAATGCTATCAATAATTGTAATTGACTAGAGAAATCCCTGTAGCGCCCTTCGGTTTTTCATTGACCCTGATGTTATTTACAGTGTAGCTCTATTTATAACACACTGTAGGGCTGATTATTCTTTGTAAAGTTCGGGGCGGGACGGGAGATGGAGGGGATGAGCACATTCTACAGTAAGGTAGATTTCTTTTACACGTTGTTTACATAATATTGTTTACCAGGTAAACATTTTTCTTTTAATTCTCATCAAATCCCAGATATTATCCAAACTATACTGTTTATTTGCTGCAAAAACCGTATATCTAAGCACATCCAGACATAAAGAAACATGTTTAATAATCAAAATGTATTAATTTGCTCTTAGAGTTAAGAAATTTTAATGGTGAGTTGGTAGTCCTTAAGGACCGGTAATGCACCTTAAATCCACAGTCCGCAAAGTGGGCGTGAAGCACAGCAAGGTGATACAGAAAAGTTTCTATTTTTTTCTTTGTGGAAAAAGTAACCAAGTATGTATTATTGCCTTCGTATAGCTTTTAGTCTTTTGGACTAGTCACATGAATTGAATCCATAAATCCTTAATCCACACGTCAAAATCAAACAATTCGGCTCAATATAATGTCAAATAAAAACACATTATGGACCAGTGGACAAGTTCGAGTCATCTTGATGTTTGAGTTTCACAAAAGCATCACAACGTTATGAGGGTCTTAACTGGGTGAGACACTGGGTGTTTGTGATGCTTGCTCTACCACTTTTTTCATCATTTTGCCATGTGTTATTTTATCTGGGAAACTCATGGCAGAATACCATTGCACATGTAAAAATAATGGGCACAATACAGGTATATTTGACATACGTAAAGAATATATATATATTTAAAAATAGAAAATTCCCCCCACTCCTTCGCTATTTTTAAAGTCACACTGTAGTCTTAGGAATATTGTGATTATATGCAAGAGCGACGGGTTTGTTGAGAATGTGTATAATTACTCTAATTCCAGACCTCACATAATTTGCACACACAAACGCACGCGCGTGTATGTATTCGGAGGGTCATTAAAGGAGCCGGGGGGACGTAAAGAGTCTGGTCGTCTCAACTTCAGCCATGCATTGCGAGCTTTGGCGCCGCAACCTCTTCAGCGACAACATCAGGTGTTGGGTTTCTGTTTGTTGTGCTCTGTGCATGTTCACTATAGGCCTAATAGACGCACTAGAGGTCGGGTCCGGCGTCAGTCACACACTGATGGAATTAACACCCAATAAGGCAGCACAGCTTTAACACCGAGACCCTGAGTGGAGAGGCAATTACTTCCCACATTAATGGCCGATTAGATCATGAATTTTTGTTCAGATCGCCTAGAAGACGCAAAAAATAAACCATCGACAGTTAGGGAGATATTAATTAAGATAATAAAAAGAAAAAGTTTCGATTATAGTGTTATAATTATACCTTAATCCCTTTAAACACTCCTCCTCCTGCTACTACAACTAGTATTTCTACTACTACTACTACTACTACTACTACTACTAATAATAATAATAATAATAATACTTTCCATTAATGCATCGCATTTCTAACACATTTGAGATTGCTATAGACGGTTTTAACCGTATTCTTTAATTCTTAGTTGTTTAATGGCAAATTTAATCTAGGACTTGCATGAATAAATCAATCAATCAATAAATAAATGAATAAATAAATATATGCTATCCACTCAGGCTTT
>JAQQZS010000039.1:26478009-26490764 GCA_030068045.1 Platyallabes tihoni | reverse complement strand
GGGAATCGAGCCTGGCCAGGGAATCGAACCCGGACCCTGGAGGTGCAAGGCGACAGTGCTAACCACTACACCACCGCACCGCCGTCATATTGAAACATTTACATTGCATAATAGTTTATGTTATGTTATAATAACATTTTTCAAAAGCAGAGTTCAAGTTCTATCTTTGAGCAATAACTTACTGAAAAGAACTTGAAATTATAAACTCACTTCTGTCTGACCACAAATATGCACAACGAAAAGCATGCATTGTCCAGCTGACCAGGTCATAAGGGCGAAAAAGTACAATTCTCACATGAACTCATTTCAGCTTCTGATGTTTGCTGTAAGAGAATTGCTATTGCTAATGATAACTCTGAATTAGCAAGTTATACATTATAGCATGACATTTGGCTATTCCAAGCTATATTTCTTTCTTCTGATCATAACACTGTCTCGAGTCTTGTGCAGTAGGTCAATCTGAACTCATTAGACCACATGACCTTTTTCTATTGCTTCAAAGGCCAATTTTTCTGCTCTCTAGCAAACTGAAGCCTCTTTTCCTGATGAGTCTTACTTTCTTATTGACATACGGCTGTTTAGTCCCAATCCTGTGAGTTCTCAACACATGAAAATGCTTTTATTTTCACTATTAAACATACCTCTGGTTTTTACCGTTTGTTTTTTTACCATGCAACTTCATCAAGTGTTTAAGTGATATCCATTCCTGATTTTAACCCACCACATTCCTTCCACAAAGTTGACGGTTCAACATTATCCTTCCAGGTTTTGAAAATGTATAAAAAGGTTCTCAATTCCGTACCAATAACTTCCTAGTACTAGTAACCGCCTTCCTTTGCTTGATGCAGCCCAATAATTTAACCCTTCTGAAATGGCAACAGGCAGTGTACAGTATATTCTCCTGTAGTAAAAAAAAAAAAAAAGTGTAGGTACATTTCATATGAATTCATATGCCTACAATTAATGTGAGAAAATATAAGTATAATTTGGGAAAAGGTTACATGGGAAAACAAATGAATTGTGTGGAAAATAGTCATGTGAAAAAAAAAAGTTTATTTTTAGTTGTTACTATAAATAAATTGTAAAAAAAAAAAAATCACAAAATCGTGAATATATATATATATATATATATCGAAAAATACCTTGAAAATAAAATAATCAGGTGAAAATTAAGCATATTGTGGAAGAAATGAAACGTGAAAATAAATGATTAGTGTAAAAATAAACACGTGAATAATTAGAATGGAATGTATTTGGGGGATCATGAACTGGTGACAGGAACATGGGCACCCAAGGCTCACTGATGCCCAGCATGGAGAAAAGGCCAGCCCACTCGGTCCGATCTCATAGGAAAGACAATGTAGCACAAATTCCTGAAAAAGGTCAATGCTGGCCAATACTAGAAAGGCACCAGAAAACTCAGTGCACCACAGCACCTAGTGCAAGTGGGGCCTAGCAGGCAAAGAGCCCAAAGACTCAGACCAGGCCTCCAAACCCCCGAGAACACAATCTAATCGAGTAATCATGGGACAAAAAGTCTGATCCATGGAGACCCCACATCACAAACCACAGCACCCAGAAGATTCACTGATTCACTTGATTGAGCGTTTTACAGAAGAAAGCTAAAACATGCAGTTATGTATAATAGTCAGCAGGTGGCAATACTGTACATGCAACGCAACAACATGCACAAATGTAGTTAAGTAGAAAATACAGATACTCTATTTGTTGTAGGCTATAGTGGAGTCAATGTACAAAGTATCCATTAATAAAACGACTCATACATGAGAACTGTACTTAAGTGCAGTAATGAAGTAAGTGCATATAGGTACCTTCCATCTCTTCTAGGAATTCACAAATCACGGTCGGCTGTGTGTAGTCATTTACAGTAAGATTGTGGTTTACTGCAGTGTGACAACTCACCTGTATGGGCATGGGCTACACATTTGAGCTTGCTTAAAAACATTTGCAGTTAAAGCTACAGCTGTTTATGACCAGAATTCCACTGCATGTTTCTGTAAGCCTATCAGTGATCATTCATGGCCTTAGCTAATGATGTCAGCGGTCTTGAAGTTACAGCAAGCCACGATTTTGAAACCATAGTGCAGTTTGCTGGTCCTGAAGGACCTCCCTGCCATGCAGATTTGAGTGTTTTACCTGCTCCAACACAAACACTTCTATTCAGGAAGGGCTGTTAATTAGCTGATAAGTTAAATCAGATCTGCTGAGAGCAGTGAAAACACTAAAATCTGCAGGGCAGGGCAGGGCAGGGCAAGGGGTTGGAAATGACTGGTGTAGTGATTTGTAGTGAAAGCGGGTACTGCACTTGCACAGATGTATTATAAATATCAATCATCCTTTAGATCCAATGACACAAATTGATACTTAATTATGAGACATTCAATGTAATTACCACTCACCAACTCATCTTCTATACCGCTTAATCCTGTATACAGGGTATTTGGGAACGCCTAATCTGCATGTCTTTGAACTCCATGCACAAAGAGGCGGGAATCGAACCCAGACCCTGGAGGTGCAAAGGCGACAGTGCTTAACACCACGCCACCGTGACGCCTCCATGTAATTACAAACTGCACCATAATAAAACTGATTTTCTGCCCAGCTTCAGTATATATATTTTTTAATATAATATTGTTTAAAACAAAGTACTGTATGTTACATCCTAAACATTTTCTATCACATTACACAGTGATATGCTGTGTTATACAGTATATATTCAGCATATAAATTAATATCTTGTGAATACAGAAAGCTCACATGATCTACGCCCTGAGACACTTTGTAAGTTGATATGACTTTAAGTGGGATTTGAAATTAAACACTCTCATTATTGTGCTCGGAATGCCTTAAAAAAATTATAGGAACGCATTAACATGTCATAATACTCCTTCAGCAAAATGGATTTCATAATGAAAGCAAGTGTGTGTGTGGGTGTGTGTGTGTGTGTGTGTGTGTAGGAGAGGGAGCAAGAGAGAGAGAGAGAGAGATGGAGACAGAGTGCACCTGTGTAAGAAGTGCTGATATCCAAGGGCTGTTTATTCAGGGAATGAAGACATTCTGTCACTCAGGCTTTCATGCTGTGATCTGACTGCATACGTCATCTGTCTGAGAGCCCAACATTTCTGCCTCAACCAGTCAAATGTCACTTTTAAAACGAGCTCTTTGGAGTCTTACCTTATGAGTGCTGCTTGTCTCAAAAAAAAAAAAGCTACTAGGATGGATGTCCTTGAGGCTTCCTGAAACAAACAATGGAATTTGCAGAAAACTAGACACACACTGAGATCAAGTTAAAGTCTATACAACATGCAATGTCCTTGTAGTGTGATTGACGAAATGTTGCCACACAGTTCCCTCTGCTGCTTACACAGTGGATGTACACCGATCTACATCCAACAATGATTAAAAAAAAAGACTGCGTTACATGATTATTCCCAGACAATGCTGTGTGTCTACATCTCTACACACGGACTTGCGAGTACAAGCAGTGAGACGATCCTCTGTCATTTATATATGTGAGAGCCAGCCAAAACAAACCAAGTCGGTGTCATGACCGAACACAATTACTGAATACTGCCTTTCGGAGACGTGTTGACAGACATTGGTTAAGCCCTGTTTAGTGCTATTAAAGATCTTTTGTCAAATAAGATTTTTCCTGATTTACTACCATGGTGACCGTGATCTTCAGAGTAAACAAAGATCATGCTTCATATTCGCATTTTTCCACAGGAACGGTCCCCTCTTTTAATAACAGTGACATAATCCATTTACACAATGAGGAGTGTGAACTTAGATCTGTGTTTATATTAATGGATCAAGTATGAATGTAGCTACACAGTGGAGAGAACGTCATCATTAAAGCTTTCTCTGGGTGCCAAAAATAATTAATGCACATTAAGCATCATGTTGAACAGACACTATTTAAAACCATCACATGATTTCCTGGCTTTGTAAAGAGCGGCGTGTAATAGTGAAGAATTTAGGAGTAGTTTTAAACAGGGCTGATAGGATTCAAGTCTAAAGTTCGAGAGGCTAAAACAGTCCAGTGGTGATCTCCTTCCAGAAATTTAATTTAAATAAAATGTCTTCTTTTTCTAAACTTTATCGATAATTATATTTTTTCTTGGTTGGATGGTGGCTTAGTGGTTAGCACTGTTGCCTTGTAGTTTGATTAGTAGTCCGAGTTTGATTTCTGCCTCTATGTGCATAGAGTTTGCATGTTCTCCCAGTGCTTGGTGGGTTTCCTCCAGGTATTCCTGGTTTCCTTCCATAGTCCAATTAGCGTTCCCAAATTGCCTATAGTGTGTAAGTGTGTGTATGTGTGTGCGATGGATTGGCACCCTGTCCAGGGTGTATTCTGCCTTATGCAGTCTCCTGGGATAGGGTTGAGGCCCCCATGATCCTGCATACAGGATATACAGGATAAAGTGTTCTTCTGATCCACTTGTGGCATCTGCATGCATGGAGGTTGCATGTTCTCAGCGTGCTTGGTGGGTTTCCTCTAGGTGCTGCAGTTTCCTGTCAGACATGCAGAGTAGGCAAACTGGCATTTCCAAATTGCCTGTAGAGTGTGTGAGCCCGCGTGCTTGTGTGTCCTGCGATGGATTGGCACCTCGTCCAGGGTGTACCCCGCCTAATGCCCCGAGTCCCCTGGTATTGGCTCTAGTTATTACTCTTGAAACAAAAATGGAGGGCCAGCTCATCACACCAGGGCATCACACACATACATTAGGGGTTAATCTACATACTTGCATGTTTTTGTCCATCTCGCACCTCATGGATTCAATCCTGTGTTTGTTTTTTAGGCACATGCATTTTCTTTGGGTTGTCCGATTTTCTCTGATTAGATCTCCCCAAAGCATGCCAGTGGATGGATTTAGTCCCTTAACATGAGAAAAAAAAGTGAACGTCTGCTATTCCTCACCACTAGAGGGCATCAGCTTCCAGGTCTTCCTCACTCAAAAAAAGAACAAAATCAGGACTACATTTTGATTTCAAAGTGTAAATTGCACAAAAGCAAACGATATCGTTATTGGTTTATTCATTCTTAAGTATAAATCTTCTTCTTTGTCTTTCAACTGCCCCCATTTAGGGGTTGCCAATAAAAGCCGTAAAAGCTTCTTCACTCTCAGTAGGCCCTTTATCTTGGTCAGGGCAGTGGTGAAAGCAAAGTCTTTGCCAGGGAACACATCTTAGATGGGATACCAGTCCATGACAGATCACCATAATCTGGCATTCCAACTTAGGCGCAATTTATAATAGCTAGTAGCTAATGCACAGCGTTTTGAAGGAGGAATGAAACTACAAACTACAAACTACAAAAAAAACAAAACAAAGAGGAAGCCCACAAGGACATAGTTAAGCATAAACCAAGCTTGGGATTGAACGTTGTAGCTGGGAGACAGCAACATAACTCACAGTTAAAAAAAAAAAAAAAAGCAATATACCTATATCTATAACTTCAATTATAGTCTTTCATGTGTATAAAGGTCTTTATAGATAGTTTATCCAGATAAAAATAAGGGAACCATTGGACATTGGTTGCCTGTCAATGTAGTCCGTAGTGAGTCGTCCAGCCACCAAGTGGGTAAGATGTACAGCTTCCTGCCGGCGGGGTCAGATTCTAACTAGCTCACATCTGGCCTAGGACAAGCAAGCGGTGCCATACCTCCCCTCCCTGTGGTGTTAGTGTAGCGCTCAGGGGTCAGGGGAGAAATGAGGAGTAACTTTACACAAGCAGTGAGAAATGCTGGTCCGATTACAGCTACTTGTTTAGCATGACCACAGGATGACACACTCGTTGACTGAGGCGGGGATGACTGAATTGTGTGCTTGTGCAATTAAGATAGGCATCGAGAGATATACAAAACAGGAAAAAGGTCCCATCAAAGACCTGAAGGATAAAGATGCACTATGCAGGCAGTCTGTTCTGTTTATGTAGGAGAGAGGACAGAAAGCTTACTCAAGGAAAAAAAAAAACTATCGTATAAAGTATCTAAAACACAAAGTTTACAGGGTATCATGACAAATGAAATGAGGTATAAAAAATGCTTAAGTCTTTGCACCACCATGAATCATGAGATCAGTGCCAAAGAATGAGATTATAGGACATAAAACATCCTTGTTTAGGTCACATTTCCTAAGAATGTGATTGAATATGGCAGGTATTGCTGGAATGCTGGATACCTCAGTGCTCTATGTTTTCATCATTGTTTCCTACATTTACTGTTAAAGTAGTCATTAAGCTCATTTGTGCCTTTTACAACATTTTATTTTACACTAATTATTTTTATTATGATTACTACTGTACTACTATTATATTGTGTATATTCATTCATTCATTCATTCATCTTCTATACCGCTTTATCCTGTGATCAGGGTCGCGGGAGGCCTGGAGCCTATCCCAGGAGGCTTTCGGGCACAAGGCGGGGTACACCCTGGACAGGGTGCCAATCCATCGCAGTATATTGTGTATAGTTGTTTATAATTACTCTCGACTTATGCTCAAAGGTTTGTTACCCTGTGATATAAATCCTCTGCGAGGAATGCAAAGCACTTAGAGTCATTGTAGTTACACCTCTCTGTTCTGAACATGTATTGTTCTGATTAAATGAGAAAGCTTTGCCTCACTTTTGCTCACTTCCAGGACACCTTGTATGGACTGAACATGTGGGGTCAAGCCTTCCCTTAATAAAACCAGAAGGAAGTGTTAACTGAGCTGACTAGAGACAGTATTTTAGGGGACGGTGGTGGGGGGTCATGTCAGGGGGACAATGGCCCCGTTTGTCACTCTTGCATCATGTATTATCCCAAACTGACTCTTCGCTCTCATGGGGCCGATGTGCCCTTTACCCTTTCTCTCCCTCTCTGTTTCTCTTTAAATGTCTCTCTCTCTTGCCTCTCTGCTTTACATCGCAGGGTTAAACAGAAGCGTGGAGAGGGCATGACAAACAAACAGGCATTCAACGCCGTGTGTGTCAGGAGCAGGAGCCGCACCTCAATGTGCTGAACGCATTAGCTCCGTAAGGAGGGGGCCACCCACCTTGACCCTGCCTGACCACGGAGCCTCTCTGCAAGGTTCCCCTGGTGTTCAACCGAAGCCTGATGCCCGGAGACGGCAGGAGAGTCCTCATCTCCAGTTTCGTAATAAATCTCGTCAGCTTCTCACTGGGCGACCCTGAAGAGGAGGAATAACACAAATGAGAAACACCTGAAGATTGCGTCTCAGGAGTGGTTCAAATCAAGAGTCATTATATTATATTTACTCATTAGTTGTAATTAGGCTATTTATTACGTTTGCTTGATGTCACAAACAATTTGTACAAATGGCAATATAGTGACTGTTATTTTAAACAAATGAAAAAAATTATTAACATCCAGCTAACCTGAGCCTATAACATTCAGATTTTATTCTGAAAACGTATTGTGAAATTATTCATTCATTTATCATCCTCTATACCGCTTTATCCTGTGATCAGGGTCGCGGGGGGCCTTCAGAAATACTAAATTCATACAAATTGCGAATTATGGCAGACTTTCATTGTATGCCATTGCATCAGAACAAACTCCTAACACTGGAACACTAATAAACTGGAAAATAACAATATAATAATAATAATAATAATAATAATATATTATTATATTATATTTATAATATTATTATTATTAAAATATTATTATTATAATAATTATTATTATAATTTATCTTCTCTGAACAGTGATATTTTCTAAAGTCAGAAAATAGAGTGATAGATAAAGAGTGATAGATAGATAGATAGATAGATAGATAGCACTTTACTTGCACACTGATTAAGACCTTTTATCCAAAATATATTGTTTCTTAGGAAACTATGTACTTTGCTATATTTTCTTACGTTCTTAATCAGTCTGCAGGTAAAGTGCTATCTATCTATCTATCTATCTATCTATCTATCTATCTGTTCTAATTTAAAGAAAGTGAAAGAGACTGAAGTGAAATCTGGTTTTGCCATCATGCACCTCGTGACGTCATGCTAGGAGTCAGCTCTATAAGTGAAGAGATTCCAGTGAGAGTAAAAAAGGAGACACTGTGACATCCCTGCTCCACTGCACACACACACACACACACACACACTGCTCTCAGGATTAAGGTTTACCTGCAGTGCCTGCGTGGTTCCTGTCAGTCGACATGGCGTCCTCCAACAGGCAGCTGACTTCCTTCTTTATTGAAGACATTCTGTCTCTGAGAGAAGAGAAGGGAGATGAGACGAGTGGCGGTGGAGCTGAAAGTCAGACCGACACACGGTGCTGTAGAGACGGGGGAGAGAGCCACGACGCTCTGCTCATAGCTTCGTTAGCCTCCAGACCTGGTGAGTCAGTTGGCGTATTATTGCTTCATGGAAATGTTGATAAAATACAATTTCTGACGTACTGTATAAGTAACATTTATGAATAACAAAGTAGTTATTTTGTGCCGCTTTTAGTAACATTTATTAGTATAAAAAAGATACATAGTATACTTAGAATAATTGTTCACACTGTGGTAACTTTATGTAGCATTTATTAGTAACAAAATGATAAATTGTGTAGTTAGAGTCATTGTTCTCTATGTGGTAACTTTAAGTAACATTTATTAGTAACAAAAAATGATAAATTGTGTAGTTAGAGTCATTGTTCCACTTGTGGTAACTTTAAGTAACATTTATTAGTAACAAAAAAGATACTTTGAGTAGCTGTGGTAACTTTAAAAACTGGTTTTCCTTCGAAGTAGTGCTTTAAACTCGACACCCATATGCCTTGAAATAATCCTAATTCTCTAATAACATTATTTTATTCTGTTACATTTTTACAGCTTCACCCGATGATTCGGAAAGGACGAACTCTCCGACAGACGCGACCACCGACGCCGACGAGCCGACGCCGAACCATCTCGCGCAGACTCTGTCTCAGAAGCAGAAGCGCTCGCGCGCAGCCTTCACGCACCTGCAGGTGCTCGAGCTGGAGAAGAAGTTTAGCCGCCAGCGGTACCTGTCCGCGCCGGAGCGCGCGCACCTGGCCGCCGCGCTGCACCTCACCGAGACGCAGGTGAAGATCTGGTTCCAGAACCGGCGCTACAAAACCAAGCGGAGGCAGCAGCTGGATTGTTACCGGAAGGGCTCGGAGGGAAACGCTGCGCTCGCCGCCGCCGCCGCCACAGTGGAAGAGGACTTGCGCAGAGCGTCACTGCTCGCCACCATGTACACGTGCTATCCGTACCGGCCGTGCGTTTATGATCCACAGGGACTGGGTGGTGCGTGGAGGCCCACGGTGTGGTGATCGGGACATAGAGGGAGGGAGGCTTTAAATTAAAAAAATAAAAAAAAAAACATCAAATGTCTTTTATTGTCTTGTACAGCTTTGTATTCATAAATAAACTTATGATTTTGTTTTTTAATATCTGGTATATTGTTCTTAAGCACTAGGTTTTATTATTCTTATTACTGACACAGTGGCAATAATTAATATTAGAAAGAATTACATTGAGATGTGTAAAAATTGAACTGCACAAGGTTGCAAACACAAGGAGAGTCTTGTGTGAAGTGACCATTACTACTCTACTTTTATGAATGATCAGTAATATACTTATAAAAGCACAGCAAACCTCTAAATAAAAGTGTTTTAAAGATCTATTTAGCTGATATGAACCTTGATTATTAGACTATATATGTGTCTAATATATGTGTGTGTGTGTGTGTGTGTGTGTGTGTGTGTGTGTGTGTGAGTGAGTGAAAATAGGCCTGAACAAGGTTACTTACACACCTGGTGAAAGTCTTGCGTAAAGTAATGTGAACGTTTTTTTTACTCCCTATGTCACTTACCACCATTACTTCTCTACTTTTATAAATGGTCAGTAATATACTTATAAAAGCATTACAAACATCTGTGTTTACATGCAACTGAAAGAAAATGACAGTGTTTTAAAGATCCATTTAGCTGACAGTCTTAAAAGTATTAAAAGCATATATATACAGTATATATACAGTATATATATATATATATTGCTCCATGGTATAGCTCTCTTCCTATCAATACAACCATGTCATCAGACTTGACAAAAATAAAAAAATAAATAAATAACTCTTAGAATACTTTCCCAGGTGGATATGCTTTTACGAAAGTATAAATCATTCCATTTCCATCTCATCCTCCATTAAACAATGAGTCAGACTAAGCTTGAAGCTTTGTAATAGTCCCCAACGGTGCAGGCTGATAAGAGCTGATATGGGCGCTTTGGCTGAAGCATGTGGGCTTTCTAAACACACAGGTTTAAGATTGCTGCAACAGATAGCAATCATGAGCACCCATATCATCCAGTTCAACTTTGGTCAAAATTTGCATTATGTACTTGACAGACTGGATTGGTTGGGCACATGCTTAGAGCAATATAGGTGATGTAGAAACCTGGGCACAGCTAAACAGATGACCTTAATTGTTACGAGAAGGCGATGTCTAATAAACATATACCAATTGTGGGTGTTTAATGTTTAATGAGCTTAACTTGATCATGATGTAAAATTTGCATACGATTGATCAATTATTTAGGCTCTCTGGGAGAAAGCATGAATCAGAAACTGGATTCTTTTTAAGGACCTCATTAAGTCGTTCTAAGTGTCTAAAACATAAACACACTTCAAATATTAATGAGAAGAGGATAGATGGTAAAGAACTATTACAAGTATGAATAGCTGCTCCGGTGCAGGTAATTCATCAAGAATGACAACACCAGCATGTCTCGTTTGGTCTTGACTGTGTGTATCTGATGGATTAGAGGTAGAATGAATAACACATGCTACTCACAAATACAGACTCAAATTACAAATAAGGAATTGTGATCTTGATACACATGATTTTGATTAATTTGGCTAACAGGAAGAGCTGTGAGCAGACCTACCGAACTAGGGCAGCAACATAATTTCCATGTCAGCTTTCATGCCACTTAATAACAAGAATTTGTGCGGTGACGGTGCTTTCGTTTTGCAAGATAAGCCGGGGGCAGAGAGATGGTGGCTCTCTGTGCAGGACTAGGTGAAGGATGGAATGCCACCCACTTGGACTGGCTCCAAAGCTCTCTCAGGAATGCAGTCCATGTTTTTGTCACTTCTAAGGAGTTGGTGCATTATGTTCTCAGCCAAACCATGGTACTGGTGCTAAAAAGTTTCTCACCTCGCTGAAAAAGTGAGTTTTCAGATAGGAACATGTAACAGTTTTTCATAATACTTAATGCTTCTTATCTCCCGATCCATGATTTGATTTTTGTAAATATGCATGCACATTTATATTTTCATCAGATAAAAAGAAACACATCTGCTGAATACAATTTCATGAACTTTAATGTAGTGTCCGTAACTTTTTGGAATTCAAATCTTTCACTGACTTTAATTGTCATTCAGATGAAACGTTAATTTAGATTTCACATGAAAAGAACCAAAAAGGTGTATTCTTGTAAAATGCTAAATTGTTAAGATATTGAAACATGAATTTTATATGATTACGGGTACTACAGATTTTTTTTTTTAATCCTTAATTTTGCACAGAATTATTTAATTTAATCAATAATTTTTACAGGTCATATGTTTCGAGAAGCTAACAAAAAATGTATCAATACTAAAACTAATGCAAAATATTAATAATTTGCATTTTAAATGATTATTGTTAGAAGTGAGACAGTATAACTCTGAAAAATGGGGCATTTTTGCATTTTTGGGGCACATATAAAATCACCTCTCCAAAGGTTAGCAATTTGATATTTTTAGGGAAGCCTGATTGGTCACTTCCACTGCATAAGCTTCTGAAGCAGCTTTTTTGGCACACACATTTTCTATATTATATGTACACCATAATTTTTTTTTAAATCAGCACAAATGCTGTGTTTTGGCCATCTGGGAAAAAAAATACATAGAGTTGTGAATTGTGTTTTTATTGTGTTTATTTTTTCTTTTCATGTTATATAAACCAATTATTGAAGCAACATACATTTACATTCAGAACCTATCAGTCCACCCAGATTTACATTCACCATGCTTAAAATCACCATTTTATTCACATTTGTAAAAATCAGGGACAGTATCTGGTTACAGCATTATTATTATTTTCAACCTTGAGGTGCCTGGTGTAATACAATCATACCACAACTTTTGTCAGTGTCACTGCCTGCCGCCCCCCCAAAAAATAACAAGCTACATCAAATGAATGGACTAAAAATATTTGAAATTACAGGAGCTGGGTTAAGAACCTTTCAACACATTATCAAAACCTGTAAGAATAGTGCTGAACCGTCCACTTTGTGTAAGAAATGTGGCCAGAAACAATATCCTCTGGGGGAAGTTGCACGGTAAAAAAAATACCACAGTAATTACCACAGCTATTTTTAATAGTGAAAGTAAGAGCATTTACGCACACACACACACACACACACACACACACACACACACAGACACACACACACACACACACACACACACACACCAGATTGACCCAATTCCAGAGCAATAGAGTATTTTAACCTGGGGTTGTTTCAGCAGGTCAAATAATGCAACCACGGGGGGGCTCAATCCAGTGTCTTAAATGCAGAGGGTTGTGTCAGGAAGGGCATCCAACGTTAAACATTTGCCAAATGAATGATGCGCATCACAAATCTAATTCCCATACCGGATCGGTCGCGGCCCGGGTTAACAACGACCGCCACCGGTGCTGTTGACCTACAGGGTGCCGGGGGAAAT
>JAQQZS010000039.1:26441071-26462750 GCA_030068045.1 Platyallabes tihoni | reverse complement strand
TATTAAGCATTTCACTGCATTTCGTACTGTGTATGACTGTGTATGTGACAAATAAAATTTGAATTTGAATTTGAAAATAAAGATTAATGAGACTGTTCAAGAAGCATAAATGCAGCCCTATGCCATGACACTATTTCCCCTGGCTTAACTGATGAGCTTGCATAGTTTGGATCATGAGCAGTCCCTTTCTTTGTTCCTCATGCTGGGCTTTCCATCCCTTTGGTAGTTTTGTATCTTGTGGTAGGACCTCTATAGTTTTGCTCTCCATGAAGCAAAGTGTGCTACCTTTATTCATGCCATTTGGGGATTGCTGTTTCTGTCGTCTTTGGCAGATTTTTTTTAATGATTATTGGGGTGGGGGGATAAATCAAAAGGACCCACTCAATCCGTCAAATGGCCAGCAGTGTTCATTTTTATGTCAGACTTACCTTTAAATTTTGGAATGTTCAGGTGGGGATTTGTCCATTCAGCCACAAGAGCATTACTGAGGTCAGACACTGATGTTAGAACTATTCCAGTTTGTCTGAAAGGTGTTAAACAGGGTTTTGGTCAAGGCTCACCATGTTTTCATAAACCTCGATTTGTGTTTCATGATCATGTTGGAACAGGTTTGGGCACCTTAGATCCAGTCAAGAGAAAACATAACTCTCCAAATACATGTAGTCATTTGGCAGAAGCCCTTATCCAGAGCAACTAACATTTTTATCTCATTATACATCTGAGCAGTTGAGGGTTAAGGGCATTGCTCAAGGGCCCAATAGTGGCAACTTGGTAGTCGTGTGGTTGGAACCTTAGACCTTCCAAACCGTAGTCCAATGCCTTAACCACTGAGCTATCCCTGACCCCTGACAATCCAGACCATCATGTGATTCCAACTTTGTGGCAAACATTTGTGAAAGATCCACATACTGTATGAAGATCATTGTCAGCTGTCCATATAGTTTTGGCCATATTACGTAAATATAAAAAAAAAGTAATGAGTAAGTAAAGTGACAAAAGTGGAGGTGCTTACAATAAGTTAAAAGTGATTTATTCCAGATTTATCGCAGATACTTTTTCTTTTTTTTTTTTTTTTTTTACATTTTGGGTTGTCTGAAGTCATCAGTGTAGGTTTAAGCCCTCTGTAATTTAATACTGATTTAATTTACTTAGGTTTGTTAGCTTTTTATCTTTATTTGAAAATGTTTTTATACCACTCATACTCTAAATATAAAGTATATAAGTAAGACTTCTCTGTGAGAAATATGAAGGTCTGGAGACATACTTGTCTTAGGAATCACCCTAAGTGATAACTACTGTACATCTTTAACCATGTAAAGTCACATGTCCTTTTCATGGTCATGTTTTGTCATTGGACAAGCATGTCTCCAGACCTGAACCCTATTGAGTACCTATGGGGCGTCCTCAAGCGAAAGGTGGCGAAGCGCCATGTGTCTAACATCCAGCAGCTCTGTGATATCATTACGGAGGAGTGAAAAAGGATCCCAACAACAACATGTGCAGCTCTGGTGAATTCCAGGCTCAGGGGGATTAAGGCTATGCTAGATAACGATGGTGCTCAAAAATATTGATACGTTAGATACAGTTTTGACATGTTTGACACTTAGGGTGTACTCATTGTTGTAGCCAGTTATTTAGACAATAAAGTCTGTATGTTGAGTTATTGTATATAGAGGACAGTAAATCTATACTGCTATACAAGCTGCACATTGACTACTCTAAAGTATATCCCAGTTTCATTTCTATAGTAGAATATATAATAAAGTGGTTGCTGAAATGTAAGGGTTGTTTTATTCTCTTGGTATGTGCTGTTACCACTGAGCCCATGTAGAAATGTGTTATGCTAGCTAATTAGCTTAGCATTAGCATAATTAGAAGAAAAAAAAATTCAGATAAATTCAACAGGCATTTTGATACTACTCAACATTTGGCAAAACCAAATTATCCTATAGAGATCCCAGAATAATTGTATTTAGGGGGAGAACATTGAAAATTTGAACTGAGTTTGCAACATATGCTAACTACGTCTATCAAACGAACTGCAATGCACTGCAACTATTCATTGTTTTCGAGCATTGATTATACGTACTACACTCTTCACCATTAGCTAGCTAAGAGGTGACAGCGGCTGTCTCACAAGATCTCAGGAAAGATGTGTATTGGCTCATGTACCACAGATCCAGGGTCAGCTTTCTGTGACATGTAATGACTGAGTTTACAAGGTGGTTTTTAAAAAGTTTCGAGATTAGCTGTGTTTACAAGCTCTGTTTTTTCACCATATGTGCTCCCTCAAATGTCTTAAAACCTGGCAGTAGAATTTGCAATTGCTCCTCTTCCCCTGGGGAAGAAATCTCGATGCACAATGCGGGTTGTGGAGATGATGGGCTCTTCCACTGTGAAGACTGTTGCTTCATCTCAGGGTCGTACCCCTACACCCAAGTTTCGTCACCAGTAATGGTCTCGGCATGAAAGACGGGTCATCCACGGCACACTGACAGAGTTCTTGGCAGACTAAAAAGTGATGTTCCTTCTGCTCTTGGGTCAGCAGCCTGAGGACGAACTTCACTTAAATCACACATGAGTCCATCACATCATCTGGACTGTTCTGTATGACGCACCAACAATGGCGCCTTGTTGCAACCAAGTTCATCATGCAGATGTTGCCGAATGGTTTCGACATTTACGAGGGTTAAGCTCGTCGAGGGTTGATGAAGGTCTGCCCAATCTCCAACTTTTTAATCTGTTTTTGAAGTACACATGCCACTCAAAACACCTCGGACAACTCATTGCAGCATTGTCATAAACTTGCCGAATCATGTCAAACATCTCTGTGGCAGATTTGCCCAGTTTCATGCAGAATTTCATGTTTTGCTCTTTGTTCTAACTTGCTGTCCATGCTGAAAAAGCAGACATGGTAATGCATGTGATCAGAATAGCACCAGTTGCACAGCTCCTGATTTACACAGGGAGATGTCTTTTGGTACAGTGACTTACGAAAATGAATAACTAGGCTGGTTCTAAATCAGATCAATGCTGTTAAACTATGACACCAAAAAAACTTTTTGGGGGGGTCTTTAAGACAGAGGATGCTGCGCTTTGGAGTTTATCCATAATATTACAAACTGCATATTTTTTGTATTGTTAGCTTCAAGAAAGAATTTAAAACTGGGTACAATGATTGCATTTTGGGCAAATTTAAAACATTATACACTATTTCTCTACCCAACTTCAATCTATGTATCAAACAAAAATAGTAAAATCTGAGAGGAACATCAACAGGTTTGACTCATGGTCAGTAGTGCTATTTCTTATTACTTGTTCATAAATGCCAATATTACTTATCTTGTCTTTTTTCCTAAATAAGTCCCCAGACCATGGCTTTGGCAAAAGGATTATGGGAACAGCAGCATGCCTTCAGGTCTGTGGCGCCCTCAACTGGTTGTGCTGCACATTGCTTTTGTTTCTGTTAGATCTTTAGATAAGGTTTTCAAACTGAGACCCGGAAAGATAATGGAAGGTTCTGTGATTTTGTTTTTATTTTGTTACAGTGGAACAGATCACACTGATTAAAGATGTTAGTACTTTTTTAGGACTTTTTTTGTTACTTGTATTAAATGGATAGAATGCAAATCTCTTTAATGTTAGTCTGTGGATAACATCAACTTATTTATTGGGGGGAGAAAACTCATGCAGGGAGGAGGAAAACTCTGGATCAATAAGCATTTTGCCTTCTGGGGAATTTGATAATTTTCCTTTTTATCAAACCCAAAATTGTCTAACAATAGAAGATGAAACAGTCGCAGTCTATTGGAATCAGCCCAAAACAATCAATGTACTAAAGGAGGAAATCATCTTTGCATGGCACAACATAATCTCTGAACCATTAACAAAAGTTAAAGACCATTATTTCAAACATTTCCTGTAATCTATATTTTTAAATAAATTTTTTGACTATGATTCTAGATGATCAACCTTTTTTTTTTTTTTTTTTTTTTTTACTATGAGACCTTTTGATCGACTGTGTAACTCAGTGAACCCAATACTGTATTTAAATAGTTAAAGGTATCACTGGCTACAAAAAAGGAGGGGGAAAAAAAGTTGACAAACCTGCTTTAGGTAACTTTATCCTAGAAGCAGTGGCCATAATTGCCTAATAATTCACCCACTTTGTCACATATTGCAGTTGTACTGCATGTGCATGGAAATGAAATAGGTGTAACTGGAGTTATACATCATGAGTTTACACAAAAAATGCCTGTAATATTAAAATGGGAGAAAAATCAATAGGTCACAAAAAGTATGATGGTGAAAGCAACATATTTCAAGTTTTCACTTGGGTTCTTTGATGCTTCTTTGACTACCGCACTTCTTACCCACTGATGGACATTGTCCTTTAAAAGAAGAGTCACAGTTGTGTCACATTCTCACTCACTCATTGCCTACATCGCTTAATCCTGTATACAGTTTCGTGGAGGGGTGGAGTCTATTCTAGGAGACTTAGGGCAAGGTACACCCTGACACACACACATACACACACACTACAGGCAATTTAGGGAACGCCAATTAGACTAATTTGTATGTCTTTGGACTGTGAGAGGAAACTGGAGTACCCGGACTAAACGTCATGCAAAGATGCAAACTCAATGCAAACAGAGGTGGTAATCGAACCTGGTCAGAACTCGAACCCAGACCCTACAGGTGCAAGGTGACAGTGCTACTAAGCCACCGTGCCACCTTGTGTCATATTCTTTCCATTTATAAATAATGGCCCTACTTGTCCCGTTTAAGATTTGTGACCTTTTACCCAACCCATCCTTGTCTTGGGCATGGTTTGGCATATGTTTATGTCTATTGAACAACCTCAAGTGTTTTATACTAAAATCATATTCTGTTGACTAGAAGAAGATATTTGTATAATAAATTATGTGTATTGTGACATACGGTGGTGTAGTGGTTAGCACTTTCGCCTTGTACATCCAGGGTCCAGGTTCGATTCATGTCTCTGTGTGCATGGAGTTTGCATGTTCTCCCTGTGCTTAATGGGTTTCCTCTGGGTACTCCGGTTTCCTCCTAAAGACCTGCAGATTAGGCTGATCAGCGTTCCCAAATTGCCCATAGTATGTGAATGAGTGTGTTAGTATGTGGATAAAGCGGTATAGACGATGAGCGAGTGATTGATATACAACGGTCAACCACAACATTAACGCCACCGCTAGGTGAGCTGAATAATATTGATTATCATTAAACCATAAACCAGTAAACTGTTGACAGGATCATAGGCACCCAGGGCTCACTTGTGCCTGTGGTGACCAAAGGCCAGCCTGTCTGGGCTAATACCCCAGAAAAGTCAATGTAGCACGAAAAGATGAACAAAAAGCTAATGCTGACCATGACAGAAAGGTATCAGAGCAATTACTACACCACAGCGTGCCATGTATGAGGTTTAGCAGGTAATAAGTTCAAGGTTGTTGATCTGGCCTCCCAAATCTCAATCCAGTTGGACATCTATAGGATCCATGGAGGCCTCACCTTGCAAACCACAACACCCAAAGGATACACTGCCAGTGTCCTGTACCAGAGACCACAGCACAATTCCAGAGGGCTTGTGAAGTCATGCTCCAAGGGGCCAGAACTGCCCCAGTGACACAAGGGGAACCTACACAATACTGGGCTTAATCTTTTGGATTTTAATGTTATAGCTGATAGGTGTATGGGTTGGCTCACAGCAAAATAATTTTCTTTTAACTTTCAGCTGCTCCTGTCAGAGGTTGCCACAGTCTGATCCACACACAACTTGGTACAGATTTCACAACGGAAACACTTCCTGACACAGCCCTCCCGTACTATCCGGGGTTGGGACCGGCACAGCTTCCAGTGACTGGGGTTTGGGGATTGGGTGGGAACCGAACCCAGGCCTTCTGCATGGCAGGTGAGAAAGCCACTAGTAGCCCTGTAGTTTTAAATAGAATACTTGTTTTATAAATTATCTACTGTATATATATTCCTGATAATTCAGTAAATTACAATAATTTTAACTTATTAAAAATGACATGACATTGAAAGAGAATAATCATTTAAATTACAGAATTTTAGAACATTCATCAACCTCCATCCTATTTGTGGTTATTACACAAGTGTATACAAATCAGTCCATACAAACCACAAATAACAAAATGAATCGTAATGAAATTCTCACTGAGACACATTCAATTCCATAACTTTATTTCAGCTCCAGTGTTACAAACTGGAGCAGCATTTTCACAAAACCAACACTTATTGCATGTTATTTCCCCCCCCCCCCCCAACACTTGGTATCTTCAGTACTTTAAAATGGCACTTTAAATCCTTCTGGTGTTGTGCGTGAAGAAACCAGTGGTAATAGACCCTTTAGATTCTTCCAACCAAACCTAACAACAATGGAATGAGCAGAAGGGAATCACAATCAACATGTGCGAAACACCTAAAGCAACTCTGTCGGAGCTGGCTGTGATGTAATGGTCAGCATACAGGTTATAATAGAGCAGCTAATACAAGCTTAATTCATGAATTAAAAACAAAAAAGTTCATTCCAAGTTCCTCTTTAGGCAGTCTATTTTTAATAAATTCAGTCCTTAAGGTGATAAAGTTAAGATCACTGCTATAATCTGTTTTAGGAAAGATAGCTGTAAACCTTTGGGTTTTCCAAAAATCAAAGCATTAGCTGTGTGTACGTGCATCCTCATAATCTGGTAAATAATCCATTAAATTACAATAAATGCAAACATGAATTTAAAAAAAAGGGAAAGTATGATGGGACTAGCGTAAATCTCTGCATATAAACATAGCCAGTTTTATGGAAGTAAATAGTTACTAGATGAGGCAGTAAAACCAATAAACATTTAACACATAAAGGCACATAAACAACTTTTGGATAAAGAAAATGTAAAGAAATTTAAATGAATGAATCACTCCTGGATAGATGTATGGGCGAGAACACGGTACTGTGGAAAAGTCTTGAGCCAGCCATCATTTCTTCAGATTTAGCTTTTGAAGAGTCAAACTTTCTTGTATTTTTAATGTAGTCTTGAGTAATATCTCTCCAGGCTCTCAGTTTCAGTGGGAATGTTTTTTTGTTTGTTTAGCCACACAGTGACATAGGAATCATTCAAGCATTAAAAACCACAACAACAAAAAATGATGAATCAAGTCGGTGATTAGGTGATGCTGAATAGTTGGAACAGACGAGAGGGGAAATGAGGTTGCTGCAGAGGTTGGTACATAAACAATACATTTTAAATTGTATCTCTAGGCACTTCGCAGCCTGTCGCAGGAAAAAATTTCTTCCCGCTTCTTTAATATACACGATTTTTTCACGGTACTGTAATATGTACTGTAATATGTGCTGTCCAGGAAGGGTTATAATGCCGAATTTATATTTACACAATAAACCAGCTTCACATACTAATTAAAGAAAAGATCCCTGTTTGTAACCTATATGTAGTATAGGAAAAAGCTGCATAGATCATAAAACTCAAAGATTCTGATTGTCTACAACTGAATAAAATTATATTATGCTTAAAAAAAGAAGAATCTTCTTCTATTAGTTTTTTCCCCCTATAAGATTATTATTATTTCATAATGACTAAATATATACATCCAAAATGATGATTAAGTAAATATAATAACTCAACATGCATAGGCCTACATTTGGGGAGAGCACAGTTTTTGGTCCGACATCAAGACCAGAACAGCCACCTGCTCTAAAATAAGAGCGAACAATCGGAGACAAAAAGGTGGGACCCCTTTGTCATATAATACATCATTTACATCACACTTCTTTATAAGGTTATACGCGATTTCAGTGCTTAGCATTTACTTCTCAAAGAAGAGACAAACAAACTTGAGCTGAGACGGTTTGCAGAGTTAACAGCTTTTGTACCTTTTTAAGGGAGTGCATGTGATGCAGACATTCAAGGCTCGTGTTTTGTTTTTCTTTTTTTTTTTTTAAGGAAATTGCAAAGTCACTTCCAGGAGAGAAGTACACAGATTGTTCATATGTAGCTATACACCAGCGGTTTAACTATAATGTTTAACGTGAAAGAAAACAAATATTTACCAATAGGAAAAAAGTAGTAAGCATAACACACTCTGAGAAGAGTGCTATCTGCCCTCTTCCACATATACCATCTCAGAGATCAAACGACTAATATCGCTGTGATTGACAGGTCAGAGAGAGTAGGCATTTCCTTCCACCCTATTAGCACAGAGCATTTTGCTCCAGGTCGACTTGGTGTGTTAGTGTGTTTAGTAAACTCATTCCGTTCGAGTCTTGTCTGTGTATGTTGCTTTCATTTGGAATATGGAAAAAAAAGAACATTCAAATGAAAGGAATGTTCTAAACAATATTTAAAAACAAACGGAAAAAAAGAAAAACAACAGTATTTGTCCTTTTATTGTTTTTCATCATTTCACTTTGATCTTTGACACTAGAGAAAATTAACGATCTTGAACGACTCACATTCGTAACAGCCATCATTGGGTAGCTAGGAGCTACTGTAGAAGGTTCGCTAGTTTAAACTAAGTTAAAGGTATTATTAATATAGATCAATAGCACAGAGATTACCAGGTGGACATTTTTCTTCATATTGATATGTACGGTAGTGTGTATTTGTTCAATTTAGCATTGTTTCATAAAAATAAAAAATAAAAATAAAAAAACTTCCATGACTTTCAAGTGCTTTCTAGACTTTACTTTAAACAATTATCACCAATTGAAGGCCTGATACAATTTTGTTGTGATTTTATTAATTTTATAATTAGTTTTACATATAGTAGTAATATATGCGGGTTTTTATTAATTAGTAATTTTATACCTAATATAAAACATTAGTAATATTAGTAATATAAACAGTTTATTTCATAAGAATTTTATACGTAACTAGTAGCATCAATTAAAATAAACTATTTGATTGTAAATAATTCATTTTCATTTTTTTTTGTAAATATTATTGACTTGTCATTTTAAATCTTGATAATTGTTGGGTCGAGATTTTAGTTTTCAAACATGAAAACGTTCACGCTTTCAAAACATGTGGATTGAACCTGAGTTAGTTTGAGCGATCAGATTTAAATCTGGTTGCATATTTGTTTTTATGTTAATAATCCAGATCCTTGTTGTATTTAAATATTCGTCAGAATGGGGACTCAGAGAGCAAACAGTCCCCAATATTCCTTCTTTAGTTTAGAAACTCAGCTACAGTTGGCTGTGGAAAGTGATGGAGAAGCTGAGAAGTCAGGGCTTGGGAAGCTTTGATTAATAAAAATATGTGGCGATGTATTTAGATGTTAGACAGTCAGGATTCCTAAAGCATTTTGCTAAAACATTTAATCGACAAGTGCAATATTAAAGCTCTAGCTGTCAGTAGTTCATAAAGTTTAAGCTACAACATGTCCAAATGTAAAACTTTAACTACAGCACGTTAATGACTACACGCAGTCCACTGATGATGGATACGGCTGTAGTTGTAGCAAACGTATGGAGTAAAGGCAACGTTCGCCAACGGAGAGCACTTGGGTAAAATCATAGCTGCTCAAAAACAAAGACCTACACGACTTCCAACATCCAGAGATGCTGAAAAAAATATGAATTCCTACAGAACTCCAAACACATGGAGAAAGGTAAACTTGTCTGCTCCCTCTCACCCAGGAGATGATATGGAATGCACGTCTGCAAATCTGGATCTGCGTCCAAAGGCCTGCTATGGCACCTACAGTACCACTCAACACCCAAAACCAAGCATGATCCTTTTAGTTATTCTGCAATACAACAATTTCATCCTGATAAAGATAACGGTATGCTGGTGTTTAAATGACAAGAGATTCAAGTTCACGCCTTCTTTCAAGTGCATCTTTAGTGGTGGCTATTTATTTGCCTACATACATTTTTCTGCTTGTAACAGCAAAAACGTCTTCCAATAAATAATGTAGTTTAAACAGAATTCAAGCTCTTTATCGATTTGCTCTTCTGGAACTGTACACGAACTGAACAAGACGACAATTTGGTGCGGAAGTCCGTCTCATCGGTCTTCAAGTCCGTCTCGCCCGTTCCCGTCCCAAGCTGCTCTCGTCCCGAGTCAGGAAGTACTTAAAGGACTCGTAGACGGACCACGCGATGGCTGTCGAAGGCATCTGGTAAATGACACGTGCTTGCACACCTTTAAAGAATGCAGGAAAGCCTCCCAGCCTGTAGACCGTCCTGAAGGCATTGGCCATCCCGGAAAGGTGGCCGCTGATGCGAGCGGAATTTAACGCCACGTCCTCCTGCGTGTTCAGCAGCGTCTTACAGACGTCGAGCGGAGTGGTGAGCGCCGCCGACACGGCGCCTGCTGCGGCTCCCGATACCATGTGGGTTCCGGGCCAGTATTGCCGCTGTGGATTGAGCCGCTCCTGCATCAGCTCGTACGTGATGAAGTGCAGAGCCTGGAACGGGATGTTCATGAGGAGCTGCGTGCTGTAGCTGCGGTAGAAGGCGGCCACACCCTCGTTACGACTTATTGTCACCAAGCAGTCCCACAGGCCCCGGTACGGCGAGTTGTACATCTGCATGCGCTGCTTCACCACTAAAGGAGGAAAAGAATAATAAAAATCAGCTCTACTTTTACATAAACAAACAATCTGATGCAATCAAATATGCGGGCATTACCTTCTGCGGGGTTCATGACCGCATCATGGAGCACGGTGGCGACACTCCCAGCCACACCTGTTAGGTAAAACAAAATAATCAGACGCTTTATGTCACGTCAATTTCTGCACGGTGGCGGAACAGCGATGTTTTGACTTATACGCACCGTTGGCGATGTGGCTGTTGCCGCCGTTCTGAATAACGTCGCTGAGGCTGTACTTGATCTGCTCGTAGCACGCGAAGTACAGAGCGTGGGCGGGTCCTGCCCCCAACACCGTAATATTGAGCCCTCTGAGGGGCCGCAGGAGGCCCTCGGTCGCCACGATTTGTTTCAGAGCCCCGTACACGGTACGGTACTGAGCCTTCGGGTCGGGCTGTAAACTCTGCATACGTGTCTGATGAAAGGAGAAGAAATTATAGATAAGTCATTGTATTTGCTTTGTGAAGTTCAGAATCAGGAGACTTTGTATAATCAATCAGACTGTATAATCAGTGATATAATTCATTAAAGTAAAAAAAAAAAATTATTAACTGGAATCGTTGATTTGGTGACGTTTCCTTAAAGTACCATTTTACAGTAGTGGGAAAAAGTCTTAGACACACTGTGCAGTGCCTAGTACAAGCATTGTTGCAGATTTCTTTGAACAATTTTAGGACTTTATTATTGCATTAGCTCAATAACATTTCTGATTTTTGAACAGTTGAAAGTTGCAGAATCTTTTTTTTTTCAAGGAAAGAAAGCAGCACATTATATTAGTGCCCACTATACAGACAAAAACTAAATTCAAGTTGCCGGGTTTTGCATGAAAAAAGAAGCAGGTGCAACAAGTCCTCTGTAGAACATCATTTCGTGCCTAATTTCCTTATAAATTTGCACTAATTGTACCTGACACCTCAAAACAGTTTCAAAGTTCTTTGTTTTCATTTATTATGGTTTAATTAATTACTATTTATTGGCTTTATAGTGGCGGCACTGTGGCTTAGCAGTTAGCACTGTTGCCTTGCATCTACAGGGTTTGGGTTCGAGTCCCTGTCTGTGTTCATGGAGTTTGCATGTTCTCCCCGTGTTTGGTGGGTTTCCTCCGGGTACTCCGGTTTCCTCCCACAGTCCAAGGACATGCAGGTTAGGCAAACTGGTACCCAAATTGCCGGTAGTGTATGAATGAGGGTGTGACCCCCTGTCCAGGGTGTATCCCGCCTTGTGCAAATCAGAAGTCTCCCAGGATAGGCTCCAGGCCCCCACGACCCTGATTACGGGATAGAGAGATATAGATGATGAGTGAGTAAGTGTGGCTTTATATAACTTTTTTATTTTTTATTTACTACAATACTTTATGCAAAATGTATGATTTACTCTTAATACTGATCGCTGCTTAGTCAAACAGATAAATATGCGTCTTGTGCATGCAACCAGAGACGGGTTAAACATGATTGCACTCGTGACCCTACCATAAAAATTCAATGTAAAACTATCTAATTTACCTTCACTAAATTACGTTTGATTATTGGATTTAAACGCTGCATGTCCGAGCCTGTTTTACACTAGTACACAGTTTCAGGTTCCGGAGTAAATATTAAGCCGTGGCACATGAGCGGAGTCTAAGAAACTCGTTTGTTGTAGGATTACTGTGGTTATCCAGGCAAGGCCGTCAGAAACAGCGGCTAAGACACACAAATCACAGAGTAGAGCTGGAGCAGGTTTAAAACTCATCTGTTTAAAACCTCATCAGAGCAAAAACTTTCTCGCTGCTATAATTACAGACTAAATATCAGAGGTAGATTTGTAGCAAGATTAACACATCATATGCCACTGTGGATTTTTTTTTTCCTTCTAATTCCCCTGAATTCTCCGCCAGGAAGAAGTAAAAAAAAAAAAAAAAAAAAGGAACAATGGGAAAGATGCTTGTTTGTGCATGTGTATGCGAGTGTGTGAGTGTGCATAAGGCTATGTTCACATTACAAGCCACATTGTTCAAATTTTTTTTTTTTTTTTTTTTTTAAATCAGGACAGTTTTGCATGTCATGACGGATCACGTTCATAATTAAAAGCGACTTTTACCCGACTTGAATGGAATGAAATGGCACACACATCGATACGTACTTTTCTTAGTTTGTGCAACCACTCGTTCATTTGCAACAATTCTAGCAAAATAAGCCTGAGATTTTGCTCTGGAGGAAGGCAAGCAGTGAGTCGGCTGTACTTGTTGAGGTCCAGAAAGCCAGAAGAATCCCTTTAGCAGTTTTAGCAGCTACAAAGTGGTATCAAAAAATTTCGAGACTAGTTTTGTAACAACCAACAGATGGCAGCACAAGGCTGCATGCACTGTCACAGGGAGCACCGACCTTCATAAGTCAGTGTGCCAAAAGACATCGTCCTGTGTACATCAGAAGCTGTGCAACTGGTTTTTAAACAACGAAAGAATGTAGGAAGAAGTGACTATAAATGTTATGCTGATCCGCAGTAAAGTAACCTGCTGATCCAAATGCCAGCTCTCAATTAATAATTAATGCCATGTCAACTCTGCGTCACTTAAGTGTGACTTCTCTAATCTGCATCAAAATGCTAAGAACAACATTGTTTCCTTTATCGCTATAACCATTCAGCTCCTCACACCTCAATAACCCTGACGGGTTTGGCATGCACGCCTTGGACCGATCGGTATTTCTGGCTGGTCGTGTTACGTTCGCTTTTAAATTCGCACACAGACACAGACAGACGATCTCTCCAGAATCAGACACTGAGCCAAGTGGAAAAACTGATGAACCCAAAACTAGAGCTTTGCAATCACATATAAAATAATGTCTCTGGTCAGACATGTTCTAAAATCTTTTTAACATCTAGATTTTGTTTTGCAAGAACTACAACAATGCATTTTTACACTAACAGGAAATGAAAACCTGTAAAATAGTTGATTGTGAATACAATTTTAACAGTTTAAAATTACGACTTTTAAGACGACCATCAGAAGTCTGAATTCTGGAAAACTGACAAAAATCGGCAAATCAAATTTACAAAGACGGGATTATATTTAACCGGAGTGACGTGGAAATGTCCACATCTTGGCATTGTGCAAGGAGCCGGTTTAACAACTGATGCATGTAAAACAAGCAGGTAGTCAAGCAAGTAATTACGTCCAGCAAGTCTAATCAGTTCAGCAAACACGGTCATCAAAACAGAAGTACGATTATGCATTTCATCCAGACGACAAGATTTTAATATGTGTAAAAAAAAAAAATTAATAACTATTAAGGGCGTTCAAGTCAAACCGGGACCCATGATGAAATTTCTCATGAATGAAGGCGTAAGACTGTTTAAGCCCACTGCTGTCGCTGCTGTAAAACATTTAGCGAGTGGAACACCTGCATCCTTGGAAATCGACAGATAATTTCTCGTCAACTTGTGTAAGAGACGCATCTGTCTGTTGAAAGTGTACACACAATCCAACACCAACACCACTTGCACATTACATGAACTTGGCTGGGAGTTATTGCCACATCCACCGTACAGTCCTGATCTCGCTCCAAGCCATTTCCATATGTTTGGGCCATTAAAGGAGTTCCTGGGAGGCCAGCATTTCAAACGTGAAGCAGAAATCTGAGAAAACTTTCTACCTTGATGGTATCCAAGCACTAGTCTAATGATAATATAAGTCGATTAGTGTAGCAGGGGATTATTTTAGAGAAGTTTTTACTCTGATAACTGTGTCCTGTACCAAGTCCCGTTTTTACTTTAACACTCCAAATAATAACAAGATTGTGAACTGTCAACTGACACACTGTTTAAATGCTGCGAAGTTTATTTTATTATTTTAATCTCAAGTGATAAGACAAAGAGGGACATGTAGATGATGCTGATCAGAGTTTAGGTTATCAATGTAGAAACTGCTTGAGCTTTATGTGGACGAAATATTTTAATGGTGTTTAGAACGTTTTCAGAATCATATTTTTCGTTTAAATTTTTTCCCCCAAAGCTGTCGCACATAAAGATTCAACATACAACGCTGACGTCAGGGAGTTTATCATTTATTCGCTGTATAAATTTCTGTCTGTGAGTGTCTGGGGGCGCTATAGGGCTAACCAGCACTGTACAGCCGTCCTTCTCCGTTGTGAGTAAGAAAGTGATCGAACACTACGGCGTTACACACTCTGGTCCAGTATGATAACAGCACACACACCCTGCCACTCCCACCAGCTGATTAGCCTACACTGCTGGTCAAGGTCAACGTTTAATTAAGGACAAAACCACAACATACATTCATTCTAAAACACTGTATGGTTGTTGAAGTGAAACCGCATTAAGAAGCAATCAGAGCAAATACATTTGTCAGGTGAATGAATGAAAATTTACCTCAGGAAGTGTGTAGCTAATACTGGCTAAGATTAATAAAAGCAGTGTTATGATTTACAGTGCGTCATTCACACACGCTGTTTCATTTTTCTTCTAATATAATACAGATCAGCGTTAGTACGCGGAAAAGAGTTTGTAGAAATGGGTAAAAGGTTAAAGCTAAAAATAAGCCGATCAGCTTTAATGTAATCAGCGATATTATTTCAGGTTGAAGCCCGTGTACATGTCAGTCTGTCTGTCTTTCGGGATTAAACTTCACTTATACCACCTATGTACAATATTAACTGATCCCAGTAAAATATTTAGTTTAGCTTTTCTAATTAATATCTACTGATGCAGGTGTTTGTTTACACTGAAATCCAGCACATAACTGTTCATAATATCACTTTTACTCAACATTTTGATTTCACTTCTGGTGCAGGTTAAACTTCAGGCAAATATCCAAGTACTGCGAAAGTTTTATTCAATTCTGTCCAGCGGCCGATTTTACGACATGCCCACAGTTTGCCCCATGCGCAGTGCACTGACAAAACCAGCGTTTTATAATCCGGAACATAACTGCTCTTAACTTGTCCTCAACATTTTGATTTAATTTATGGCACAGGTTTAACTTCAGGCAGATACAGCAAAGTTTCATTAAATTCTATCCAGCTAGTTTCAGGTATCTGGTCCTTTAATATATGAAACGATAAAGATATCATTGAAAGAGCGAGTTCCGATCAATGTATAGACAAAGCCTTATATATTAAAAACACAAATTACTTCTTTACAATCTTTAATTATAACCATAATAAAATATATACAAAATAAATGTCAAAAATAAATAAATAAATAATTTAAATAGAATTATCGCTGTTGATTTGTGTCTGGTGTTGGAAAGATTAGATATGAATAACCACAACACCACCATTGGACTTTAAACAGCACTACAGAGTGTCCCAAGCCTCGGTTTTCCGTACTGTAAGTGTGCTTGATGCCAGTACCCAATTACTCACTGTGTACAGAGGTTCCAAAGGGAAAGCTTCAACCTTACGCACTTGTACACTCACACATACTCTCACACAATAGCATTGCCCAACTTCTGATTGTTTACGTCATGTTGGACTTTTACTACAAGCGGAAGTGCTATAGCTCATTTACTTACAGCACGCCGTCTTAGTCTTGGCAAGCCTCATTGCTCTGACTACCCACCAATGTTTTAAAAATGATTTTAAAAAAAGCCTAAAAAGCTTCATCGAGTAAATTTTTTGAATGAAACTCCATGCTGTCGAAACTCCTTGTTCTTTTTCAAAAGTTCAGATTCTTATTACTATTTCCATCCTTCCTCTTAAAAAAAAAAAAAAAAGTACTCAATGACCCTCCAGGTCTTAGACAATGCCTGGAACAGGACACACACGTGCATTAGGTCTGTCTTTCCATGCTTTTCAAACAGGCTCATCGACATCCTGTGAGTTGCAAGTGCTAATAAAAAAACAAATAAGTTTATGCATGAGCAACGGGAAAAAATTCTCTAATAATTACCAAATCAAAGTGAAACTTTACATTTAAACATTTTATTTACTAACAAATATTAAACAATGTGAGGGAAATAAAGTAAGAATGTATGATATATGATAATATATGGACAAAGGTATTTGGCTAAACCTGTTAATTATTGAATTCAGGTGTTTTAATCAGGCCCCTTATCTCCAATGAAGGGCAATCTTAATGCTTCAGCATACCAAGACATCTTGGACAATGCTATGCTTTCAACAGTTTGGGGAAGGCAATTTTACACAAAGCAAGGACTATAAAGACATGGTTTGATGAGTTTGCTGTGGAAGAACTTGACTGGCCCTAACACAGAGCCCTGATCTCAACACCATCGAGCACCTTTGAAATGAACTGGAATGGAGTGTGCAAGCTAGGCCTTCTCATCCAAAATGAAAGAGCAGAAATTCCCACAGAAACACACAAAAATCTTGTGGACTGCTTCACTAGAAGAGTAGAAGCTGCTATAGCTGCACAGCGGGGACCAACTCCATATTGAAGTACGTGTATTTGGATACATTGTCATTGCAAGTTTGGCCAAACACTTTTGTCCATATAGTGTATGTATATGTTAAAACATGAATAGTCACTTCTGATTCTCACAAACACTTCGGCAACTTCGGGTACATGATATGATTCCTCATATGATCGTTATGTAAGGAGTGAAACACTTGTGCTGTTATAAAAAAAATAATCAACAAAAAGCGATGCCACAGCAACGAGCCAGTGATGATATTTGAAATAATTAAACAATACTGCATTTATGTCTGTTTAAAGTGTGACTTAAGATAAAGTTCTTTCATGTTGACTTCATGTCACAAAAGCTTAAGTTACAGTTATACATCTAACTTTTTACGACAGCTAATATTGAAATGGTGTAGTGCTGGTGATATGACCTCAAATCAATATCAGGATTCTTTGAACATTTTACCTTCATTATGAGTAATGAACGATTATCTTGAATCGTGAATATGTGAATACTGTGAATATGCTCAACTATCAAAGCTGGGATATTTTTTTCCTAATGAAAGAGCTCTCCTGTTGCTTTGATGTCACAGATGGGAGTCATGTGATTATATACACAGTAGTACGTTTTTAAGGGTACAGTAGGGAATATATTAACAGAAGTGAAGATTACACTGCGCAAGATTACATTGATTAGATTTTCTGAATGCTAAATAATCGTCCCATGGTTACATAATGGTTTGGAGTAGTGATGGGTGAAATGACTTCAAATCAAGAAGTTCCTGAATGTTGGTTTCAGTTCATTTTCTATTAACTGCCCAGCCCTAGTTTGACTATTTGTTTCAATGAACATCTGACTTGTCATGTCTGTTGTGGGTTTACACACTTCTTAGCAGCGTGGTTTAGACGATAACAAAAATAGCCTTGATGTTCTTGCTATGTTACTGGATGAATGATCTACTGGATGAATGTGTTCTGGAGTTTACTTATTCATTTCTATTTCCAACTTTCTATTCTTAGCTTAATTGTAACTACAGTATGACCTTCTAGCTGCCTTTTTAAGTGTACTTTTTAATTTTGTGTAAACTGCCTCATCGTCTGCTGTTTATCAGAGTTACATCTCTACACCTACACACCCTCTATAATATGTACAAAGCAGGTCAGTAGCTTAATCTAGTAGATTAAGGTCTTTTGAAAATTAGTATTTCAATAACCTTATGGTGACATACAGATACACATTACAGCACACTTCCTTCCAGATGAAGTCTACAGCCGATTTGTCAGCCAGCTATCCGGGCTATGTGCTGTCCAGACACGTACTATGCGCTGGTCAAACCAGACAAGAAGTGCATTCTGGCAGCGTCGAAGGAAATAACTGACAATAGGCAACATGAGAAGCCCGAAGGCCTTATCTGGCAGAATGTCATATCATTTCCAGCCTGTGCATTCTAACACTACTTGGGGTCATGTGAGGGATTCCAGTGGTGGCTTTCGGTGACATTCAAAAAGCTCACAGGACGAGGATTTCCCTAGACCAAAATAGACCTCATACAAATATAAATGACCTGTTGCTTTAATGCGAGGGACTGATTAATGCGAGGGACTGAACTCACCTCGTCATTAGACACAATATATGAAGATATCCTAAGCAGATATCTAAAACACACAATGCAAAAATAATATGTTGAAGATGGTCGTTGTCTTGTGGACTAGTTAATAAAGTCATCATTTGACCAGCAATACAGTAGATGAGTCAGCTTTCTTAATAACAAAATTCTAGCATTGGATTGGAATCAGATATTGGACAACGCTTAGATCTCTAACAACGGTTATATTGTATTGAGAACTGAGCAGGAATTTGACATTATTCAGAAGGTCTTAATCCAGAAATTACGTTATCTTCTGATAATTAGGTTGAGCTGGTTCGCAGTTACAGTATACAGCTAACAAGGTTTAGGGTAGTTAAACATAGTTACAAGTCCTGCATACAGTATATAATGCGAATGTTGATTACTTAAAAAATGAAAAGTGAGACTGTCAAGCATGTACTGCTCTCATGCAGGAAATATATGCAGAAGAGGCTAGATATGGTGGTACAGCTCCAAGAACTAAGTAGAATAGATCAGGGAAGAAAGCATTACATTTATAAAATTAAAAGTCTTTTTTGAGGAACACTGGACTGGAAAGTCAGCTTTAAAGGACAGGGAACCTGAGGAGAGAGAGCTATAGGTGGTGGTGATGCCACCTACAGAACTCCAACCAACACAGAGTACTAATGAGAGGAAAGATGTCGAGAAGAAAGTGTGTGTGGAAGTGCCGGATAAAGCAGAGGAAGAGTTCAAGACACAGAACAAGACAGGAAGGAAGGATCAGACGTTTAAAGGAAGGCTCGTCTTCCTTTTTAAGGAAAATCGGCTTCAAGAGGATAGGAAGCTGAGGGAGAATGAGACCTACAGACAGCTGTAATGTAACCTACTGGATTCTAACCGCCGTTAAACAACAAAAAAGAAGAACTGAAAAAACTGTGCATATGTCCTAGATATCTTTCAGTGTAATCAGTGTTAGGCCCCTCCGGGAAAAAACGGAAATGACCAGTGACCATGGAAACAACTTATTGTGATTAATGACTTTAGGTTGTTGTTTTAACAAAAACAGGCTTAATGCAAATGGCTAACCAATGTACTGTACTTGTGTGTATATCTGATATATATATACACACACACACACACATACATACATACATACATACACACACAGTATATATACATACATATACCTTTGAGAAAAGAATGGAATAGAATAGAAACAATCTGTGTCAAAATTTTTAAGTTGTACTTCTTTCGTTGACTTCAGCGTGTTAAAATTCACTTAGACCACTTCAGCGATGTTATTTCAGTTTAGCTTTTTTCAATGAATATATATTGGGGCAGGTGTTTGTTTACATTGAGCAAGTAGTTTATTAGTAACTTATTTTAAAAGTACATTATTACATCCAACACCTAATTGTTCATAACATCGCTTTTACTCAACATTTTGATTTTATTTATGGTGCAGGTTAAACTTCAGTCAGACATCTAAGTACTGTACTAAAGTTTAATTGAGACATTTTTTCTGAGATTGGTTTCGGGTCCTCCAATGTATGAAGCAAAGATATCACTGTAAGAGTAAGTTCTGACCAATGTACAGACAAAACATTTCTTTCATTTATATAAATTTATATTATGTCCAACTTTAGTCCATAACTATCAGTGCTCTTTACTGTTGGTGTGACGTTTTAAATTAATGTCTACTGAGCAGCGTACAATTAAGAAAATTAATGGCGGGGCCAGCTAAGCTCGCTTTTTAAAAAAAAAAAAAACACACACACACACACAAATCGTGCTAATTCTAAACAAATGCTAACAAAGTTAGCTTTTCTTAATTGTAAAAAACTAGCCGAAGTGTCATGGTAACTTAGTTCTTTTTAGCGCGTGCCTTGGAGCGAGCTTAGCTGGCCCCGCCTCCCCGGCACGCGCCGTACTCGGCCATGTCCTGAACACAGACCGCACTAGGAAGGGCGGATTTCGGGATCGTTTGTGATCCGGTGTGTACAGGAGGGTTACCGAGGTGACTCGGATTTCTGAAAAGTCTCCCAAAAGTGAGTGAGTTAAGTTAAGAGCTGCCATGTGCGCGTGAGTTCTTGCGGTGACGTTACCTTGACGGAGTCCACCGGGTACATGACCGTGTGCTCGAGCACTCCGGCCACCGCACCGGCAGTCATGTGCGTGCTGAAGGACGCGTGCACCGGTAGACTCTCGTAACCGTCGTCCTCGCTGCACGCGCCGTCCCCGTCTGCTCCTACGTGCGGCTCCGACATCTCCAACCCCGCCGCCGCCACCACCGGCTCGGCTCGCAGCTCCACGCACAAAGCCGCCTCGGCTGCACCGGACATAACTCCCGCGGGGTGTTGTTATTATTTTCTTTCCTAAGTACACACACTCACTCAAACGCTCACGTCTAACTGGCTGGGCTGGTGGACGCTCTACCACCGCGTGCATCCGGAGTTACAGAACAGCAGTGACGTCATTTTGGTCAGCGCCGACGTCGTGCCGAGCTGAGCGAATGAAAAGATCTCGGGTCTAAACGTGTCACGTCACGTAAGGTGGGGCGAGTCGTACACGGGGCTGTCTGTAGTACAACTCCCAGAACTCGTACAGTACAAACTATTGATGGGAAGTTTGAATCATTTTAGTGACTCGGTTATTTGAATCTCGAATGAACGAATCTTTTTTTGAGTCATTTATCGTTTGATCATAAATAAAAATAAATGTTGCATTTTCAATAAAAAAGACCCCCAATACGTCTACATACACACATTTTGGCTCTAGTACCAATACTGATATACAAGTACCAGTAATATTACAATACAGCTAAGGACATATTATAATAAACAGAATGAGTAGCTCACCATCATATCGTATGAGTCGTTCGTTCTTTTGAATCTATTGCATAGCGTCTATGGAAGTCACGTGACAAAAAAAAACGAACGACTCAGGACCGAAAAGACTCAAAGGTAACGACTCATTTCTATTTCCTGTATATAACATACTGAGGTTGTGCGCCCCTCCTTGAACCACCACCTTATCGTGGTGGAGGGGTTTGCGTGTCCCAATGATCCTGGGAGCTATGTTGTCGGG
>JAQQZS010000039.1:26408364-26423377 GCA_030068045.1 Platyallabes tihoni | reverse complement strand
TTGGATTGTTGAGTTAAAATAGTTTTGTAGCATGTATGTGCTTGTTTTTTTTCTACACAATTAAACATTTTAATGAACATCTTCTGAGAGGGGTGATTCCATAATTTTTGCCAGGGGTTGTATGTTTTTTTTTTTTTTTTAATTAGATTTTTGAATTTAATGAATCTGAAATGGAAAAACTACAAACCAACAGAATAATCAAACTCAGACAGTAAAATAACTACATTTAAAAAATGTTTAACCAAAAAACAATAATACCAAAAAATAGTATTCCTCGAGTTTTACGTAACCTTAAAATTGTTTTTGCACCAGTAAAGATCTATAATTATCTGTAAACCTCGAACAGAATGGCAGTGGACACCTATTCTGCTGCTGCATGTAAACAATTTCTAACTTACATTTTAAATTGCTGTGCAAAACAGCAGTGCAAAACAACAATGCTAAAACAGCAATAGAACCTGACCCAAATTCTAGATTTTAATATAACTGCTATGCACACAGAAAATTGGACTGCTGTTTACTTAAGCAAATGTGGCAGGTTTTTGATTTTTTTCTAAGAACAAAAGTTGTTCAGCTTTTTGGCTGGAGAGATGATTTCTCTTTTCATTAAGAACATGAGATGCTGCACTGAACAGTCTCTCACTGTCTGTGTTGGTGCTTGGGGAAAAATAAATACCCGCGTGTAACCCGTGCAAGCAATGGAAAGCGGTCTTTGTTTGAGCGCCAGTAGTCAAGGGGATTGTCGCTTCTGGCAAATGGGTACTTCAGCTAGATAAGTCTCTAGTTGCTGTGTGCCTGTGATCGTTCCAACACCGCTGCGGATTGGGCCGCTTTCCTGTAAAATTTCATCCTGTAAAACATCTCAGAAAGTGAGAGTGTACGCCTCCTCACTTGTACATGACCGATTCTAAGGCACACTTTGCTGTGCGCTCCCCGTCGAGTCTCTTCCTTCACCAGATGTTTCAATCTCTGTCATTTTCCCCGTTGTTTTTGCAGAACAAATGTTGCTTATTGCAACTTTGGTGTCCTCATCTGAAACTTTGTCTTTGATGGGCGAACGCGTGATAATGCAGCGCGAGTAAAACCTAACCCGTGCTGTGAGAGGATGGGAGGGGCGGCGCAATTTCAAATTTGGCTTGCATTTATTTAAAAAAAAATTTGGCCCAAAACCGATAATGCCATTTTTCGGCGGCTGAAATTTCGGTGCACCCCTATTTACCTTTGCAGCATTGGCATATTTGCTAGAGTTGTAATCTCCGCCCATGCGCAGAACATCCTCAGTGCAGTAGTAGAACTCCGAGAAGCCATAGAACTGGCTGTTGGTGAAGTCAATGGGGGCCTGGTATACACCGTTCAGCGAAGTGGTGGTCTCGTTGGTGCGGTTGAGGAAGGGCTGCAGCTGCAGACGACACTGCTCGAAATGTCCACTCCCACGCAGGTGTAGCTTCTGACCAGGGGGGCCGACCTCGTCTTGGAGGTCTGAGGGCAGGCACGGGTCGAGCACAGGGGAGTCAGGCGTCTCTCCACGATGCTGATCCAGCAGCCTAAAACACACATACACATGCACATGAAGGAGAAGAACTAGACATCAGGAAGGAAATAGACATCATTATTCAACTAAACTACATTTTCCACCAAAGTTTAACAAAAAAAAAATAAATAAAAAAATAAAGTGCAGCAGTTTTCAAATTTTGAAAAAGTAACCCATTTACTTGTTTTGGAGGCGAGTGTTGCTGATGAGGTTTTCCTCGTATCTCTGGCGAGCTGCATTCCCACCAAATCCGAGGAACGTCGAAACATAAACCCGATACACGTGTTCAGTGCGATGAGCATCACAGCCGAGGTTAAACTCTGCCAGCAAATTCTTAGCCACCTCTTCCTGTCAATGCACATGAAACCACAAACACTGGTAATCAGAGACACATGATCTTGAGATGCGGTGCATGAAGGAAAGAAAACAACCGTCCTTACCAAATATGTTACTACATGAGCACTACAGGCCATAAGTGCCACGCGCTGTCATTAATCAGCACACGCTGGTACACTGCTGTTTGTGTGTTAGTACTGCTACGCTAGCTGCCTTTAAATCCGTAAGGCAAACATCATGCTCTTAAAATAGGGGAATAATGAAAAAGAAAAAAAAAAAAGCCATAAAAGTACAAGTGAAACAACCTGCTCCTAGGCGATCAGATGTTTTAGTGAAACACCAGCCTGTTAGTGAAGAAACAATGTAAAATAAAGCAACCTTACAGCCAAAATTCAAAATCACACACACACACACACCATGAGGCTGATCATTTTCTCTGGAAAATAATTACGCCTTAAACATGACCACCACACGGCAGACTGATTTTAACCCAAAGCCTCAGCTCTACAGGCCTTCTCAGTCCACAGGGAAGGAAGGTCAAGATATGATAACCAAGAACCAGAAAGACAAGAAAAAGCATGTCAATGACCAAACCAAGCTTCTGGCTTTATAAATGGAAATTGTTGTAGATAATAACCTGTTTTTGGGAAGCAAAGCTTACAGTTTTGGGCACTTCGTATGCTATTTGAGTGGAGACGCCGCCCATGTCCAACACTCCGGCCGTGCGTCTGCGCACCAACGTCTCCTGCTGGTCTCCGCCGGGAACCTGCACCTCCACGACCTCGTCATTGTCTAAGAAGACACCGTGAAATGAGTGCACAGTTCATTAGAAAAGGAAAATAAATTCTATAAGAGGAGAAAGAAGAGTCAAGCAGCAATTAAACAGTCCAAGCACCAAGAACAGTAAATTGGGAGTGCACAGATCTTGTATAGCTTATGTAAAACATATTAAATGCAATAAAAGATTAAATGGCATTAAAACATTGTATGTTTTTTTTTTTTTTTTTTTACACCACAGGAAAATCCAAACTACTAAATACTCTTAAATTTTAGGAAACGTGCCTAGAAGGCCATAACCCATCCCACACCAAAAGAACGGGTAAATTGCCCAAATTTAACTACAGTCTATACAGATCGTAGTGTGGAAACATTGAACCAATGACCGGGCATCAGCTACCCACAGCTTAAAATTTATACACCCATCATATAGCCATAACATTAAACCCATTAACATAGGATGTGGGTTCCCCTTGTGCCACCAAAACAGCTCCGCCCCATGAGAAGCTGCATGCTGTTATAACGTGAGGTGCTACATGCTAAATAAGAACTAGAGGTATAATCAACCCTTAAGCAACGTTCATTAGTACGCTTGATTTTATTGAGAATATTTACTGAAAATAACATAAAATAATAGTAATAAATCCTGTAGACACTAAACTTATTGTTTACCGACTAATACATTTATACATGTACATGGGGGAAATGTTCTCGAAAGCAAAGATAAAATCCTGCTAGCAAACTTCGGTCTAAAAATAAACAACAGAAAGGAGGCAGCTGTAAAAATTGGCCTTGGCAATGATCCCAGCAAAAAGATAAGATGTATTTTTACATAACAGGTGCAAGTTAGAGCATGGTGGATCTTTGGGCTGCCTTTGCAACATAGAAATGCTCATGAGAACAATCTTCAAATGATCTGCATAGCAACCTCACAGAAAATCCTTGTGGTTATAAAATAGCTTGGATTGTGGATTTGGAAACAGCATCCATGAGCGGTACCATCCATTTAGAGACATACTGTATTTGAAAATTTCAATTTCTGATTTAAAAATAAATAAATAGATAGATAGATAAATAGATAAATAAATAGACAAGAATCCAAACAATTGTTGATTAATATACTTAATTTCCATGCCAATTTGGTCAGAGCTAGATTTGCCTTCATGCTCATCATGACGTCTGTGAAATGCCATCCAAGCTACTAAAGTCAATATACATTTTCAAAGTGGATCAGGTATCTTATTTGCCATGCAAAGTCAGCTCACACAAAGCAGTTAAATGGAACCGAAAAATGTTCGCTTGGCCCTCTTACAGCTAACAATTAAACTCACCATCGTCGACGTGATTGAACCTTCCCAGTACAAAGTTAATCCCAATCCATGCATATACACCTAAGGACAACGACATAACAGGACAAAATCAGTACCATGATTACACAATTGCAGTAACTGACTGTATTTAACATTACAGTTGAAATAATTAACAAATTCTCACCCTCCTGCTTTCCTGAAATGACTTCCACATGAGAGTCGGAAAAGAGGAAGTTAAAATTCACAGGAATGTCCGTTCGCAAATCCTCCAGTAGAGCCTCCTGCTGACTAAAAAGCAAAGCAAACTATAAATAACGCTCCAAAATAATAGTACGTTATTGTTGTCATTCGAGGCATCATAGCAAGGTGTCGGAGTGAAGGTACCTCTCGGGCAGAACCCTCATTCCTGCAGTGCACAGTATGTATAAAGGGGTTTCCTGGTGCTTGGCCTTAGGAATGTGTTCAGCAGCAAAGCTTAGCAGAGGGTACATGTAATCACTGGCTTTTCCTGGTGTTGTTGCATATTCAGAAATACCTGTGAAGATTAAATGGAAGAAAATAGGATATTAAAACACTGTTACATGCTTTAGTGGTTTCCAGCCTGCATTTACATACATACTGTATAACAAGATGCTTTTTTGTGAGGCTGTGTGGTTTTGTCTTCATTCGGCCACAAGAGCATTCATTATTAAGGCCACGCAGTGATGCAGGAGTGGAGCAGGTTTATAAACATGGCAAACCATGTCTTCATTAAGCTTGATTTGTGCACAAGAGCACGGTCATGCTGGAACAGGCTGGGAAAACAATGTCACAGTTTTTGAAATGATAGCAATGTGTCCAAATACTTATCTTAGGTCACATCATAGCATGTACTGAAATTTACATTTGTTATCCACAGTATATGCATGTTTGAAGACCTCAAGAGTGTGTTGATTACTTTTTTAATAACATCAGCTCTGACAGTACTTCTTCCATTAACTATTAATTTAAATGATAAGTTTATGAGTTGTGCTGAAGTCAAACCAGGACTTGTGAATGAAAGCATATAACCAGCTGGAATTTAAAGAAGACTTCAAGCAAGGGATGTCGATGTGACTGTTAGAAACGCCTGGTTGAGGCGCCTGATCCTTGAAAGTCGACAGATAACTTGCAAGTTGCGCAAGAGGTTCATCTGTCTGTGGGAACTGTTCACCCAATCATTTACAAACACCACTTGCACTTTACAGGAACTGGACTGGGAGTCCTGACCTCGCTCCAAGCCATTTCCACATGTATGGGCCATTAAAGGAGTTCCTGGGAGGCCAGCATTTCAGACACGAAGAAGGTAGTCCGATCATGTCTCCAACATACAAAGAAAACTTTCTACCTTGATGGTATCCAGGAACTAAAGGGAGTTTTTACTTACATAACATGATCTGTTATTCTGCACAATCAAAAGTCTGACTTGAAAGACTCTTGCATTAATTCTTGTTTTAATATGTTGCCAGTTCTATAGCAACAACCCATTCACAGGGACTTGGATGGTGGACGCCCCATATGAACTGTTATTTTTACAACGTCTGATAAGATGAAGTGTTGTACATGTCCATGTTTAATTTTCCACTGTAAGAATATCTTCAGGACAGACCACTTCACAGATTCCAGTTTCTTGTCAACAAACCAAGATGGAGTTTAAACCTTAAAAGCTTTGAAATCCAGTTTTGTGACTAATTCTATATCTGTAATTTTCACATATGCATATTCATATATGTGTCACAAAGCATCATTTTCAAAGCTCTCAAGATGTTTTGTTAATCGGTCACACAGACCTGGTTTAATTTTCATGACAACCGGTTTGCGGTTCTGGTCTCTCATTTGCCGGATGTCCAGCAAGTCGTGAGGGTTTCCGTTGTGCCGAGGCCAAGTGTACACAAACACACGCGAGCCACTGCTCCCGCAGTCCACCACCACGCCATAGTTCAGGTTGGGGTTACTTGTGTCTGTGGCCTCCACGTCCGTTACCCGTGACAAATGCCTGGAAGTGAGGAGAACAGTTTACAAATGCAAAATTATATCTATGTCCAAATATAGTATAGTATAAAGTACAAACATAAATTAACACAAAAACAAAAAAACCTCCTTGCACATCATATGTCTTCATCACAAAAATTTTAAGGCATTACAAGAAGCCGACCTGTGATAGTGCTTGTCTTGAGGCCAGATGGTGTGGCTTTTGCCTGTGACCAGCAGCAGGTAGAGAAGACCCGCAAGCACCAGCACTGAACCGAACAGGAGCAGCTGCCTGGATGAGGGGAGCATGAAGCGGGGAAACACGGCAGGAGAGAAGCTGAAGTGCCATGATGCTGGAAACAAGCAGGAAATACTAATCCTGTGGATGAAACGGATACATAAGTAACTGTTGGCAGGGTCACTGCTGATTAATAAATGATGACAAACTGATGAGCATGCATGGTGCAGAACTAAATTACTTTCATGTATTAAAGAAATGATGATCACAGCACATTTATCAAATTAGGCAAACATGATCATCACATGCATGTGCAGGTCTTGGAAAAGTTGGAAGCACACAACTGTATAATGTGTCTTTATTTGCTGTAGTGTTACAGTTTAACTTCACTGGAACTAACATGACCATAACCCCTAACACTCATGTCTCAATAGACAAAGCATCATAGTCACACTCAAAAACCTAGTGGAAAGTCCTCCCAGAAAAGTAGAGATTATAATAACAGCAAAGGGAGGACTAGATCTGTTACAGGATGATCACCAAGGGTACACTGGTTTGATGGTTGGGTGTCCACAAACATTCGACCATAGTGTTTTTACTTGCTTTTTTCAAATCAAACCCATTGTTTAAAAGTTCAATTTGATGAGAATTTTACTTTACTCACAATGAATTATATTACACTTGTTACAGAAATATTATCAAGCATATTTACTTTTACCAACACAATATTAATGTTTTTATCATATAGTAACTGCCCACAAGTGTTTAACTCCCCTTATACCACAGGAATTGTTCAACTAACTAATCTTGTTATTACTTATAACAGCTTTATACAGTTACTCCTTAAGTAACCATATACTAAAAATCAAATGAAATAAATAAAAAAAATAATGAATAAAAGGTGACCATGAACCCAAAAAGCTTCCTAAAGCCTCTTTGAAGCGAGAAAACACTGCACAGCTCTCTTTACATGTGAAAGTAAAGATGGGAATCATGAGTCACAAACCCATACGATATCACTCAATTAATATTGCAATTCTATAAGTATCATAATTTTACATACATTCTGATTCAATATAATTTTTCCAATTTTCTTACAATTTTACCTGGAACCTTCATAAAAAATTTTAAAGATCATAACTCAAAGGTTTTTGTGAACACGAGTAGTTAAATGTAGCCTGTTCCTTATAGCATTAGTTTTTTCACTTAAAAAACCAAGCACAGCATTTAAACAATATGAACAAACATCAAATACAAGAGTTTAACATTAAACTTAAAATTTAATTTAAAAAGCCACATGTTTACTGAGCAGCACACATCTCTGTCATCCACCACAATTATTATTTCTTAACACACTTAGCAAATAATTCACCAGTGTGTGAATAGTTCAAAGTATACCACCTGTAGGATTATAACATCATGTAACGTGCATGTTTCGACACTAATTAGTGCTTGTGGTGTTTTGAGACTGGTGTAAGAATTTGTAACAAGTTTGTTTTTTAGAGAAAAAAAGCAGATCGGAGGCTTTATAATGTTTGCAAATTTTGATAATGTAATGCCATAAAAACATCATTCTGTTGCACCACTCAGAATCTTCTGCATTTGGTACAGAATCGGTTCTGTCCAACGTGATTGGTTATGGCTAATCAAGCTGAAAAACAATTCCAATCACTGTCTGAGATACTGGTAAATCTCCATTATAAATGTAATATACCATTTAAAAATCTATTTTGTAGTCAACGTGACAATACATAAATTGGCACACAAAAAAAATTCATAACTGAATCAATGTTGTTCCCATCTTTATGTGGAAGTGAGCCCCATATAAATCCCTGTTCACGTTGTTACGCAAGATACAATAATGCATTACATCAACCGTACTAGTATAATAAAAACCCTCTGATGTATTGGAACTAAGAGTGCAACATCAACATGATGTAATAATTAACAACACTACCACGTTGTTTATTTCCTTTATTTTTTTTTGACATTTCAGTCAGCCGGGAGAAGCAAAGCAGTCATACAAATCATTAAAACTCGTACATAAAATATGTACATGAACACAAACTAGCTCAAAGGGCTAACTGCTAAATGGGGAAAAGAAAAAAAAAAAAAAAAAAAAAAACCATGTGAACCCAACATGCTTCTTGAATTTAAAAAGTTAGCGATCATATCTCAATGTTTATGAATGAAATGAGCCTTCTCGTCATACACCAACAACGCGATGTTACTGTTATTATTATTAGTTGTTACATTGTGGAAAAACACACAAAAAAAAAAAAAAAGGAGAAGAAGAACCGCGCTGAGCGTAATAATTAACAACAGTTTCTAGCATTCTTTGAGGATTTTAGTCAACTGTATTAAGAAAGTCACATGAACCTACCTTCCCATTGTGAGCTGTATCCAATTATGCTCTACAGGTGCTGTAAATTTTCCACACCTTCACTCCTAGGAGGAGATCTTCTCCTCTGGATAGGAGTTCTCCTTATGAACTGCCATCCTCAGCCTGACATTATGAGAGTGTAAGAGAGAGAGAGAGAGATGACAGGAAAGGTCCAACGTGATCAGTTGGTCTCTACTTGAACCTGTAATAACCTCAGCCACATGTGAAGGAAGACGTGGCAAAACCTGCTGCTCACATGATCAACTTCCACACGGAAGAACACCTCAGCATGGGGAGAACACATGGCTCAGACTAGACTCAAACAGAACCAAACCTGGCTGATATGCAGTAATGTACAGATAAGAAGTCAAGACATTTTAACAGATCTGACCACATCATGTGTGTGTGCGGGTGTGAATTTTATTTATCCTAGTTAGACCAGTGAGTTAAGGTTTGAGAAAAGCCGGATAAACCTTAAATGTTTGGAAAAGTGATTAGTGTATTGAATCTGTTACTCCATTGCTTGGTAATGTTATTATAACTTTATGTATTATATACTATGATATTATGTTACAAAATAACTTACACTACTTAGACTTGATGTAATGTTTATTCCCCAGACTAATATATCTAGCTACATTTCCTGAATTTTGTTTACTGTTAAAAGGTATTACACCTAAAAACACAATTTTATACGTGTATATGTGTTTTTTTAATTTATTTTTATTTTCACATTTGTTGTCGTGAACATTTTCCCCACCCCGAGGAAGAGACGCTATCATGCCACTACGTTATTACTGTATTGTTGCTACTACTACTACTACTATTATTAATATTATTATTAAGAACTACAATAAGGCTGTTAGCTACCCATGCTACCTGTCTCGCGCTGAATTAGACAAGTTTAGCTTTAAGTTACCCACCGTTGGCTAGCCTGCCAGCAGCTAGCTGTTCCATCCCGGGGAAAGCTGTAAGCTCAGCGTCCTAAATGATATAATCCAGGCAGGAAACATCTAGAAATGTATCCCGACTTAATAATAAACGAACAGCCGTTTAAGAAAAACAGCTCCCCGGCACCGCTGATAAAGCTAGTGCTAACGCTAACGTTACAACATCCGAGCCGACAGCAAAGCTCGTGCGTAGACAAGCAGTTGGCCACTGCGCACGCGCCGTTGTTATTGACACCCTGACACGTGTTCAGTGAGATAATTTTGTGACGTAATGACTCCGAAGTTGGCTATTTTTGCCATTTGCTATCGATATGTATTACAGATGTACTGTTAAGTAATTAATTTCTTCCTAGTCGAAATCAGACATCATTTCTGATGTCTACGATGTCAGTCTTCCTAGGGCGAATGACGTCACTTTTCCAATTCATGTCTATGGGTTTCTCATTAGTTTCTCATTCTCATATATTCAATGTGAAATGTGGATATCTGCAACTGAATTATGATTATCCATAATTTCAGTAAGCGATATCTACAATTTAATTCTGACTGGTCTTTAATTCCAATGCAAGAGATCTTCAACTCTTCAAACATCAACAACCTTTGCACCTCCAGCGTCCGGGTTCGATTCCCTCATCAGGTCTGTGTGCATGGAGTTTGCATGTTCTCCCCATGCTTGGTGGGTTTCCTATTGGTATTCAGGTCCAAAGACGTGCAGAATACACTGGGCAGTGGTGGCGCATGAAAAAATAGCTACATGTCCAAATTAATTGTGCTGCTTACAATGCTAGGATCTATTTGCTACAAGTAGATTTGCACATGAAATATTAATACAATGAGCTCTTAAATGAAGTGTCATGAAATTAACCTTTTGGTGAAACTATTGGCTGAAAAGCCTCAACACCTAAATGAGGCTTCATCTCACCATCACTACAGTGAGACACGTCAGTCTGAGTGAGAGGTATAAATTTGCTAGGGCTTATCCAAATAAACAGCCAGTATAATTCCAGTTTAATGAAATCATCAGCCAGTCATCTTTATTTAACAGAATCATGAGACAGATGCCCTCAATTTCATTAAAGTATCCGCAAGTCACCTTATGGGTTTAACTAAAAGATCAGCGCTCTAAGCTTAATAAAATGTTCAGCCAGTTGCCTTGAGTTTAATGACACTATCAGCCTGTCAGTTATCGTTCAGTTTAACAAAATGATCAGCCAGTGTTTTTTTCTTTTTCTTTTTTGGTTTAGTGAGATGATCAGTCATTCTCTGGATTTATCAAAACAATCAGATAATTGCTTCAGTTTCATGAAAAGTCAGCTTTCAGTTTAACAAACCAATGCACCAGTCAACTTTTAGTTAAATAAAACAATCAATTTCCTTTTTGGTTTCATTTGATTTAATGAAAAGAATGGCCAATGTGCCTTCACAATTTAACAAAACTGATCAGCCAGTCTGATTTTTTGGTCAAATGTCAGGATCAGCCAGTCATCTTTTACTTAATTTTGGTGACTTTCTGACAGTATGTTTATAGAGCAATGCCTGTTTATTTTACAAAGTAGAGTGGAACGTGAGGAATTACTATCATGTTTAATCATTCATTAATTACATATGATACAACTGCAAATCACCTTGTTAAGCAGTTTATTTTTATTAGAATACATAATACATATTACTCTAGTAAAAGGCCACTCTATAAAATGTTTTTTCTTTTAAGAAAATCACACAATCACAAACATGCCATTGCGAACATAAAGGCAAAGGAAAAAGAAAAAGCCCACATAGGCTATTGGATTGCCTTTTTTGTATACGGTGATATAGCCTATCTAGTTATTTGCACCAGCCATGTTTACTGAGCCATGTCAGAAATGTTCATCAGGTATATCCAGCCATCCATCCATTTATCCATATGTATTTTACGTTGCTTTCCTGCAGAGAAACAGACAAACACAAGAAATATTTGGATATCCTCATATTAGAACAACCATGCAAGCTAAACAAATATTGTAAAAAAAAATAAATAAATAAAACGCACAGCCTGAGTCGACCCAGCTCTCGCTCCAGCTCCTCATCTGTGATGTTAGTGTTAGGTACGGTGGGCAGAGAGCTAAAGAAAGTGTCATCCAATACACCGGTGGCTTTCGTAGAGACAGGGTGATTGGGAACCTCCGGAAGTGTTAAACTCGTGTCTGGAGCACCATCTTCCAATAAAGATTTCAGCTCCTTCTCCAGCTCTTCTGATTCTCCTTCATCTGGGATAAAAGCCATCAATTTTACAATTAATGGATTATAGGCGAGGGTTTCTGCTTCATTAGATAAGTTGTTGTTGACTTTAACAATCTTATCCTCAATCCCCCTGTCTATTTTGACAATGCAACTCTCATCAGTGTGATCTTTTCACTTGTTGTTCAAGCTCTACTGCTTCTCATTTCTGAATGTGAAAACAAAACAACTGCAAATTTGGTCCCATTTGTGAACAAAATAGCGACCTACTTGAGTCTAAAGCTCCTCCAGCCAGAGTCTGGTTAACTTCATCCTGAGTGTCACACAGCTGATTGGAAAGAAAGAAGAAAAAAAGGACATGTAATAAGGACAGCTCTTTGATAGAAAAATAATATAAGTTAAAATTACACAAGGACACACAAACTTAAAAAATCCCTCACCTCCTGGATCTGATCAACCAGGTTCTCTGCTCTCTCAACTGTTATACCCTTCAGTGAAATCCTCAGAGCTGCTACGCCTGCCTGGTACGCCTGCATCACCTACCGCAAGCAGACACACACATGCATTTTTTTATGTAAAAAAAATAATAAATTTCTAGCATACAATTTATAATAATCTCTACAGAGTGTTTATTTAAAGCCTGATCTTTTTTGTTGTTGTTAAATTTTGTAAATCAATAGTATGTGGGTTTTACCAGGCGATCAGACTGTGAGGTCGCTATCCTTTCCAGGATTCCTTTGACGGTTTCGAGCTGAGTGTACAGCCGATCTGCTTTGCCCTCTACACGTTTTTTACCCTTTAGGCATCTTAATGCCTGGGAGCGTGTGTCGGTGTGTGTGTCAGAGAAAGAGATATAGAAAGAGAGAGAGAGAAAGAAACTGTTGCTTATCAATAATTGGTAGATAAAATTCAATGAAACAAATAAAACATTTAAAAAATCTAATGATGTCATCATACCTGTGACTTTTTCCCCTCTTTTAGCAGAACCTTTGCCTGTTCTTTACATCTGGAAACAAAAGTGATATGTGCCTTGAAATGATATGCCTTGTTAACCAAACTAATAAAATTACATTACAACCATAAAGCAAACAAGATGGTACTGGTACAATAAAGCCTTGGATTGCAACTAACTTGGTTTGCAAGTGTTTTGCAGGATGAGCATAAATTTGAAATAAATTTTAAAACGAGCAAGGTCTTGAAATACATGTACGCTTTGTCTGCCGAGCGTCACGTGATCACAACTGAGCCAGTGGTTCTTCTCTCGCGCGTGCTGCGGCAAAGTGGGCAATTCTCTTCCATGCTCTCTCAGTGTGCGTCACTCGTTGACTTTTTTACTGACTGTTCTTTAGTAACTGTACTGAAAACAATGGCCTATGAGTTACAAAGGCTGTAGCAGTGTGGGAGATGAATCTGTTTAACAACAATGCAACATCATATTTCTGCAAAATCCTCAAAAGGAGGCAAAAGCAAATGTCATTAGGTAGGTTTATTGGCAAAGACGGAAAAAAAAAATTATTCCAGCTTGTGCGCGTGTGTGTGTAAGAAAGTCGTCATACACAGCCACTATTGGAGGAATAGGAAGGGTCAGCGACTATAGGAGGGGTAGAAATGGTCAGCGACGATAGGAGGCGTAGAAAGGGTCAGTATAGGGGAAGGGACTATAAGATATGGGGAAGGGGTCAGCCACTAGAGAAGGAGTAGGAAGAGCCAACCACTATGTGGAGGTTTAAACCACTATGGAATCTGGGGGAGGAGTCAGGTACATGAAAATAAACCTGATTGACTTGTGAATTCAGAATACTTGTATTTATTTTTTATAAATGAGCTTTCTTACCTCTCCACTTCTTGCCCCAGGGCCTCAACTCTCTCCTCCAGCAGCTTCTCACTACGCTGGAGCTGGTAGATTCCTAGGTCCACTTCACTGACAGGAGACACACGTCCCTGTCCTGCTTGACTGAACTTTACCAGCTAGACAAAACATGAGTGAATACCAAGTGTGCAGAAAAATATACATGCACATCTTTGTAATATGAGCACTTATGCTGAATCTCACACACCTTTTCTTCCTCGTGCAGTGAGACGGTGACATGTTTCTCCCTCTGGAGCTGCAGCAGCGCGAGACACAGTGTAGTCTCATCAGGACAGATATGAGAGGAGAAAGAGCGCAGCTCCTGAAATGAGAGCAGCATACGCCCTGCGAGAGGAGAGCTCCGATACGCAGCCATCAAAGCTGCAGCCTTCTCCTGTAACACACGGGAGGTTTAACATTAAAATACCTGCCACTGTGGCTATGGAACTGGTAACTTTACACCGTTGGGAACTTACTTTAACCAATTCGATTACCACAAATGACTCCTCGAGTGGAACACGTCCACTGCCCAGTAGAGCAGACAGCGTCCATTTCAGAGGTCTGACCAACAACAACCCGACGCCCCACGACAGCCAGCCGGAATCTACATTAGCAGCAAAGTCAGATTCTTTCTGCACCTTCCCGCTCCTGGAACAGAAATGCAGCCACAAGATGAGCCAGAAATACAGATAACAATAAAAACCACTTATACAAATAAATTTTATGCACTTCATCAAATCACACCATTGTGATAAGCTAAGGGCTCTTGCACGTATAAGTCATTTTACCCTGTAAGTACACAATACCGCTAATGGTTTTCCTCTGTTCTTTTCTTCCTTTTCTCCCCTGACTCTAAAATACAGACACGAGCTATGTGTTAAGTATGCTAAGCTGTACTGCAGTACCTGATCATGCTCTGTATAACGGTACTCAGACCCAGAGGAACGCTCCCCTTGCGGCGAAAACTTTCATTCAGGTCCTGCAAGCTCACGCAAACAGATCCACGTTGTCTGCAGCTCTGCACCACCAAAGGTGTCCAGAAGTTCATCTTGCTGTCCCAGTCGGTTGGGTTAACCTCTCGGTTCTCTTTCAAAGCCGAGAACAGGAAGGACATCCGTTCATCATCGTCCCAGTCTGGAGGAAACTCGAAGGAGGACGTACCGACTTTCTGCTGTAGTGAAACTGGCATTGCGCTAAAAGAGAAGGTAATAGGGTCAACGCACATGACAATATATGAGGTTGATAATATGTCACTTAGAAACTCCAATCATATTAACAAGGATGAACTCCAAACATTTGTTTTGTTTAACCAGGGGATTGATTGGTAAAGGCAAAAACACACAGATGGGGGCCTCTGAGTGGTGCAGTGGTAAAGTGCTCGCCCTATCATCCGGAGATCGCTGGTTCGGTTCCCGGGTGATGCTGTAACCTCT
>JAQQZS010000039.1:26364022-26375837 GCA_030068045.1 Platyallabes tihoni | reverse complement strand
ACTTAAAATTTCAACAGGTGTGGGGGCCCTTCCTTCGCTTTTTTCATTTACATTTATAGTTTGATTCCCTTTTTATTAAATGTTTTTTTTTGTACGCAGAACCAAAAAACTTCCAGCTCCAGGTTATTTTTTTTTCTCGTTTCTCTCCTTTTTTGTTATGCCTGGCGTCTAGCCTTTTTTATACATGTAAAGCTGGCTTGGAGTTAGGGAGGGGTGGGGTGGTTGCTATAGGGGTTTATAAGGGGGTTATAAAATCTATATTGAAACATTACATGTTTACCCTGTTATATATCCCTGTTAAAAATCAATAAAAATATTGTTGAGAGAAATTACATTTGCGATGCTGTGTTTGGGTCGTTCATTCAACAAAATGAATTTTATTATTCATTCTTACTTTCAACAACAATGCTGTCCAGACAGGGGTCGTCATAGTAACATTGTCACAACTATGTTACAAAGCTCATCCAACGTTAAGGTTCCTACTTGAACTTGGCTGATTTCCTGCTGATGTTTTAAGTCTATTAAACCTGAAGCAGTTTGTTCAAATGCGACAGAGCTTTCTTCCCGAGGTTCAGAATCACATCTATGTCTATTTCATAAGGACCAGAGATCCTGAAAAGCCATGACATAAACATGGTGGTTGGAAGCAACCACTAACTGTAAGTTTAGTCAAGACAAAAAAATGACACGTTTCCGAAAATGGCTGTGCATGGGAGAAAAAAACAGAACCAAAATAACTGTTTGGTTGTGGCAGTGTTTCAAAGTATTTGTTGCAGGGGACGTGTTAAGAGTTCTCAATTGAAACCACATTGTTGAGCAATCTAAAGTTGTTGCTGGTGTTTAAAAAAAAAAAAAAAAAAAAGTATTTGCAAATGTACTGCATTTAGAAAAACTTTGTGAACATTGGTCAGTTACATTTTAATGGTCAGTTCATGACTATAAATAAGATTAATCAATTTAACCTGATCATTGTTTAGTAGTTGCACTTGATGTTACCACTTTTGACTAATGACATGAACTCTCCTTTCTTTAATTAGGTCATGGTGTGTGTTTCCTCATCAGAGCTGAGAAAGAAAATGATATGGCAAACAGAAACCTCGGAAAAGTTTGTTGATCTGCTTCAGAACTCAAAGTGATTCATCTGGTTTGTTGAAATACACAGATCATGATTTAATACAAACGAATCTAATCAAATCTAATCCCACTGACATTTCGTATATAAACATAAGCAATGTGACCTTTTTTTTTGTTCCCCACATTTGATTATGTGAGTAACATTAAAAATGTGTACAAATGTGTAGTATTTCGCCACATTAAGGCCTTAAATGCACAGGATCCAAAGCAAACATAACATCACCTGATTAATATGTAGGCAATAATAGTATATATATATATATATATATATATATAAAAACTACATCCAATATGTGAAAAAAGAACATGAGAAAAAAAAATCTGTGCGTAACTATTTAAAGTGCCATATTTTACTATTTAACATAAGATTCATAAACTCTGACAAAGTGTGTTAACACTCCAGCTGAAATCCCCTCTGATGCATTTTCATACCTCAATCTCCATTTATTTCACTCCTTCTCCAAATGCACCATTTCACTGTTTATGAAAATGAGCCACACCCTGCAGAAAACTGCAAAGCCAGGCATCACGTTGAAGGAGGGGCTCTTCTTTTATGAAGTCACATTAGGGAGGAAGTTCAGTCTACAGTGGAACCTCGGATTCCGAGTAACCCGATTTGCGAGCGTTCCACAAAATGAGCGAGACTTGATTTACAAGTATCATGGAGTAGCGTGCTACATGTGCTTCTTGTTTTGGCACGAGCATCACATGATCACAACTGAGCCAATGGTTATTCTCTCGTCTCCCATGCTCGGTCTCAGTGTGTATGCGTCACTCGTATAGTCAACATCCATGCGGGTGTGTACTGTTTACTAGAACGCTGTGACCACGTGTTTGCCCCTGAACCATCTTTTATGTTGTGTTGGTATGTGTGTGTAGGATATATACAAGTGATTTGATATACAAGTGCGTTTCCGGAACAAATTATGCTCGCAATCTAAGGTTTCACTGTATTTGATTTTTTAAATTCCAGAATAATACTGTACTTTGTATAAAAATAGTTTGGTTTTTTGGTTCGCTTTTTTTGGTTTGTTCATGCACACTAGAGACTCATATAAATGTCTAAAATAGGTACCATTTAGTGGTTAGTTCATGGTATCATGTGAAAATAATCTTCTAATCTTATTAAAAAGAAGAAAATCAAGCTTCTGAGGATGTGAACATGAATGCATCGTAAGAAAAAGTGGTATGTAAAATCACATGGAAACAATGCATCGTGAAAAGAAATAAATCATGAGAAAATAGTCATGTAATAGTCATGCATATTTTTGTGCATTTTCTTCTTCTTGTTTTTTTTCCATGGAAAGCTCTTGTCAATTTTCTGGAAAGGCTTCAAAGAACAAATTTAAGCGCGATGTTTACTTTATCTTCAAAGCACCTTTCTAAAGACAGGAGATAGCCAAGAATAACCACACAGAGACGCCACGAGGCCTTGAAGATGAGCTCTTGGCCAGAGAGATAACCGATACTCCTCTTATTTAGAGGTTCTCGTCCCAAATCGCTCAGCCTGGTGGGAAAAATATTTGTGTGCGTCAGTTTTGTTGTTGCAGTTTAGATTTGCGCTGCCAGTGATAATGACAACGCACTTTCTATTTTTAATGAGAGAAAGGAACTGCATCCTTGAGCCAAGAGTTACCCCACACACACACACACACAGAAATGTGTGGAGATGTGAGACTAACTCTGACAGGCATTGTGCGTCTTTGAGGTGAAGGGCAAATGCTCTGGCAGCTACGGCTGGTTGAGTGATGGAGAACACACACACACACACACACACTCTGAGACGAGCTGCCAAATTAATCAGACCGGCTTGGAGAAGTAAGAGGATTGGACAATGAATCAGCCTCCTTATTCAGCTCCAGCATGAAAGATACACAAGATGATCATGTTAAAATGCCAAACAACTCAAAACCCACGTTACTGCACCTTTCACAGGATTATATATATATTTTAAAAAATCTTCAAATATGTTGAGGGAGGTTTTGGTATGGCAAAAAATTGCATTAATCATAAAAAACACATTATATGATCGCTTGAACTCGGGGCAGTGGTGCATCAGGCAGTTGACACTGTGTGTTGCTGATTGGAGGATTAAGGGGTTTGAGCCCCATCACTGCTGGGTTTGCCACTGTTGAGCTCCTGGGGGGGTTGAACGGCTCCGTCTACGAGCCATCCGGCACATCGGGCAACGGTTACATGGCACCCTGGAGATATATTTGTCATTTCAGTGGCAGTTACTTACGGGGTCGGGTTGCCAACTCAACACCCGATTGAATCTGGGCACTTGGGGGTGAAGAGCATTGCTGAAGGGTCCAACAGTGGCAGCCGGGTTCGATCCTGGGGCCTCTAAAACCTTACCCACTGAGCCACCCCTGCCCCCTGGGCCCTTGAGCAAGGACCTTAACTCGATGTCCATACGAAAAGACCCAAAGCTCGTATGTGAAAAAAGGAGATTACAGTATCAGGCTAGCCATGTGAAACACCAAAAAAAACAACAACTGTGTAATCAACTTCATGGGAGGGGAAAAAAAATTACATTACGGGAAAATGTCGAGTGAGAAAACAAGCTTTAGCACACCTGTTTGAATTCTTCCTCCTACTCAAAGCCATAATAACTAACGACCGTCCCCTCATGTCATCGTCATAACATTTCAGTGTAACTATATTCAACATATTTCAGAGTGACATACGGTATTAAAGTTCACTTAACCGCTGCCACCCCCACACACACCTTCTGTCAAACAACAATAACACACTCGCCATCCCACGCTTTGATTCTACTCTGCTATTAGTCAGATGGTTTCTCTCCTCCGTCTGCCTGCCTTTTTGTTTGGTTTTGTTTACTATACAGACTGAAGACAAACAGCCATTTAACATTCCAGGTTACTAACGAATAATGGAATTCAGCGTAAGAGGAAGGAGGTGGAGAAAACAGAGTTAAAAAGGAACAACACGAGATGCTTAAAGGCAACCTACAGTATAGTATTTAAATACAGTACACATGTTCATATATGTTTAGATCATATTTGTTTTTCGGCTGATGGTATGTTTTTGTAGTTATTCATGCTTTAATATTCATCATCAAGCGGCATTGTGGAAAATATAGTAGTAGGAAACATCTTACTCATCGCCTATACCGCTTTATCCTGTGTACAGGGTCGCGGGGGACCTAGGGCACAAGGCGGGGTACACCCTGGATGCGCACACACTCCGGGCAATCTGGGAACACCAATCAACCTATCTTGACTATGGAAGGACCCTAAAGGTGCACCTTGAAACCACCTTGCCGGCTATCTAAAGCATCTGTGAGTTTTCCCTCATTGTTAAAGGCAACTTTTTTTAATAAACCAGACAGACATTATTTTTTATAATCTCGCTCAACTTACTGCCCAACAATCCCAGAGAGCTACTCCATTTTATGACTATAGATAATATTATACAACCGGTGTCCAATAAAAGCCCTTTGTATTTTAACCCCATGAGGATTGACGCATTAAATTTAAAGTCACTCGTTCAACCTTGAATCGAATCCTATTAAAGCGAATAGATCAAGCCGAGGCAGTAAAAGTAACTGCGGAGAAGTGTCAGGACAGGACCTCGTCGTCAGACCGGGGTGTGTCTGTGCGTCACTGAGGATGGAAGCAGCGCGTCAGGGGCTGGGAGGGAAAAGTGGCCTCTGATTGATGGACCCGGAGAAGAATAGCACGGTTATCCAACACGCTATAAATAAGATGTTAATGACAAGCAATGATTCCGGCCAAGGAGTGACTTTTACATTAATATATTTAACCGGCGCAGCGGATTAAACAAAGACAGGATCGAAGCGGCCGCTTGAGTGTCCCTAATGTAATTTAATGCTGTTAACTTAACGGGTTAATGAATATTTATAGGGCTGTTTATAAACATCACTCCACGGTCCCTATACATGGAAGTGATTTCTACTAAAATAACATGCATACACTTACCTCATCTTCAGGATATTGGACTCCACTGAAATGCTAGCAGAAACCCCATTCGTTGGCCATTTTATTAGGTACACTTGTTTAACTGCTTGTTAATGCAAATATCTAAATCAGCCGATCAGATGGCAGCAACTGTCGCCATCATGTCAATATGGACCAAAATCCCTCAGGAATGTTTCCAGCATTTTGTTTTCATCATCTATACCTCCGACCCAGTACTAGCAAGGTGTAGTAAAAGTTAATTCAAGTCATTTCCTGGCGCGACTCATCGCTAACCGTTAATATACCTTATTTACAGCACTGTGAATAACTGCACTATTTATCTACTCATCCATCACTCAGAGGATCGAAGCGGCCGCTTGAGCATCACTAATATAATCTAGCATCGTCAACCCACCCTGGTGACGGATATTTACGAGGACGTTTGTGAAGTTCGTTCCAAACTTTGAAAGCTCCGATTCGTTTTTCAATAGCTTTTTATTTAACATAATGCTTTTACAGTGACATAAATGATCCGCAATTCCTTCCCCTTCAAGATGGGAAAGGCAGCTTTTGCTTTTATACACAGTCAATCCATCACATGGAAGTCGAAACATGTTACAGTTACCAAGGCACGTCTTAAGTCGCCTTAAAATACGTCTTAAATTTTTGGGGATGTGTGTTTTTGTTTATCTTTTTTTTTTTTTTTAAACAAACCTCAAGACCATTAAAAAGCACCATTCGGAGGCTGAGAAAGTTAACACATGGTAATGATTTCTAAGAAAATAGCCTACATAAGCTTACGCAGCTTAACTAGTCTTGAGGATGTAGTGAATGCCATTGAAAATCTAGCAGCGGCCCCGAGCTACATTAGCTTACCCACATGAAGAGTATACTACAACAACAAAAAAGTCGGTAAAAAAAAAAAAAAAAAAAAACTGGCCTGCTATCAATTCATAGAATATTAGCACATAATTATGCGGACAAATGTTTTGTCGCTTTTCCAGAAATGTCCTTAAATGAACCACTGGACATCCAGATACAAAAATAAGCCACAAAATCAATTCATGCAATAAAAGATAAAAGGAGAGTGTAAATATATATATATATATATATATATATATATATATATATATATATATTCATATATTGAGTAATATATTAAAATTTATTCAAATGTATATCTTAATGTATGAAGTTTTATATTCAACTTTATACTTCATAGTATATTGAAGTTGATTGAATATATATATATTTTTTACAATATGTTGATATATATATTAATGTAGTTCGAACAAAATGGACTTTATAGGCATTAATCAAACACACCGTCAAAGTAAAAGTGTGTATAATTCTTAAACATGCATAAAGTTTCAATAATGTTTCAATAGAACAACTATAAGTACAAATATAACGTTTTCTGTCTTCATTGCAATATATATATATATATATATATATATATATATATCCACACATGGATCTATTCATATGTTGCAATATATTAATAAATATAAGCACTAGTTTCCTATATATTGCCATATTTTTTTCTGTAAGAGATTATTGCCTACTTACTGTATTTTTCCTCTGTTTATTTCATTGCCTTTCTTTATTCCGCCTGCTTTATTTATTTATTTTATTTGTTTTTGTTTGTTTGTTCATTTGTTCACTTTATCCTTCATTTCTTCCTTCCTTCACGCCCTTCACTGTTCTTTTCTTTTTCATTCTTTATCATCATCTCGTCACTTCCTGTTCACGTCCTTCCATCCTTGCCATTACAATCCTACTTTAATTTACTTATATTTGTTTGTTTTTTATTTTTTGTTTATCCTTCCATCATTTTTTTCTGTCCTGTACATCACTGTTTTGGTTTCTTTCTTCTTTTCCTTCCTTTCTTCGTTCTCTCTACTTCCCTGCTTCATTAGTCTTTACTATAAAATAATAAGTAGCTACTTAATATTTATCAAGTTATTAATTTATTCATCCTTCCTTTCTACTGTCCTTCCTGTACTTCCTTTCTGTCTTTATTTCCCATCCATTTGTTCCTCTCTCCACTTCCCTGCTTCATTTCTTCATATTAGTTTGTTTATGTTTTCATTTCTCCTTCCTTTTCTACATTTCTTTTCTATATTTCTCTTTCTTTTCTTCCCTTTCTTTTCCTTTCCTTCTCCAGGAGAGTTTTAGTTCTCGCACCGCAGCACTACAGTATACTGAGAACAAGTGCTGAAACCGGAGACTCCTTCCATGGACCTGACACACGCCGCTCTTCACTGAAAGCAATTAGTGGTTTTTCTTTCCTGAATATCGGCTTATTTTTATCTGTTTATTATTAGCCGCGCGAGCGGAGCCGTACACGTCCCGGTGAATGAGCCGTTACCACGGAAACGCTAATGTATCAGAACGAGCGCTTTGAAACGAACCTGCGATTTCGATTACATCCAGAAATACTGCCATTATTCACACGCTTTAATCTGAGCTTTAGGGTGTCCTGTCTGTAAGGGACAATTACAAACATTAACTACGAAGCCAAGTGTGTGAGAGAGAAGGAGAGAGTGTGAGAGAGAGAGAGAGATTCAAAGACAGATGGACAGAGGTGCAGGAAAAAAGACAGAGACAGAGACAGAGAAATGAATCAAGCGTCATTATTAATGTACCTGATGGACATTTTTAGATACTGCCATTCTGACATTCCTACACACACACACACACACACACACACACACACACACACAGAGGAGTATCAGAGACCGAAGGACTGAGGATAAAGACGAGTTCAAGTACAACCTCAAAGGACTGTGCGTGCGTGTGTGTGAGAGTGTGTATGCGTATAAAAGTGACATAGGTGTGATAACAGAGCCACAGGGAACAGAAATTGAGTTCAATTACACACACACACGCACACTCTCTCACACACACACACACACACACATCACACACACACACACATCACACACAGGAGGACTGGATGAACCACTGAGACACTGCACTTGTTGTGTATATCTATAAAGGTGTGTGTGTATATACAGTGTGTACAGTGGGGTTCAATGTCGGCTGAGAGACAGCGGGAGAGACAGAAAGGTAGACAGAGACGGGAAAAAGAAAAAGAGAGTGATAAATGAAGTGTGTCTAATGTAGGAGATCTACAGTAATGGTTCTTTAGAACTTCCAGAGAAGCAGGTAACGCCTAAGTAAGTAATATGGAAAGCGAAAAGGGTCAGATGGCGCGACCAAATTGTGGATACCGAAGGGGGTCAGAATGAGAACAAACACAGTGGAGAGAGTGTGTGTGAAGATCTACTCACCCTCTGTGTGAATGGTGGAGACGTAACTCCAGTTGTAGCGTTTGACGATGTCCACCATGGCTCTGGCCTGCTGCGCGTCAGACGGCACGACCCTCATGAAGTACTTATACAGCGATTTGTCGCTCAGGTCCATGCTGGTAGCCGAGTAAGCGATCTGAGGAATGTTGAACAGCTGCAGTAGGTTCTGGACCTGAATTGCGACCGAACTCGAGCCAGGTCCGATCAAGCCCACGATGGGTTTCTTTCCCTTGGGGGGCAGTCCTTCCGAACACTTCACCCCACCCCCGGTTGGCGCGTCTTCGGAAATGGGATCGAGCGGAGAGACCGTGGGGCTTTCGGCGGCAATGAGCGAGTCGCGTATGAACTCGATGCTCTGCTCGAGCGCCACGGCAGAGTGCCAACAGGAGTCACGTATCTCGCAGCCGAGCGTGACGTTGGGTAGGATGTCCGGGTCGGCGTTGATCCGGTCGAGGGTCAGCATCATGGCTTCCACGCGCTGGATGCCGTATTGCTCGCGCACCGCGCCGCACTTGCGCTCGTGCGCGCGGTCTGCTGCTGGCTGGTGGTGGACGGAGAACAAAGCGCCGATGATCAAGTCGCCGGGCACGTAGGCCACCACGCGACGTTCGTTCGACTGGAGGGAGGACAGGACAATCGGGATGGACATCAGAACCAGGAAGAGGGAATGAAAAGCGGCGGCCATTCTGACTAAATGTCCTACTTTCTCTTTAACAAGATTGTACTCTCCCAGTGACAAAAGGAAAGACAGACACGACGGCGTCCATATGTTTCCTTGGGTGACTAAAAAATCTCAAAGTTCTCAGCAAGCATGTGAGACTGTGGACATTTTATTCCGAAAAACAAGGTCCTGAGTCCTCCGTTTTTTCACATTTACGTCGTCTTGCAAGAGACACAACCCAAAAAAAAAAAAAGAAAAGAAAAGAAAGCTGTCTCTATTCGCCTGTCTTTCGGCCTCTCAGCGAGGACAAACGCGGCGACGCTAACAACACCGGTTTCCAGCAGTCGCCACAGCGTGTGCGAGTTAGGAGTGTGCATGCTCGAGTGTGAGGAGAAAAAGCCATTTTAGAGTTGTAAGAGGGACACAATAAGGCAGACGGTTTTAAGCAGCAGATGTGAGTGTGTGTCGTGGTCTGTGTTAAAAACCTGCACATGCCTGCATATGTGTGCGTCACTTAGGTGCGTCACACCGCCGACTTGCTCCAGTTCATGTACGTTTCACGCTCACACACACAAACACAGGTGATAGTGCTAGTAGTGATTCTGGAAATCGCTGTAGAGGCCATGGTGTCCCGGGCCATGAGGTTGTTGCTACGGCAACCAGCAGGTGATGATATAGGTGTTTATAACCTTGAATCAAAGAGAACACACACACACACAAGAGCATGTGAATTAGAGGGACATTTTGAACAGACGTTAATTGTGGTTATTTCTCTACAACAGCACCGCCCCTGAGTGGTTTATTCCGTACTTAGCTGACAGTTACACACCCTGTCCTGGACACTTACGCACTTACGCTTGTCGCCGGTCATTAAAGTGACAGGACGGTTGGGGTGTTGACACTGCTGAAAGCTATGGGCACGGCCACACACATACACATACGCACACACACAGACACACTCATATACACACACACACACACACACACACACACACACACCAAGCAGACTGAGATGATGAAGCACTTCATATCCTTATTGATCTACTTATTTCCCCATGTCTCTGATTATGCCTCCCAGTCTCTATGTCTCTCTCACTCTGTCTGTCTCTGTCTCAACCTGTCTCTCTATTGCTGTAAATCTGTCTCTCGTTCTCTCTCTCCATTTGTCTGTTTCTCGCACTGCCTGTCTCTCTCACCCTGTCCATTTCAATCTGTCTGTCTCTCTCCGTCTCACTCTCTGTCTGTCTCTCTCACTGTCTGCCTCGCTCACCCTGTCTTTCTCCGTCTCAATCTGTCTATCACTATCTCACTTTGTCTGTCTCTCTCTCACTCTGTCTGTTTCTCTCACCATCTGTCTGTCTCTTGATTTCTCCGTCTCCCTCTTACTCTCTCTCACTCTGTCTATCTCATTCTGTATGTCTCCTCTTATAAAACCCCAGTTCCTCATCCTTAACCACAAACCCCTCACTTCATTTCTCCATCTTTCCTGCTATTGGTCTCTCTCTCTCTCTCTCTCTCTCTCTCTCTCTATTTCTTTTCACTGTATTTCTCATTCTCAATGCATCTCCCTTTGTCCCTTTGTCATGTCTGCTATTTTCCTCTTCTTTCCCATTCTCTCTAATTTATTGCCCTCTCTCTTGCACTCGCTGTACCTCTGTAAATCTCAGTACATCTCTCTTCATTCATCGTTTCTATTAGACATATCGCTGACAGATTCTCTCTGTTTGTCTGTCTCTCTCCACACAGCTTTCTTCGATCTCCCTCACTCGTTCATGCTTTCTCTCTCCTCCCTTAATCTCTATCTGTCCAACAGTCCTTCTATATCTCTTGTTTTCTTTCTGCCTCTGTTTATATGTTTGTTTCTGTCCATTCATAATCTTGCCTTTGAACCCCAATATCACTCAGTCCATTTTTCTTACCTCCATGTTAGTGTTTAGTTCTTTATCTCTCCTGGTTACACACTCTCACTCCATCTCTCTTTACCTCCTTCTTCTCTATATATTGCTTAATCTTAATTTCTGTCTTATCCCTCGTTCTTTTTTTGTCTTTCTCAATTTCCTTCTGTTTCTCGTGATCTTGTCCAATAGATAGACAGACAGACAGACAGATAGACAAACAGATAGACATTGAACCTTCTTGAAATAAACTGAGAACTCTCTCTCTCACACACACACACACACACACACACACACACACTACAGTAAGGCAATAAAACCCCTCGACCTTGGGCTGCCTGTCCTAAACCGTATATCAGATCGGTACCGGGACTAAACCTCACCTCCGAGCGCATTTCTACTTCCGGTGTTGGCACTAAACAGGTGATGTCAGGTGATGTCAGATTGAGGGAAATTACGGGATCCATTTAGCGACCGGCAGTAATTTATGATCCGAGGCGGGATGCATGCTGTGCGCGCGCGCGTGCGCGACCTGACGGTGAGAGCGGGTATTTAAAAAAAATCGCTTAATTAACCGCGACATAACGAGCGCGCGTGCATAACGGTAGAGGGTAGAGCTCTCGAGGCTGCAGCTGCAGCCGGGGTCAGGTGTCCGCGCGCGCGCAGGTGCATCAGCCGGTGGCGGGAAATAAAAGGCGCAAGTTGAGCTCGTGATGCACCGTGAAGACTTCAAAGGCTTTAGGGTTATGTGATGAACACGAACACACACACACACACAGAGAGAGAGAGAGAGAGAGAGAGGGCAGCTCTCTCTCTCTCTCTCTCTCTCTCTCTCTCACACACACACACACACACACACGTCACACT
>JAQQZS010000039.1:26343728-26363922 GCA_030068045.1 Platyallabes tihoni | reverse complement strand
ATATTCATATTTATAACTTTCTAACTGTATTTACAAGGAAGTCATTTGAACCAAATGACTATTATTGTAACAATTCTTTTGTTAGAATACTTTATTTCTTTTGAGAGTCCTGTAAATGAAGTACGCTTTCTAAAGGAGGTTTTCTCTGTGTGTGCGCGTGTGTGTGTGTGTGCTGGAGAAATATCCTTGTTCATTTGAAATGTGTGTAACATTCAGCATTTATGTCCCACCTCTTCTGGCTTCTTTTTCAAGTCCAGATGAGATAGTTGGAGATTGATTCAAAAAAAAAAAATTGTTCATTCTATCCATTCCGATGCTCAGATTTGTCCCAAGTGCCCTAGAGAGTGGGTCTGTAGATGATCAGCCACGTCCTAAACAGTCCTCATCCGATGTGTAGTGTGCGTCGTACTTAAGCGTCGTCTTCGACAGTCCATGAATGAAGTCCAGCTTGGTAGGACGCTCCAGCAGAGTGAAAAGCGCCGAGCTCAGCGCTTTTTGAACGCCACTACTCGGTTAGGGTTTGGGGGAAATTTAGGCAGGCAGGGTTCGTCGGCGCTGGGCTCATGGGAAAACACAGAGTCTTCGCCTGAGGAACAGGTGGAACTGCGCGTGTCTGGAAAACTGGGAGAGTACTGGTCCAGACTGACTGACAGGTCCAGATATTCCTGAAATGAAAGGGAAGAAATGTTACAGTCACAAAGTCAAAGCACAGTGTTTATTACCATAACGTAAAAATAAACACCTTTTTATATCCGTGATGAGCAGAAAAGCATCACTTTTTTTTTTTTTTATCTGAATAATCTGTCCATTTATCCATTTGATGTCAGTTTGGGATCAGAACCAGAACCCAGATCACCCACCACCACCTCTCCCTTCACTTATTAGATTATAGTTACAGTTGGATGTATGTGAAGTGCACCCAACATCACTCACTTCCTATACAAGTCTCACCTGATTCGACGTCATGGAGAGAGTGCGATCCAGGTCTTCCACGAGCTGTTTGAAGGTCGGTCTCTGAGACGGCACAGCATGCCAGCAGTCCCTCATCATCATGTATCTTAAAAAGAGAATGAAAGTTAAAAAATATTTATCTAAAACTTTATCCAAGACCTCTCCACCACATTTCATTCATATAAATCAATAAGAGAGTCTCACAGCTCGTGGGTGCATGTAGAGGGCCGGTCCATGCGGTGGCCCTCCTTCAGCAGTTTGAACAGCTCCTCGACAGGGACACCGGGATATGGAGAACCACCCAGAGTAAAGATTTCCCAGAGCAGCACCCCAAAAGACCAGCTAGAGCAGAGAAATGGAGACGGTACACCATGTAGATTATTATACTGCTGTATCAGCTGTGTGTTGTTAATTATAGTACAAAGCTTGACTTACACGTCACTCTGGTGGGTGTAGATCCGGTCAAACAGTGCCTCCGGAGCCATCCACTTTACTGGCAAACGGCCCTGCGGTGAACAAAAGGCAGGTTTTAAAAAAAAAAAAAAAAAGGCATGGATCAATAATGTTAAACAATATCTCATCTGTGCATATATATTTATAAATGTTTACAGTCATCAAGTGATTAAAATGCCCTTCAATAGCTTTAAGAAGAAAAAAAAAAAAAGAGAAAAAAAAACCGTGAAGTGTGTCCACAGTGTTCAGACTGAGAACTAGTGCAAGAACAAACAGCATTGTCTAGACAGTAATGTGAGAGATGGTCTGGGAAAATCCATCGGATGCCTGAATCCTGTGGCTGAACTCTGACAAACAGCCAAAAACATTATTTCTTCCAAAAAAAAAAAAAAAAAAGGCAGACACCTCTAAATTAACACTACCATAAATAACTTTCATCAAAACAACATAGAAATATTTTTATTCAGTCTACTTTTTAAGCTTCGTCCTGAAAACCGCAGAAAAAAAGTGAAAATTTAGCAAATGCAGTAATAAAAAGTAAACTAAAGACGCCAAAAAACCTTGAGGATTTCCTCAAACGCTCAAAGCAAATGCATCACTTCCACCAAGTCCTTGGATAGATAAAACATAACTCCGTTTAGTTCAGTTTTTAATTAGATATCAGATACCAAATGGTCCATGATACCCGTGTACGACCATGAGAACGGAATGTTAGAAAACATGTCATTTTCTACCTTTTCAGTTTTTGAGTTCGTGGGAAAAAAAAATAAATAAAAAAAAATAAAAAAAAAAAGACACCGATTGAGCGAGTATCAGTTTGAGAATGAGGTCAGAGAAGAATGGACAGACGAGCTCAAACAAAAAGGAAAACTAATAACCCAAACATCCTCTTTTTACAACCGTGGTGGTCAAAGCAGCAGAATGTACAACATGCCCCAAAGTGTGTGGAAAATAATATCACTTTACAGCCCCGCCAGCCAAGAACTCAAATCTGAGGCTACAAAGGGTACAGGCTTACCAACACAGGTGAAGATGTATAATATATTATAGTATAGTATAGTATATCATATTATATTATAATAGCGTTAGTACCTGTTGTTGACAAGAAGAGTTTGTAAAATTTAAATAGTTAAAAGGTTACAGTTAAAAATAAGTTGATCTAATATAATCAGTGATCTTATCAGTGGTCATGGGCTTCAACCTGAAATATCACTGTACATGTCTGGTTTTCTGTACGGCAGAACTCTCTGCTCAACTTATTAATACAAAGAAATAAAATTTTGTAAGGTAGAGCAAGTTGTACTTCTTTCATCGTCAGCCAAATAAACTCCCTGTTCGGTAATCGGAGAGCGAATCACAGATGAGAACTCAAACTCCTACATCGGATAAAGATTAAGGTTCATCTTAAAAAGACTCCCATCACGTTAAAAATCACTTCGGCGCAGTTATTTCAGCTGTAAAAATATGAACTAATCGCAGTAAAAATATTCAGTTTAGTGTTTCTAATTAATATCTATTGGTGAATGTGTTTGTTTACATTGAGCAAGTAGCTTATTTTAAAGTAGATTATTAAATCCGGCACATTACTGTTCATAACATCGCTTTTACATTAACATTTTGATTTCACTTATGGTGCAGGTTAAACTTCAGGCAGATATTTTGCGTCATTCTGTGACGAAATCCGACTGGACAGAGACAGAAAATGTTCGGAGACTGAGATCATTAAAAGAGCGAGTTCTGACCAATGTACAGACAAAACCTCTCTTTTATTTATACCGATACTCTTTTATTTATACCCAGTTTGCCGCACGAGGGCGGAACATAGAAACTCCGTGTTTGACTGATGGTGTGACTCACGTTGGTGGTTTTCTTGTAGTAATCAATATGGTGGATGTCTCTGGCCAAGCCAAAGTCTGCTATCTTCATCACGTTGTCGTCAGTCACAAGAACATTACGTGCTGCCAGGTCTCTATGGATACACTGCACACACAAACACATTAATATTACAGTGTAAGGACAGGAGAGATGCTCTGAATTAGTTGAACTCGATTTAACGAGACTTATACCTTTTTGGACGCCAAGTACTCCATGCCGCGTGCCACCTGGTAGGCGCAGGACACCAGGTCTTTGATGGACACCGTCTCGACAGGTACCTGGTCCGGGTTGTAGCAGTATTCCATCCCGGGGGGCCGACGGGCCCTCAGGTACTCGCGCAGGTTCCCCTTCGAGGCATATTCCACGATGACGTAAAGAGGACCTGAAAGAACAGTTACACATTAATCTCCGACTCCATCAATGTACAAGATTCAGGCTCTGGAATACATCATGGGCACGGGTAAGAACGGGGCTTTATTTTCGGATCTTCTATTGATGGGTTAATTTAGTTCTCTAGATAAACAAAAACATTACTCATGTAATAAGATGACGCTCAGAGGAAATGGCAAAAAACATCGCGAGGTCCATCTCGATTAAGTAAACTGACAATCCCCACTTTGACGCATGCGGAGTGACTCAACTTGTCATAGGATCATGAAATTAAAATGACTGACAGAGCTCTCTCTCTCTCTCACCATCCTGTGTGCAGGCTCCCAGCAGGTTGATTATGTTTTTGTGTTTGCCAATTATTTTCATCATCTCCATTTCAGAGATAAGATCTGACAGGTCCTTCTCTGTGGCATCAGCTGTATATATATAAAAAAAAAAAGAAGGAAGAAAGAAACACAGACAAGCATTAACATTCTCATATTAAAGTGACTGGTCATGCAATGTCAAATCTCAGAGGGACATCCAGTTTTAGTTAACGCTTTTTTTTTTTTTTTAATTGTCACCTCAGTCTTCTTATCTCGTCCATAACAATCAGTAATACTGTGGTACCAACCTAACAAATAAAACTCATCAATTCAAGCTGACGGAAAAATAAAAACGTTGCTACGAAAAGCAACACATGGCCGAGTAAACGAACAGTGAGACAAAAACAATCATGTCAAATTACTTATTAATATATATATATATATATATTCCTTTCTTTTACCACCCAAACAGATCACAGTACCAGCTTCATGTTCACAAATATTCCACTGACACGAATCCTCTCCAGGAGTTTATCAGTGAAAGCCTGCGCTTGCATTTGCAATGTGAAGGGACGTCCTCAGCCGTAATGAGAGTGTCCCCCGAGCTCTCGCCATTTTCAAGATAAAAATGTAAATAAGGATGTGTGTGTGTGTGTGTGTGTGTGTGTGTGTGTGTGTGTGTGTGCTGGGCAGCGGGGGAATTAAGGATCTGCAGAACCAGCGCACACAGCACAATAACGTACAACAACTATGGAATACAAATGAGACCTGATGCTTCGGTGAAAGTCCACGCAGTTGGGACAATCGCCAGAATTGCCATTTAGGTGGACACCCTCGCGTCTCATCCAGTCGTTGAGATTCAATGTACACAGGTGCCGTTATTTTATTCATACCATCATGTTCTGTTCGATGCATAATAGCCGATAAATAAATAAATAAATAAATAAATAAACTCACATTTGAGCATCTTGACAGCCACTTTGGTCACACGGTTGGGTTTGTCTTTGTCCATCCCGAGAACCTCTCCCATCACCACTTGGCCGAAGCAGCCTTCACCCAAAGGCTTCCCCAGGACCAGCCTAAAAGATGAGAAGCCTCAGTTAACCTTATGCTCCAGTAATCATCCTATTTTATTATTATTATTATTATTTTCAATTTATAGCAGTTTTGGTGGAAATATACCTGGCTTTTATCTACGTGTACTCGCACACATCATGTCTGCCTCATATACCCTGCGCACGTCCTCAGGAATTAAAAAGTGATCGCCCGCAAGATGCATGTACACAGTAGGGGCAGCGTAATCAGCGGGCAAATCTAACATGGAGGAGGAGAAGGAGTTGTCCACGACTACCCCCACCTGTACGATGTATCTTTACCGCTGCACAGCGACAAATATGCATGTCAAAACAGCTGCCGGGAGATAAGTACCATCTTAAATGTCGACATGGAAACTAAGCTCCTCGAGTGTCTCCATGTTTGTTTACTCCATGCAAATCTGTCAGATTGAATTCTCCGGCCTGCTCCCTACTGGAATCCTCATGTGACGCACATAGTATAAAAAGCGAGTATGTGAATAAATGTGCTTGTGGCGTTAAAGGAGGTATATTTCCACCCTAAAGGACTTTATATTAAACAGAATCAGATTAAATGTGCAACAACACAATTAAATGTGCTTTTTTTTTGGGGGGGGGGGGGGGGGTATTTTTGGTTTGGACGATTTCAGGCTAAGGCGAACATGTTCGATAGCTCATGTTTCTTCCCCAAGCACTAAGGTTTCAGAGGTGTCGCTACACTAAACTCTTCGGTTCAATTCATCCTGTGTCACCTTTTGAAAATACAAAAAGTCTAAATTGAAAATAGTAAAAAAAATAAATAAATAAAATAAGTTTTCAGACAATTTGACTGGAATGATGCGCGTGTCTATTACTTGTCTCGGGGCAGCTCCCAGCGGGGGTCTTGTGGCAGTTCGTATTCTGACACTCCAGACAGCATGGGGGAGCCACTCGACGAGAGACGAGACGGTCTGACCAGCATTACCCCGGAGTGCATGGACGAGCTCGAGTCCACAGAAACCTGCAGGAAGAGACTTACAGATTACTCTCCACACGCCAGCACAGCAACCACACATCTGAGTGTCACTGTGTAAGTGTTTGTGTGTGCATGCTTCCATGTGTCTTAGTACATTATGAAAAAGGGGTATACTTACAAATTTACATTTCATCACTTCCATAAGATTCACACTATAACTAACGTAATTATACTGTTCTTTTTTTCATTTATTTACAAAAACACACTGGTTTTGCATAACATTCGTAATAAAAATGCATGAGCATGATCATGAGCATGTGTAGAGTAAATCAAACCCCCTATCTACTTTCTGTTACCTGTCTGCGCAGTGGGATGCTCTTGGCCAGCTTGTGCACGGCCATCTGGCTGTTGAAGTCGCTCTTCTTGGATGAGCTGTGCATCTTGACCAGCACAGCGATCACAACCATCACGCAGATGAGGAAGAATCCCACGCAGTAGATCAGCACCTCCAGGTAGGTCTGGTTGGCCAGCGGGGTTGGGGGCAAGGCTGCTCAGGAGAGACGCGCCATGCACAGGTGGCACGGAAAAACGTGAGACGGGTATGACGATGACGGACGAGCAGCGCAGATGACGCGTGCTTTATCCTAATCCCAATTTTTTTTTTCACGCACGCAACAAATCATGCCTTCAAACACATCCCCTCCCAGAAAACAACACCACCCAAAAAAAAAAAAAAAAAAAAACTCACACACAAACAAATGTAGAGCGAGGAAACGCTGGCACACGGCACGGAGCACAAACTCTTATTGTGGCGCCATAATCATGCCTTTCAAGCATCGGGTTTCAGGCTGCATTCTTCTGCTTATGTGCTGTGCGAGACGGAATGAAACTAGGACTCGTGACATTTGGCAGGCTTCACCTACTGAAACGTCCTGCATTAGAAGTCACATAAAGACCTGCGTTACCGTGACACGAGCGGCCGTCGTGATTTAAAGCGAGCAGAGTCTAGGAAAATAAACTGCGCTCTTTTGCATGTGCTGGCCGAGAGGCTCCGTTCTGGCCCAGATGGTAACAGTGCATAATCGGAGAGCTAGGTCATGGGGTAATGTTACAAGATAAATCTGAATGATAAAGCGGTTTCTTACTCTAAGGAAGCAATTTTCTCTAGCCTTAAGGCTTGGCTTGTTAGAGCTGGATGCACGCACTCGGGGAGGGGGGGGGGGGAGTACAATGAACAATAAAGATCAGCACATCTATGAATCAGGAATAATAATAATAATAATAATAATAATAATAACAACAATAATAATAATAACAATAATAATAATGAATACAATTGTTGACTAAATGACTTGTCTAATAGTGACTGAATGGTAACTCGTGTGTACATGTTTCTAAATCTAAGCACTTGTTGGAAAGCCTATGCAGAAGACAGATGCATAAAAGTTCAATCCATGCTACAACACCACCACCATCATACACACACAATCTTTCCGCTTTGATTGACAAGCACCTTGATAAACCAAAGACGGTTTATCGACGTAAAAACCCAAAGAGCGTGCCAGAGAATTCATTTCCATAGAAGAAATGCCGCTGACAAAAGCTCACTCTCGCTCTTCGGGGAAACTTGTCAATGTTCGTTTTTTCCCCCGCAGATATTAATACGAAACAGATATATTAATTAGTGGAGTGAAGAGAAAATCCAGGGTTAAAAACGGAACATCGGTTGCCATGTCAAAGCCCGACCTCAAGCAAGGCTGTCTACAATTTCCCTCAAGTCTGTTGATTAAACAGTAAAATTAACATGCTGTAAACTATGTGCTTCAATTACAGTACTGAATAAACATTAAAACTAACTTCGAAAGAGGAGGTAATTAGGAGCAGCCTCGTACACGGTTATGTTGATTGAGAGGTGTTTGACTTTGGCTTTAAACTTCCATTTTAACCGAGAGAGAGAGAGAGAGAGAGAGAGGTTCCCCTTCCTTCCATGCTTCACGAAGGAGCGGCTGAACCACACAGAGGAACTGGCCTCCACACAGGATGGGATCTTTTCAGCCGCGGTAACCACAGTGGGTAATGATGAAAGTGAACGGTTTACATCTATACAATTTCTTCATTAAAACCAGAATGTCCCTCTAATAGCACTCGAGCGGATGCTAACACATGACAGTGATTTGCTGTACTGTGTTTTCAGCAGATTCAGATTTACAACACCATGATGGCTTGTGGTTGTTTTCCTGCCAATTAAATCGCAACAAATCCTGAATCGTGTATTTAATTACGGGCTCTCATTGCTGGTGGAGCGGCGCGGCTGATCGTCACCCTTTGTGCGAGACGGAGAGGGAAGAACCGAAAAATAAAGCACCAAAAGAACCGTAGATACCTTCATAGACAGTCAACCATGCAGAGTGATGGGAATGGCCGATAGAGTTGCCAGCCAAGCACGTGTACACCCCAGCGTCCTCTAAAGACACATTCTTGAGCTGCAGCACCTCCATCTCCTTATCCGTGGTGTTGACGCCTGCCGTCTAGAGACAAGAATCACAGGATGAGGCAGGAGAGTACCGGAAATAAACCCAGAGGAGACAGATAGAGGTTCGTAAAAAAAAAAAAAAAATTTTAAGCAACCAGAAGGAGAAAGATATGAAAAAGATGGATTGATCATAAAAGGAGAAAGAGATCCACATGGCTATTAGCCATCCTTTAGAGAAGACTCGACGGTTGTTCTCGCAGCTCCAGCGATGACCCTGATGATAAACTGATGATTAGATCTTTGGTTAGTAAAAGAATAGCGGCTCCACCTGCCAAGGAAACCCACACCTGGGGACGTGGAAACGATTTGAGGATGGGGTGGCTATTGACCGAGCTCACCACCCTACAGTCCATCTCTACATGCACGAGATGGGCCACATGGAACTCCACCCAGCAGAGAAGGAACTCACAGACTAATGGAAACGAGAGAATAAAACTACAAAACAGCGAAAAGAAAAAAAGTTTAGAAATCTAAATTGGAAAAACAAAAGCTTTGAGAAAGAAGGAGAAGAGAGGTAGAAGTGCACATCGGGATGGGGATCTTGTGGGAGCTAACAGGATATGAATGTGGATACAAAGCAGCTGGACATAAAATAAATAAATAATTTTTTTTAAAAAACATGTTCTTTAACGTGCGACCACACGGGTTGTTATACGGATTCATTCTTGGTACTTTATCTTTTTTCTTGGTCAGCATTCCTGTGGATCATATGATTTTATTGTTTATATTTTGGAAAACAGGACCAATTGATAATATCACAGGCAAGTAGAAAACAAAAACAACTGAATGGCTGGCTGGGAATGGGCGGAATTGGTCAGAAATCCATTGGGAGCATGTACAGCTGGCTAGGATTCCTAAAGAAGCTGGTGGGATTGATGGTCATAATTCCTAGCATGGGGCGGGATTAGTCAATATTCCTATGGGACTAGAAACGATTAGGGAGAATTCTTATGGGAGTCAAAGGGATTGGGTGGAATGCCTATAAGAATGGAAAGAACTAGTGAGAATTCCTCAGAGAGTGGGCAGAACTGGTCAGAATTCCTCTGGGAATGGGCAGGACTGGTAAAAATTCCTGGTAAAGTGAACAGAACTGGTCAGAGTTCCTATAGGTTTAAAGGATTGGTTGGAATTGCTCCAGGAATGTGCATAATTGCTAAGAATTCTTATGGAAGATTACTCAAGATTTCCTAAAGCATTAGGCAGGGTCAGTTTAGGATATGTTCCAATTCCAGTGGGACTGGGCCGACCTGGTCAGAATTCTTATAGGTTCTGAAAGGATTGGCCTGAATTCCTCCTGGAAAGTGATGGATTGAACAGAATTCCTATGGGAGTGGGTAAGAGTAGTCAACTTACTAAAGCATTGGGAAAGACTACTTCAGGATAAGGTGGTATGGGATTGGTTTCCTTTTGAGGAGCTTTAAAAGAATTTAAAGAATTTATCCTGCACAAACCTCTAGACAGATAAGACAGACAAAAGGGGAAACAAAGGAATGAAAGACTCAGAAAGCTTGAGAAGCTGAAGACAATGCTGATAAAGAAAGATATGCCCTGGCTCTCAGCTCAGTGGAAAAGTGTTACGGCCAGGCAAAGCTAAATTAATGTGACAGAATTAGAAATGTACCCTTATTAGGAGGGCACATGGTAATTGTGAAGTGGAGAGAAGAAAAGGAATGAGTCCCACGTGAATGCTTAAACACGTCCAGTTGGCTCTGCTGGGTTTTTCCATGGCGTCAATAACAGTCCAGGGCACCAAGGAGAGAAAAAAAAAAAGGAGGTGGAGAGCGAGATGTCTTAAGAGTTGTTTCCTAACTGCCTATGAGCTTCTTTGTTTATCCATCTGTATATGTCTGCTTTTTATCTCCTCGCAGCTCCTGTAAGTGGTGCGTTACCTGTGGAGGCGTGTTTAGTGACGGTGAGCCATGCGGACTGGTTGGCTTGGCCTATATAATTGGACACTTTACAAATATACTCTCCACTCTCCTCCTCCGTCACGTTGTACAGCGCCAGAACCTGCGTGTCCGAGCTGTTGACCCCAGAGTGCTGCGGAGGTCAAACAGAGGTCAGAGGTCAAAGTGAGGTTGTCCGAGCATCGCGATAGCAATGGTCACGGGTTGCCATGGTGACTAAACAGGGTTGAGAAGGTACAGATTGGCCATTTCCTGCTGGCAAAGAATTATGATTGCTTGCCAAGGACATGGGGTATGTTTTCTAGAAATAATTGACAATATTATATATGAGAATCAGTTTATTATTGCTGCTTGAGAGGGGAAAAAAAAAAAAAATGTTGGTTACCTTTAAGACTTTGACGTAGGGCAGGCCGTCTTCTCCCACTTTACTGCCGTTGACCTCGATGTGTTTGAGCCACTGGATGTGGGGTTGCGGGTCACTAAAGACTTTGCACTCAAACTCCACATCGCTGCCCACCACTGCTGTGCGATTAGCAGGAAGACCGGCTTGGAGAATAGGCCTGTGAGGCGAACGCTCTGAAACACACACACACAAAGGAGAAAAACTGAGACGCTGAGAAACACTTCTTACTACGGATGTGAATCTCCTTCTTTCAGACAATATGCTACACATGATACACATAATGCTTCCAGGGCAACTTGAGAACTAGTTACCCCGTGCTTAAAGCTGGGGGCTATGGGAGGAGTTCGACCACAAACACTTCCTGCGCGCACTGCTCGGCATTCCCTGCTGTGTTTAGCCATAATCTACGTGGTCTACAGGGACGCCATCGCGTAAAATATTTCCAGAGTCTGGAAACTGTAGGGACTCGATCGCTGCCGAAAAAAAAAAAAGAAAAAAAAAAAACGTTGCAGAGCACGGTTTGTGCTTAAGGAGGGGCAGCTAATGAAGCGCTGCGTCTGGAGCGACTGCGTGCCAACATGGGATAAGGGCGCCTGTTTTCACTCTCGCCGAGCACGGTGGCGCCGCGGATTAGTCTCAAAGCACAGCCCGGGTGCTTATAGAAATGTCACTGAAGTATAAAGGGCTGTACGAGTGATTTAAAACGTTTACATGCCTGTGTCTCTCTGTATGTGTCTTTCCCGTATTTGTGGACGATGATTCCATTTGAACATCGGGTGCGGATTTGATTTGTGCACCGTCGCTCGTTCCAGGCAATCGACAGCTTTGTACGAATTTATTCCAAAAGCTCTTACCGCAGTTCCAGCTTTCACACACACAGTCGACTTAATAAACACTTTCCGGCGCTCCGTCGATAAACACGTGCCTGTTCTTGACGCCTAGATGATGTTTGCGCCGTTACATCTCTACTCCAGGACAGCAGTGTTACCCATTAATACTGTAGCTTTGATTCAGGATAAAATAACCCACATTTGCAAATGATTAAAATCAATAAACTTGAAGGGTTCATTCTCGCTCTCAAAGGTCTTTGGGACCGTCTTAAATTAGCGACAGCTTTAAACGATTACGTGTGATTTAAAAGCTGCACACAGGACTTCACGAGATTAAACGAGTACAGTACAACCAGAGCAGAATTAAAACATGTTAATTCATTCTCCAGAAAGGATATATAAACACACACACACACACAAGCTTACCAACAACATCCAGCTGATAGGTGTGGTTGATGCTGCCGTGCTTGTTTTCCAGAACGCAGGTGTAGTTGCCTTTGTCCGAGGGCACCACCGAGTCCATTATGATCGCCCACAAGCTCTCTCGCACCTGCGTTTAAAAGAAAGCCGTTTATTCCTTCCTAGAAGTTCACAGCTTATTATCTGCAACTTTAATCTCCGTTCGCACACCGAAACAAAGGAAAACCCGAGCAAACGCTTTTTTTTTTTTTTACGTCGTTACTTATGTTTAGAAAGTTAATGAGCTTTAAGACCATGACCTAATCCAGGAAGATTCCAAATCTCAGCTTCAAAAGGAAGCGATTTAGCACAAGGGTTCGTTCAGAGCTTTCCTGGAAGGCTGCTTTCACATTGCAGAGGAACTTCCGAGCGATAAAACATGACAAATGGTCAAAAAATAAATAATAATAAATAAATAAATAAATAAATACAAATCAGAAACTAAACATGTTTAGCAAGAGGATGTTGGAAGTAGACCTTGATGCGGTCAGTCCAACATCCAATAAATGGTGCATAAAAAAGAAGTTTAGGGGAACACACTACAGGGAAAATGATTTCCACAGCCACAGCACTGTATTCGAATCCAGAAAGTTTACATGATAGTCCGGCAGAAAAGCATCCCAGAACGCACAAAGCATCATGGTCTTCTGAACGTTTGTAAAAACTATAGACTTCCTGTCAGCTTGAGCCGGTCCACATGCTGATTAGACGGAGCAGCTGATTGGATAATTGCATGACTGAGCAGGGGAACATTTCTTCTTATTAAACTGGTCGGGGCGCATATAACTTCCGTTAGTCATTATAGAGTCGTGGCAAAGATCAGATCTGCAGACAGAGAGAGAGAGAGAGAGAGAGAGAGAGAGAGAGAGAGAGTTTATGACTTTCTGTTCTTGGTATGGAGCCCTTACTAAGGAGAAAAGATAAAGGGTGTTTCGGAGGGGTCTGTTTAAATTCGGAGTTATAGCTGTTCCAGCTGCAGGGTCCCAGATGTGGTCTGTTGCACGAACACATGGTCTGCCTGACTTCCTCTCAGCATATGCTTAATGTAATTGAACAATGAAGTTGGACTCTTGTTAAAACCAGAAGAAAAAAAAAAAAAAAAGAGGAAACTAGGCAGATAGGGGGTGGGGAGGGAGGGAGCTCGTTCATAAAAGCCCGACTGCCCCCCTCAGAATGGCGCCCTTGCACTCTTCAGTTATACACACACACGTGGTTGTGGTTGTGTGTGTGTGCGCACACGAGATGAAAACGTCTGCACACATTTATTAAGGTATATGCTGCAGTTTCGGCTTAATACGCACGTGTGAGAGAGAGAGAGAAGGTGAGCGTTCATGTGCGCGTGCGTGATGGACCGCGGCAGGCTGAAATACTCTCCAGATGGTAAAGTGTGTATGGTGTGGGGCTATGAAAGAGCGAGGAGGAAGAGGCCTAATGCCTCCCAGCTGGGGAACACCTCAATGAGAAACACAGGCACGTCAAGTTGCTATAACGCAGCACCACCATCGAGCCAGGCTTCTGATCGGTCTGAACAGAGGAGCGGCCGTAATGTTCCTGATTAACAACGAGACCCGGCTCTCGACTCCGGCTCTCGACTCCGGCTCTCGACTCCGGCTCTCGACTCCGGCTCTCGACTCCGGCTCTCGACTCCGGCTCTACCCAGTGGAAAACATGACTAATGTCTGACGAACTGTTTTATATGTGATGTTATTAAAACTGTGTGGGCTCTGTGTTAGGTTCGGTATTTTGAGTTTTAATACCAACCTTGAAATGTTGCCATTTTTAGGGACGTTTCAGAAGAATGCACTGAACTACAGCTCGCACACACACAAACTTCGTTCTGACTCTGTATAGGGAAACTAGAGCAAAGTGCCACTATTTCTTCTTATTTGCTTTGACCTTGAGCAAAGGACACACACATGACCTCAGACATGACCTCACGGACACACCCAAGACTCAAAAAATAAAATGAAATGGAGACCGGGTGTGCGAACTTTAAATGTCCCGTATTTTCCTACGTCTTTAATAATTAGTTCAAGCATTAACACATAATTTAGGGACCATCTGTGACATCTGTTTACTTGTTAAAGCTTTTTTTTTTATTTTTTATATCATCTCAAACTTGCTGAGCCACGCCCGTCAGAAAATAACGGCGCTGAGCAACTAGCTGGAGGAGGGGCTCTTCTTATTTGAGGTCACAATAAGGGGGAGAAATAATCTAACTGGCTTGTTTCAGTGGTGGCCATTAAAAAAGGAGGGAAAAAAAGAAATTGAAAGTTGTTCACACATGAATGTCTATTAAAAAAATAAAAAAATAAAAAACACTAAAGTGATGTTGCATAACACGAACCCTTTAACTGGAAAGGAGTACGAAGGAAGAAAATTTGTGGTGGACAGATAATGCAGTGAATATTAAAATGATGTGAAACAAAATCGCAATCTGTTCTTCTTCTCCTTATTTTCTTCTGATATCACTTTTGTTATTTTTTATGCTGCTAACAAAAGATCAGAAGCAGTTAATTCCCTCTTCCGTGGGACGCCCCGAGTTCTGCCTCGAAATGGGAAAGCCGTAATTTTATTTAAGAAAAAAAACGAGCTGGACGCATTAACACCTTGGCAAGAAGGAAAATTTAGAAAAAAAATAAATAAATTTACAGACTGCAATTACTAAAGAAGAAGAAAAATATCGAGTCCACTCTGTCTCCCGTGCAAGCAAGCTGAATAAAAGAGGTAAAGCCGAGCCCGTTGTTGTCCGAGGTCAGATATACTGTAGTGCAGAGTTCTGCCCTGAAGCCCTGTAGGTTCAAAAGACAACCTTATTGTGTCCGTGTGTGGGGACTGGTGTTGGCTTTCACCCGGCGCTGGTGTGGAGCGCGACACACATACACGACATTCAAATTATAAAACAGTCGACATCATTTTAATTCATAATTTGAAATAAAAATAAATACACCGATGTGGTGATGTCACCTTAAAGCCTCCGATTCGCTGGTCTTTCTTAAACTCCTTGCCGTTCTTCAGCCACTTGAGCGTGGGTGTCGGGTTCCCGAGGGCCGGGCAGCGGAACTTGACCGTCTTGCTGGCCGGCACGGCGTGGAGCTTCTTCTCCATCTTATCGGGCTGAGCCCACTCCGGGGCCGTTGCTGAACAAGTGGAACAAAAATAAACAACAGTTTATACTTGTACATCGACGTGATAAAGCTGAGTTATCGCCTTGAAGTCAGTAGTTTTATTTGCCAATAACACAAAGCTGTTTTACGATCTGACCAATCAGAATGCAGGATTCGATATTCCTGTGCGCATTATTAGACGCAGTGGATCAAATCAAAATCAGAAGACAAACCGATGGCCAAGATCTCATCTCCAGCAGCAGCAGCAGCACAGGATGTAAGATGTGTAATGAGCATCCCTCCAGACTAATCACATCCACACTAATCCACCGAAATGGAAGGAAACCCTATCAACCCTGAGCTCGAGCTTAAAGTGCATTCCATGGATCCGCTATAAGCAGCTGAGGTGAAATGTCCTGCTGGAATACGCCAGGGCTGCCAAGAAGACCGGTCCACAAGTATCCACAATTACACCATTACCTGCCTGACTGAAAAACCCTTCATGCGAAGAGCTTTGGAAAGGGTGTAAATGCATCGCCCAGGCTCACTAAATCAGCTTTAGAGTCCATTCGTGTTACAGTGGAGATATTTATGAGTCTACAGAGATGACAGGCGCACACACACACACATATATATATATATATACACTCACGTGATAGCTCTTGGCTGTTAGAGAGCAACTTCTGGCTGCTGGACTGCTTCGTTTCCTCTGAAGAAGACTCGTCATCGTCGTCGTCTTCAGATGAAGCCAGGGCGTCTAAAATCGGGACGAAAGAACTGTTATACCGAACGATAAACGGCTGGAAAACTCGTTGAAAGCTCACGTCCTTACATGTAACATTGACGTTGAAATACTCGGTGTGGTTGACTGCAGAGCCTCGGGCGAAGCATCCGTAAAGACCCGAGTCGGCTAGTTCCACTCCCTCGATCTCGAGCTGACCGCTGCGGAGACGGACGTGCTCTCCGTCACCGAGGGGAACTTGGTCCTTGGTCCAGCTCACCTCGTGAAGCTCGTCTTTACTCCTACACTTCAGCTGTAGCTTCTCTCCTTCGAACAGGGTGTACGCAGCAGTTTCTGACAAGGCGACTACATACAACACACAAGGAGACACACAAGGTTAAGCTTGAGGAGAACGAAGAAGACGGCATGATGGGAAAACTACAGTTTTGTTTTGTTCAAATTTTAGCCATGGAGCAAAATGCTGTGATGGAATTATCACGAGTACCATTAAACCCCGGAATGATTTCAAGTCACACATTTTTTATATGCATTAAAAAAAATTAATGAAATTGAAAAAATTTCACAAACCCATTCTGCTCCAAATCATACAAAACCCCATAGCGTTACAGACAAGGCTGACATGAGTGCACTGAAAATTTCACCGTATAGTCGAGTACGTTCATGTGTGTACATGTTACATTTGCTACCTCTGTAGTTATGACTGCTCTCAAACACTAATAAAATACTAAATCTGATGGCTAGAGTTCCTTCTTTCCTTCTTACAACAACCGCCTGGTGTAGACATGGAGTAAAAAAATAATAATAATAAAAAACGGTCTAGACATGGTCTTTCTAGGAAAGAAAAACAATTGGGAGATTTTAGGTCTATTTTTTATTTTTTTTTTTAAAGAGGCTTTTGTGAACACCTCCTCATGAAATATCCCCGGTCAGACTCGAGTCTAATCTCTAGGCAAAACATATCAAAAGAAACTCGCACTAGTTTAGCACGAGATGTCCGTGTTTATTCTTCGATATCTCATTGTGAGACTTCCGCATACAAGGTTCATCCAAAACAGGATTCAGATATCACGACTTCTTATCCATCGTCAATGCTGGTGACCTTTACTCTAGAGAAAACCCAATATAGCAGACGTTATTTTTGTTGTTGTTGTAGTAGTATACATCCTCCTGATCTTTTATTGAATCCTAAACTGTCGGGTTTCCTGCTTCCAGATCGTCAGCGTTTTGTTCCCAGCTGTGATCAAGCACAATCAAATCTCAGCTTGAATTAGTCAACGGCCAATTGTTAGGTCAATCATAAGAGCAGGAGCCCAAATTGAATTGTGGGCTGGAAGTGCGCGAGGAGGGGAGTATCACGGCCACCTGAGCCTCTGCGGACTGAGATTTATTTTTTTTTATAGTCATGTGGATGGTGAAAACACAACGTTGATGCCCCGACAAGTCCTTCAAACTGCATTGTGTGTGTGTGGAGGGGGTGTTAATTGGGCAAATGGTCCTTGCTGTTGTACCTGGCAGGAGGTCTTCTGGTTCGACGCTCTGTATAAAAGTCTCACTTGTAAAATAGAGTCACATGCTAATTGTTCCTGCTTGAATCACAATGGGCCGAGGTGAGATCTCAGGGCAGCACAAATGGTTTGGGATTGAAATGGTAATCTTAATACCTTTTTTTTTTTTTTTTTTTTTTTTTTTTTAAATCACGGCGCCTAGAGTTTGTTGAATGTGGTAAAAAAGGGACAGAGCTTGCTTTGGGAGTTGCATGCTAGGTGAAGTAGAAATAAAGCCAACATAGATGAGGATAGTCATGATGCAAAAGGTGTTCCTTTTTTTTTCCAGTAAGAAGTTGCAGAGCTTGTACTTTTACAGCATATATTAGGTTGAGTCCGATGAAAGACGCCGCCACGCCTACAAATCCAGAATTCCCTACTGGCTGGTGACAATGCAGTGGTCCTGCCCCCTCAGTCAGTCCTATTAACGTTGCAAACAAAGCACGCGAAGGGCGAGAGCGAGCAAAGCAGACAGACCGAGAGAGAGAGAGAGAGAGAGAGAGAAGCCTGGAGGCCTGTAGCAGCAGGTTCTCAGGGAAAGTAACCATGGTGACCCCAGTTAAGGTATTTCCTGCTTGGTGAACAGACAACTAATTCTGACAGGAACAGAAGGGTTATGGGGGCTCAGCTTCGCTCTGGAAAAACACCAAAGACAGAAAAAGAAGAAAAAAAAAAGAGCAGACAGTCAGGAACTGAAGCTGAATGACGGATAAAGATTGTGCCGGGCTAACTTCGTAGCCCTTTTTTTTTAATATATATATATTTTTTCCTTCCATTCCTTTTTTTTTTCTTTTAATAACCTTTTTTTTCCACATGATAAGCCTCTGTCAACATTCATGCTATTACACCAGGTCACAGGCAGGCCATAAAAGAGTCGCTGTAAAAAAAAAATAAATAAATAAAAAAAAAAGCAATGTCACTTTGAAGTGCTGCAGGAGCCAGCCTCGGTGGTTTAGCTCTCCATTTTGTCCACACACACACACACACACACACACACACCCACACACACACACACACACACATGCGCGCGCGCATTCCAGCTGCCAGTGGCTACAAATTCCTCTCACCATACACATTACCCCTCACGGCGCCGCAACGAGCCTATCTCACATCTGACCTCTTTATTAGGGTCAATTGCCAATCTCCAAAAAATAAATAAATAAATAAATAAAAGTCTCATAGGGTTATCAGCGGCTGGGTGCGCAATGTTTGAAGACGCACAAAATATTTTTTTTTCCCCATATTCTCTCATCCTGACAGAGACGGGTGTCTTATTGAATCAGGAAACCACATAGACGAGTAGTGACCTCTGTTCCTAATCTACACGAATGAAGCGAGCGGGCAGCCGGCCGGCCGATTGGTGGGTGTTAACAGACACGGTTCCTTCCTGGAGATCAACACAAATATAATAAGGCAAGAAACAAAACATCGGGAAACGAAGTAATATCGCACCAGCGTCAGAGAGCAGATGTTGCCGACTTTACTATACCTATTAAACCAATAAAAGGTAAAGACATTGCTTAAACACGCTGTGAGTATGTGTGTTTCTAAAATAATGTTCGGTCCTATAAATGCAGGTTCTAACAGTAACCGATTACTGCGCCGTAATGAAAAAGAAAGGAAAAAAAAAGGCAGGAAAAGAAAAACCCGAAACCCTTTTGAGCTGCAGGTCTTCTCTCTGACTTAGTTGATCCTTCAGATTCCATGAGCGGATTAAGTTGGATCAAAGGCCATATTTTCAGAAAGAAAGAGAGAGAGGGAAAAGAAAAAAAAATAATAAATAAAATAAAACCTCTCCTCATTCCCACTTCGAGCCCTTTTAAGGACCGGCTGCGTGCATAATAAATAATACGCGATAAATGAGTGAAAGTTTGCTAAAGACTGCTTCTTTCCCTGTAAAGGAGTAAAGGCTGAAATGCATCAGCTGCATCAGGGCGCTTTCAGATTCAGAGGCTTCATTGGTGTCCAAATAGGAAGCAATAGAACAAAGAATAGGGGAACTGGGATTTCCTTTAGGAAGCCGCACTCGTGGTTGAACGACAGATGAAGGAAAAGAGGGCTGGAGACGGCAAGAAATAAAGATTATTGGTGGTGGGTTTTTTGGCTTTTGCCGTCAAGGGGTCGCCGCAGAGATCTGATCCGAACACAACGTACCAGTGGCTGGGGTTTGAGGTTTGAGCATTGGCACGCAAACAACCTACCACTGAGCCATTCAACAACAAAGAAAACACAGGCATTCGATTCCCATGATGGACTGATGATGAAGATTAATCTGATATGATTCAATTCGATTCATGTCTGATTCATAACGGTTCAGTTACGATAAACAGCTGACGTGTCCGAGTTCTGACTCTTTATGAAAGTCTCATTTGCAAATCAGCTTTTCTTCACGGCAAGAAGCAGAGCATGTGAAGGCGAATTGCGTTAGCAAATCTGATCGTCTCCGCAGCTCCTCCCATCACCTGCTTTGATTAACGGAGATCACCTCCCTTGTCTTGCCAAAGTCCCCCGTTCATACACTGCGGGCCTCCATCAAGCCGTAGATGCTAAATGACATTTGTTCACAATGGCTGCAGTTCTACAGTCACAACACACACACACACACACACACACACACAGAAAGGGGGAGTGGGGGTGAGATCAGCATCTCCCGCTGAATCACACCTA
>JAQQZS010000039.1:26324186-26340394 GCA_030068045.1 Platyallabes tihoni | reverse complement strand
ATCAGAAACATTTTGTGTGACAAACATGCAAAAGAATAAGAAATCAGGAGGGGGGCAAATAGTTTTTCACACCACTGGTACATAGACAGACAGATAGATTGAGAGAGAAATACGGCACTTCTATTATAAAATGGTAAGAGTAACGTGTGGTGTTTGTCTTTCCCCAGGCCACAGTGGTGTTTCCTGGACAGAAGTGCAAAGGTGGAGCACGTTTAAACCTGCGAGCGAGACGGCAGCCCTCACCGCCGTGGAATGTTGCCAAGAGACACATTTTTCAGACATGTTGCCAAGAGACATTTCGTTTCATACTGTGCTCTCTCACACACACACACACACACACACACACCTCCCTCATTCTCTCCCTCCTCTAGCACCATCTGTGTGCAAGCTTTAAGAGGCCTGAAGACTTGTTTTGGAAAAGCAAACCATGTTCTTTCAGCATGAATAGGAATACAACGTGTGAATGTCCAAGCCAAGAATGCTGAGGCGTCTTTGACTCACACATCTGCCTCGCTAGCAAACAAGTTATGCCGCGCGTAACTGAATAAGGAGTCGATGTGAACTCGCCAAGTTCTGCTGCTCCACCTGCCTTCTGTCCCAGTAAAGGACAAATTATACTAGTTGAACTTGAAAACTTGAACTTGTACAACACAACGTGGCTCTTTTTACCAAAATAAAAAAAAAGAGAAAGAACTAATTATGGACTTCCACTAGCGGCTCACTACATGACTCGCTATCCGACTCACTTCATGACACACTCGTAGACCTGCTAAAGCAGGTTGGAACCTCGAATCCGTATTAGGTGTAGACTATTCACTATTCAACGCATTTCTATGGTGTTGCTCGTTTCTTTTCCGTCTAGTAAACACACTCATCGGCATTGTGTCTATAGAGACTTATAAACAACTTATTTTCCAAAATGGTCAAGTCAGTGGCGTAACTCTTTAACCGTTCAGAAAACCGAAAGTCTAAATAAAGCATTAATTTAGATATCAGAGGAGTCACTTAGTTGGACAAGCATTAGTGAAGTGCAAGAACACAATGTTCTTAAGGTGACGTAAAGTAAGGCATGTGTACAAGAGTTAAAAACAAACAAATAAACAAATAAATAAATAAATGAATGAATGAATGAATCTCACCTTGCTCTGGGCTGGCCGGCCTTGCGTGGCCCTGCAGAGGCTGGGTTAGAAGAACTGAGAACAGCAGCAGCATGACCTTTATCGTGTTCCTCATCATGCTCCTCTACGGCAGAGCTCGTGGCCTGGGGTAGCTCTCCATATACACACACAGCTAGGACATCAGGTCTAACACGGACACACAAAAAACACCCACACACACTTCATTAGACTCTACAACACCTATACACGGGCACAGGAAACATTCATCTTTTTTCAAATGTACGTCACTGTATGAATGAAAAAAAAAAAACTAAATAAATAAATAAACAAATAAAAAATGTCTTTCAGTTTGAACGAAAATCCTCTCTGCCAACTTGAGCATTTCCCCAAACCGGGCCGGAAGCCAAGACTACAACCACAGGCCTCGATTCGCCTTAAAATCTAAAACCGCTCTTTCGGAAAGAGCGACGTTACTTTCGACTGTGTGGCCGGGAACTTCACACAGACAGAGTGACTGAGCATTTACAAGATTATATAAAAAAAATATATATAATAAAAAGAAAACCTAGTGTCCCACCTTTGGACGCTCTGGCAAAAACAAACTATTACAGCACGTCCCTAAAGCACTCCAGGATTCCAGCCTTGCTCGTTTGCACTCTGATTTGATGACATTCAGGCGAAGATAAGAAAACGTGACCCCCCCCCTTTCATTTACAGCTGATTCAAATTAGTCTTTCCTTCTCCAGCTTCTAAAGCCCTGGCAATGAAGTACGGTAGAATAAATATCTTCATAAATTATAACATGCACGTCATGCTTCAGCTATCTAGGGGGGAAAAAAACCTGTGACCCTAGCCGTTACTATAGAAACGCTACGAAAAGTTTCAGAGATTATAGAAAACTTCTGACCAATCAGAATCGAGTATTTAAGTTAGCGCTTCATATAAGGCTCTCGTACAATGGATAAAAGAACAACCTCAAAAGCGCTGATCTTTCAAAGAGGGAAGGGGAGTCATGTACTACAGTGGACGCGTATGACTAAGCTTTCCCATGAGCTGGCTGAAAACAAGGCGAGCTTTTAAGACGGGGATGGACGAAGACACCCAGGCTAGAGCGCATCCCATCCCTGCAGGAACCCGACACACCATTTGTCCTATTGATTGCTGGAGCTCATTCACCAAATGTTGCTCGCTCTTATACAAACACACTCATTAGTGTAGTTAGGAGGGGTGGGGAAGAAGGGGGGGGGGGGATTCGCTGTGCTCAGAGACCTTGTCGCGCTTTGAGGTGGCTGAGAATCTTCACGTTGCTCTTTAAAAGTGATGCCAAATTACTCACCGTACTAAAACCCTGACTGTATGCGGCCAAAGTCATTTGTGTATTAATCACTGCCTTGGAGTTTATGCAAATCCCTCCGTCGGGATTTTCGTCACCTTTCCAGCTGCTCCTCGCCACGACTGGAAGGACAATGCTAGCGAACAAATGCTATGACTGCAGGGGAATGAAGGAGGGAGGGAAAAATACTGGCACCCTGCTGAGTCTGCCAATGTGCCCCCCCTGAACAGGAGAGCGAGAGAGAGAGAGAGAGAGAGAGATAGACCAAGTGGAGAGATGTTCCCTATAGGAATAAGTCTGTGCGTGCATGTGCGAGTGTAAATCAGAGTATGAGCTTCCTTTCCAGCAGCTTCTGTCCGCTGCCAGACACTCGGAAGTGAGAGGAGCTTACACTCAGTCACGTTCGCACCATGTCAGCCAAGCGCGCGCACACACACACACACACACACACACACACACACACAGAGAGGAAATACAAGCCACACTTTTACCACCAAGTCAGAAAACGTCTATAACGTTCCCCTAGTAATCCTAATTCTTAATTTCTAATAAACGTGACACTCCGCCCCCCCAACCAAAAAAAACATGAAAATCTAATAATAATAGTAATAAATAAATAAATCACTTCTGTGATTCTAAAGACACTGAATGCCCAAGTCGTTCATAAAACACTGACGGAGTGTTTCATCAGAATCATTGAACCTTCCATCTTTAAACATTCCACACTCATGCTTGGTCGTTTTACTCGGTTCTGTAAACGGTCTAATCAGGATCGGTTCGGGTTTCGTGTTACTTTGTGTAAACAAATGCGCGGCAACTCGTCCCGAGCTGTGGAACGGGCCTAGCGATTCATCGGAGCGCGCGCTGAAAAGCAGGAGTGGAGCGGAAGAGTGAAAAGGAGCTCGCCTAATTAAACGGAGCCCAGGATGTTGTCTCGCTGTGATCGGCGGAGGGGAACGGGGCCTGGCTGCGCACACACACATCCTCATTATCGCTGGCTGCCGAGCAGAACGTTTCACAAGGTGTCCAGTTAAAAAAAAAAAAAAAACTAAAAACACAACACGACCCTCGTGCTTTTCTTCCACCTCGAGCTCTGTGCATAACTGATTTGCTTGAAAAGCTATGTGTTCTATTCAAATAAGTTATTCTGCCACTCCTGTATCTGGGCGCGTGGCAGTACTGCGTACACTTCGCCGTGCGTTTCATTTGCTTAATATCCAAACTTCAGGTTGAGTCTGTAGGTCACCGCGTGCCAGCTATTTACGTTCTGAACAAACAGCTCCACTGATAGCAGGGATGTTTTTTTTCCCCCCTCGTAAAGGTGAACGAGTGAGTTTTTGTTTTGTTTTATCCAACCTCAAAGAGGGTTGCTGGCTGTTGCTTTTTTCAGGCAACTCTAGAAATTAGAGGGTGGCTCATTCCTGTCCCACACACTTGTGTTGCGCAGTTCCACCCAAAAGAATGTCCGGTGGGAACGCTGCTTTCATCCTCGGAATCTCGCAGCAGAAGATAGGACAGATACAGCTACGGACCGTGTGCACCGGGCAACCAGAGCGCGGAGGGAGTCAGAAAGTGCGACAACACAAGATCATGTCTGGTGGTGAGCGCTGGTGTAAAACTGTAGTCAGTGCGATCGACAGAGAACCGTCCCACCCCAAGAGAAGTAGTAACTATGCGATCTTGGACTCGTAGCCAAACCAGAAACTCATTGGCCGCAAACAGCGACACAATACAACCTTCCAGTGATCAGACGAACGCTTTCTTTTGCACAATTGTACGAGCAATGTAGCCGTCTAGACTAGCTGTGTAGACTCACCTTTGCAATCAACCATCACAAAAAGCTCTATTGTTTTTTTTTTTAATAAGATCTGAAATGAGATTTGCAACATTGGATCAACCTGAGGAACCATTCAAACTTTAGCGCAAAACTTATTTTGGCACAGAGTAAACAATTAAAAAGTCATGCTGTTACTGCCACGGTCATGTGAACATATTTATGGGATTGGCTTCTTCCGGGTGATCCTTAGAAGATCGCTTTCCTTTTTCTTTTTTTTTCCTCTCTGCAACTCAGAAGCACAAACTCTCCTCTAAATCCCTCTAAACAAAGCTGCTTCCTTCCAAAAGAATGAAACACGTGTCAAGTAGTGAAGAAAATCCTAGAACCGATTATGAGACCTACACCAGCCGTTCCTTTACAATAAACAACCACCTGTGTCTTTCATACGTCTGAGGAACATTTACGTGCTTGTAAACGATTCACCCTTGTCCTGAACATCGCCCGTGAACACAACGGATATAACCGATGCGATGTCGATCGTGTCAGTGTTCCCAATCTAGGGGTCTGGAGATCGCAGGTTCGAATCCTGCTCCAGCCATCTGTAGCAACGAGCTCTCAGGGGCACGTCAATTACTAGCCAATCATGGGCATCTGCATTTTATTCCCCAACGGTGCGTGTGCGGCCCTTAAGGAAGCTTGTGTCTTGGAGGAAGCATGTGATATCCTGTTGAGTTTTCATTCATTTTTTCGTTGGATTTTATTTGTTATTTGCAAAAAGTTCCCAAACATTTTTGTATACCAAAAATATATATAATAAAGATACTGATATCGGGTAATCGGTGCATCTCTTCCTGAAACTTTATGTGAGGACTAAAACATGTGGGTGTGCAGTTAAGGGAAAACAATCAACGACAGTTGACGTTCAATCTTACATTTAACTGTTACTCACCATTTAATGCGGCAATTTGCCGTATCGAACAATCTTTTATTTAGAACTAAAGAGCAGCACATTTCCTGAGCAAATTCCTGAACAAATCTGTACCACCATGTAGCTAATACTTTAGGACAATCTGCATGCCAATCAAAGAAATAAAATAAATAATAAGGCTAGATAGACTTTTAATTAAGACATGAGTTAGAGTTAGACTGACCCTGTCCTGACTTGAGTCGCACAGCTCTGGCATTACACATCACTGTATTCAACGACGCTGACGAGACAAAACTCCTGCTACTCTGCCCTCTGAAATACACCCTTCTGCTGAATTCCTGCTATGAACGTAGATAAAGGAGGTGGATCTGACGGGTGGCGTTTAATTACACACCGTCGTCATTTTTAATTCTTCATTGAAAAGACAGCAGAGCCAGACTTTCCTCGACAAGCCTTTCCAGGTCAAGAGCGCCATTTCTTCTGAGCGCCTCTGAACTCCTGACCCGCTTTGAAGGCGCCGCCGAAGAAACACTGCTCGAATCCTGTAGGACCTGCTAGTACAGCAATCTGACCTCCAATTTCACTAATTGATGTAATTATGGCTTTAAACGGTCGTGTTTTTACAAGCCTCGCTCCGGTTCTCCATTTCAAAAGGTTAAAAAAGAAAAACAACATGAAAAAAGAAAAAGAAAAAAAGAAAGAGAAAACTGAATGTAATTAGAAATCTAATTCTTTGTTGGTTAACATGCACTACTCAGGAGGGATGGAAATCACCACGGATGACCCGATACAAGATTATCACGATACTAAGGTGCCGATTCGATTCGTATTGCAATTCTGTTAAAATTCTAAACAAATTTTGCAAATAATTCACTCCTATCACGCATGATATGTGAATAGTAGAGTGCGCCACCAGCAGGATTATAGAGGAATGCCCACATTTTACCACCTTAAATGCAAACATATATACACATGTAACATATACACACAATATACAAATACAAATATTTTGGAGTCAGTGTGGCCTACACAAAAAAATTCCGATACATCACTGAATCGTATTCGAAAATAATCAACAATAATCAGCTGTGAACAATAAGCATGACATGGCGAAAACTAAAATACCGCTACTATTCCAAAGTTGATTATTTTCCTACACAAGCACAACCTGTAGTATTTTATTCCTTTGACACCACAACAATAACCTTTCCTATTTATAATAAACGAAACATCATACTATTATTAATCCATTTACAGCTACATTTATAATGTTCTCAAACTCTGCAACAAAAGTTCACCTCAGACATTTTAGTAGCTGTAAATCAAATTCGCTTGACAGATTCTGTTTTCTCTCTTGAAGCTATTACACAAAAGAAAACGTCTTTTTTTCCCCATGTGGAAGAAAACATGTTACAAAGTTCTGACACTGGAGACTCCTTCCATCAATGTTGAAATTAAATCTCTTCTGACAGAAAAAAAACTTCACTTTAATGACAAATTAATAATTATGTATTAAAAACAATTGTGTTAACATGAACGCAAATTATTGACAATGAGATCACTGTCTTTACTTGCTGTTAATCTAGACAGAGGTGTTTTAATAGAAAATGAGACATTTCATAGTCACATATAATCACACTACATGCCAAAATAATGAAATGTGTGTGGGTGTTGTGTGTGGTTTTTTTTGTTTGTTTGTTTGTTTGTTTTTTAATCAAATCATTCAGCCCTAGGTGATAAACTGGGAATGAAATGAATTACAGCCAAAACTATGTCAAACTTTCTGCAACTCAGCACCTCCAGTTCAATCAGAATTGAGTGTTTAACACTGGCGAGGTATAAATAATGGGAATATATTTTAATTCATTTCTACATGGTCTGCTTTTCAGTTCTGCTGTGCATTAGATTGCGATCAGATTTGTGCACGTTCCCAAAGGCATTCATTCAAGCTGCTTTGCTTCCCGGGGACAAGGTGGAAATTGACCATGAATGCTTTTACTGCGAATTTCAATGGACGTTTATCGGACAGCGACGTTTTTAGGGATAATGAATTGACTGCATGGGGGGGGAGGTAAATCTCTGCTTGTGTGGTAGTTCAGGGGTATGTGTGGGTACAACATCGGAATGAGATCTAGTAGTTTGAAAAAAGCAAGAGCCTTCAAAAGAACGATCTGATACACAGAGAAATGGATTACAGAAAGCGGATCTGCGACATGTGGAAGCTTCCAAGGCCTTCATTGAAACACAGCAGCGTCTATGGAGCCGTCACGGGAAGCTCCTCATAATACAAACCAAGCCTGTTTGAGGAAGTAGGCTTGTCTGTGTAATATTTAAACTCACCAGATGTGCTAGAAAAGATCGAACTCTCTCACTACATGGCTAAAATCACTCACTACTCACGGGCATGTAGCCTAAACAGGAAAGCCATTAAACTCGTATCCAATACAGATCCGCTCCATAACCGCACTAGCACCACATCTGTATGCTGCATGAAAACAAGTCCAAGACCCAACACTAAAACTTTGCAGAACTTTGGAAGAAACCACACAACCACGATGAAATAAACAGAAAAATTAGCACGATGTTTGGTTGAAGGAGGAATAAGCCAGAAAATGTTCTAAGAGGAAAGAACAAAAAGAGACAGAGAAAACTTGTATCTGGAAATCTCTGCATAAACAGCATGAATGCCGCCATCACCATCATCATGATCATCAGTGCAACATGAAGACACAAGCAGTAACACACTTTCAGAAACCTTTACCCAAAGGATGCAAAATGGTCTGAGGAGGAGTTTAAGTTTACTTCAGGGGGATTTTTTTCTCTAACTTATTTTTAAAGGGGAAAAAAAAAGTGGATGCATGACAAGTGGAATAAGTTGTATAGCTGTGAAAAGTTTGCACATTTGTTCTGCAGTCAGTATATAACATGTATTTAGTATTTATACACGCTCACACACCAATGTATCTAACCAACATGAGGTATGAGGTAAAGTCAGACAATTTAGCCCAAGCTTATACGCTTTTTGACTCTGAGGTAAAGTTAAACCTCCTCACTATAGCACAAAGGCTATGAGCTCAACACAGCTCTTCACTTTCTCACCTCACAACACAACCACATGTCACTTTAAATACCAATTTAGTACTTAGATATAAAAATTCATCCGCATAAAACCCTTTAAATACATTTCTCAAAAAAAAAAAAAAAAAAACACAACCCATTCAGGGGTTTAATTAGCCTATTAGTAGAAACATGTCGCCTGAGGAAGCACTCACCTTTCCCTCTGAAGTAATCTGCAGTGTTGAAGACAGTTGAAGAAAATGTAAAAAAAAAAAAAATAAAATAAACTTTATATCCTAATTACTTTTTTTTTGTTTTCTATTCGCTTCTACATATATATTGAAAAAAAAAGAAGAAAAAAAAACACTCCACAATGCAAGTGTTTTCAGAAAGCTGAAGGGGAGAGAAAAATATGAAATCTCCTCTCAAATCCCAAATCCAAGCGTGTAAAAGTTTGGGAATTTGGTTTAAGGTTTGTTTTCTCCCCCTCAAAAGCAGGAGTAAGATGTAACGCCAGGTAACACCGCTGAGAAGTCCACCCGTGCGTTTCTTCTTTCTTTTTTTTCCTTTTCTTTTTTTCCCTCCTCGGTTCGGGACGCGGTTTGCTCCGCGCGCGAGGAGATGAAAGGACGAGAGAGAAAAAAAGAAACTTTTTTTTACCGCGTCTTTGATCGTAGATCCTTTACATAGTATCCAGTTCAAACTAGAATGTTCTTCCTTTTGCGCGTGCGGAGAGACTGAGAAAGCGGAAAATCTCTCACGTTCGCATCCAGGACTGATTTCTCTCTCTTTCTCTCGGTCGTTCCTGTACTTTCCTCCTGGCCGTGTTCCTCCCCCACAGCGGTGTGAAGCTCCAAAAAAAAGGTGGGGGGGAGGAAAGAAGGAGGAGATTCCGAAGGCGCGTGTGCGGCTCGGCTACGACGCTGCAAGAAACTAACGCGCGCGCGTACGCGCTTGTGCACGGCTTTGATTTAAAAACCTAGACGCCCCACTCGACCTCCCTCAACCCCCCCTCCCCTCCTCCCCCACTCCTCTCCTGGCATCCCGCAGCACCTCGACGCTTCTCCACCGGCCCGGGAGGTGCACTGTGGAATTGTAGTTTTCTCCCTTCACTGCCGTCCCTTTGAGGTTTTAAATACCAGCACTGTACCTGGTTAAATCTGCAGCACTGTCTATACGGATGGCTGTTTTGAAAAGGTAGAGCTGTAATAGTTATAGATAGAGTTATAAAGTTATAGATAGATGAGTTATTATTAAATCTTCTAACAATCACTTGACAGTTTTATAAAGTTATAATGGCGCAGTGGTTAATATTACATTACTGTGGCCTTGCACGTCCAGGGTCGAGGGTTCGATTCCCGCCATGCCTCTGTGTTCATCGTGTTTGCATGAAGTTTCCCCCCTGTGCTTTGTGGGTTTCCTGACATGTTCCAACGGTTTCCTCCAACAGTCCAAAGACATGCAGATTAGGGTAGTTGGTGTGTGTGTGCCATGTGATTGTTTGGCACCCCATCCAGGGTGTACCCCAAATCATATCCTAAGTCTCCAATGATCTTATATACAGGATAAGTGGTATAAGGGTCAGGGGTAGCTTAGTGTTTAAGGCATTGGACTACGGTTCGGACCAGGTTCAAATCCCACGACCACTAAGTTGTCCCTGTTGGGCCCTTGAGCAAGGCCCTTAACCCTCAATTGCTCAGATGTATAATGAGATAATGTAATAAATGTAAAATGTAATGTATAGATGGTGAGTGATAGTGTCTCTCGTGTTCAAGGAAGTGGTCAACAGGAGCCGTTTGCACTCGATGATGGGCCCAGTTGTTAGTGTTGGTAGTGTTATTGCCATCGCAATGCGTGTCCATTCATTGTTGGGGGGGGGGGGGGGGTTGGGGTTACATGGAGGCAGCATTATAAACAAATAAAAATGCAGTTACAGTTCTGACTTTTTCATAAAGCTTGTACGAAAAGTTCACATACCATGTGGTTTAGGATAGGTTGTGCATCAGGGTTGGAATCCAAAAAAAGTTACACAAGAGGGAGTTGTTGTTTTTTTTTTTCTTTACACAGGTCCTTAGTAAGTGCCTAGTTGCGATGAATTCAATTTATCTACTATTTCTTATCCTGGAAATTGAAATAACTAATTGTTAGAAAACATTGTGTAAACATTGTGGAAATCTTAGAGCCACCATACTCATACTGCTATGTTTTTTTTTTTCTTCTTTTGTTTTGTTTTTCCAGAGTGTTTTTGAAGCTGGTATGGTGGTTAGTACTGTGGCCTTACATGATCAGGTTCAAGGGTTCAATTCCCACCTGCTGAACACAGGTAATGCTGGGTGTGATATAGCAGAAAGTTAAGCTCAGCCTTTATTTATATATGCATGACTGCATGGTGAAATTCTTTCTTTGCATATCCCAGCATAGGTGTTAGAGCACAGGGTCAGCCATGATACAAGGGCCTTGCTCAAGGGCCCAACAATGGCAGTATGGTAGAGCTGGGGTTTGAAGCGCTAACCTTCCTATCATTAACTCAGTACTTAAAACCTCTGAGCTACCACTGCGCCGAAGTGCATCACAGCTTGCTCAGTTCAAGGTTGTTGATCCCGCCTCCAAATTCCCAAATCCCAGTCTGATCAAATATCCATAGAATGCACTGGATAAATAAGTGTGATACTTGGAGGATCCACCTTGCAACTTACGGCACTTAAAGGATCTTTTAATTCTATGGCTGACCGGTGTGTGTACTCTAATGACGTGACTAGATTCCACATGTGTAAATCCTGGGAAAAAAAAAAACTTAAACTGATGAAGCTGTGTGAGATTTCCATTTTGGTTTAGACACCAGACTTGGCTTGACAACAAACATTAATGTAGTTTATAGTCACAGATTTGAACAATCAAGAATCTTTAATCAATCGCTGTTATTTGTTTTGGTACTAAAAGCTCTTTTCACTTTGGAAGCTTGTTACAAACTAGCTTACACAATTGTTTTTCATTTAGTCTTTTTTATTTCACAGTTAGCCAGTTCCCATTCCTCTGTGTCTGAGAATCTGGATTAATATGAATGACACAGTAAAGGTCATCCATTCAGATAGAAATCATATAGCTGCACTAATCCACGGATTTGTGAATATCTTCAAAATCTCAGCATCACTTTGAATGTGCTATAGTTTGCCCTTGTTTGCTTTGCCAAAAGCGAAATGTGTGCAGAATATTTGGCAGCAGTGTTCCAAGCGTCATTAGGAAATGGGACTACACCGACCTTGCCAACATACACAAATAGATATGGACATTTTAAATAAGATGCAATGCTGACGCCCGTTACTGTGAAAATTATGCTTGTTTCATGTCCTGATTGCTTAGACGAACAAAACTATTCCATATGTTCGTATGAATTTTACACATCTTTCACTAAATTAGTGTTTATATCATAAAAGTATCAAAAGCTATTAAAACTGTACTTCAAACAGTCCTAACTGCGTTTGAACAAACTGCACTTTCCATGTTAATAAGAGATTTAATATCAAACAAATGGTGTGTTTAAAACAACTCAGTAAACAGTGAGATTGAAACCCACCCACAAGACAAAAACAAACATTATTTATGTGTTTTCCACACTTTTTCGTGATGTCGCGCTTTTCCGCGTTGGCACGCTCAATCCAATTAAGCCCCAGTTCACATCAATTTACCTCCCAGACAACACTGTGAAACCAGAAGGAAGTCACCATAAGAGCTGTGTAACACTTTACTCACACCTTAAAAACAGCCTAGGGGCTTGTGTTCTCAGAAACAGACACACAACGATTTCCAGTCAGGACACTCAATTATTTAAGCCTTATTGTTCCCCAGAGCAGTAAACAATTGTAACTTCTTCTTTAAAAGCACCTTAATCTATATTTTGATAACGCACAAGCCTTTAGCAAGCCCCTTAACACGTGACCAGATGCTTGACAGGCCCAAAAGGTGCAGTTTCTAAGAAGAGGAAACGGCTCCTGCAGTTTATTATGTCGAATGACAGAGCCTAGGAATAAATCGAACTAATTATCTGTTAGCCTGAGTCTAATTCTTTAGGCGAGCATGCAGGCGGACCAGAATGGGTCCCATTGACCCGATGAAGAGGGCTTATCGCCAAATGCGGGAGTGAATAGAAGTGGCAATGAGGTGTGAACCAGCTTTACAGAGACTAATGAGGGACAAGCTGGAAAACACAAGAGATAGATGAGGTTAGAGAAATGGAAAACTGAGGTTTAGGTTGTAGATTTGCTCCAGCTAAACTTGGCTGCAAAGTTTACAATAACACTTTTGCTTAATTTGGCAAGATCCTGTAATCTTAAACCATTTGGATGAATCACCAGGGTTCAAGCTGTCATTTCTAATCCTGTCACGCAAAAGAATGTATTCTGAATCGGTGCTGTCTCATCTGGTCAGCATATACGCCTGTCGTTCCAATGATCCATGAAGGCATTGTGGATTTCTCAAGTTTCATTTTTTCTTTCATGCTGAACTCTACACACTACTGCTTCTTATTTGACAGTGAATATGGAACAGCATGTATTATACGTCATGTTGGCTGTCACACATCGTTGATTTGGGAATGTCTGGCCAAAAACTGGTGCAATAAACTGTAGTCGGTTTTGGGGCCAGCAGAGCATGGTGAAATTTGGTGTGCTGCGTTGTTCTGCTATACCTATAAGTGCATTTCAAGTTATGATTGGCATGCCGCAAAGTTTAAGTCCTAAGTCCTAGATACTTATTGTATTGCCAGGAATTGACGACTGAGTGAGCTATTTGGAAGGGAATGGATGCTTGGATGCCATTTATTGGGCTACATACTACCTATACCGCTTGTCTTGTGTGGGGTCGAGGAGCCTATCCTAGGGAACTTATGGTACAAGGCCGGGTACACCCTGCATGGGGTGCTAAACACACTCCCACACCCATTCACACTATGCGCAATTTGGTAACACCAATCAAACTAGACCACATGTCTTTAGACTGTACACAGAGGAAACCCACCAAGCGTGGGGAGAAAATGCTAACTCCTGGTGGTGCTAGCACTGGTAACAGTTGCCACTGCGCAATATTTAGGGCCATATTGATTATTATCACTATGTATTATCATTTTACTTTCTTATCTTTTTTAGATGTTAGACCAAAAAAGCTCAATTACACACAAAAAGTGCTTTAGTGGAAAGACAGTTCTAATCTGAAACAGCAGTTAACTCTTCCCACTAGAGGAGACCACTAGTTCCCTATCCTTCCCTGAAAATGCTGAGAAACCAGCCATTAGCTAATTGGAAATTATAGGAAGGGTCCCTGAACCCCACAGATCATTGCTTGTGGGTGTAATTTGTACTAATATATTGCAAGGTTTTGAGTCAATATGGTGCAATTAAAGGGCTATTACATGAAATGTGAGTCAGAACACATAAGTCTGAAGTCTTTGCAAAAGACAAAGGACAAAAAAAAAATCAATCGCATCTACACATTTTAATTAATTAAATAATTAAACTTTTTATTATTTACATTCAGGTTTCATGTCTGAAGTTGCGATTCGTTTTGCTCTTCCAGCCCAAGTTCTATGATAACGAATGTATTAGACGCCCATTGGAGAATTTCATTTGTTCCACAACACTCCATGGATCGATCTAGTTTATTGATCTCTACGTGATCAGTGTAAAAACAAAAGCTTGTATGAACTTGCTTTCGGGTTTCGGGTCCGTTGTAATGACACCGCTAAGGAATCAAAGAGCTTTTCAAGGTCGCACATCTAACTCAAACTAAATAATTTAAGCAGCTTTCATGAAAATATATGGATGCATTAAGTTGTCACTTTATTTAATGCAAGCAAGCTGTTACATTATATTCTCTTCGAATTTATTTATTTTTATGCATTTTGACAATAGTAATGCAACTTTGCACAAATATAGAGTGCAAAGAACCTCTAGAGGAATAAAGTGTGCTGAAATGATGATCAGCAGAAGCAGGAACGCTAGAGAAGTTTCCACCGCTTTCCTCTGTGCTGTGAATCACAGACCTAATGATCTAATCTCATTCTTATATAGCTACTATAACCCCATGAATCAGATTCTGCTTTGTCACCCTTCATCACACTTCTGCAGTTATGTGATTCACCACTAGGAAATGACTGGCTCGGGTTATAAACCCTGGAGGCAACACTCATCCCGACGGTACACACAATCTCTTGTTTCTCTAAACGTACTTCAAAATCACTAAAACTTGCAATCACGAGAGCGTAATTTGTCCAAATGTGTGCGTGTGTAATAGGACGAGGCAGTGTGGGTTATTTGTGGAATCTGAGAATGTGTTCATGTTTAACTTTAATCATTTTCAGAGAACCACCAAAGCTTAAAGCTTGTCCCTCACTGTGAGTCATCTCCTTCAGCGTTAGTCTTTGGTCAAACGTTTCCTAGGGGACATTCTTTCAGGATGAGTAAATTGCTTAAACGGTCTTGACTAAAGCATAGAAAGTGAAGGGAGACAGGGGACCTGGGAGAGTGTTAAGCCAGATGTTTAGCCAAAGACAAAACAAGCCATGCAGTGCGCTGGCCTATAATCTCGGAGTAATTGCATTCGACCAGCACATGGGGGAGAATAGGGGTGGGTAATACAATGCTCACACCAGGTGTGTGTGTATGCGTGTGCACGGATGAATGACCTGGACCATGGGGGTGCCATGTCAACAATAATGAGTGTGTTCTGGGTGGCACAATGAAGGGATGTGGAGTTTTCTGGAAGAAAACAAAGCCATGGAGGAGGTCTTTACAAGCTGCTCTGGAGGGGGGCTGTTAATGAGAGATATACCCCAGCATTTTTCAAACTGGATCGGTCAAAAGGTGCTGATTAATGCCAACTTTGACAGTAGTTCCTGTATATGTTCAAAACACAGTGTTGCCTAATTTAAATGTGTCAGTATGTCTAAAACTCAGCAGTTCTGCAGGTGGAGGTCAGAGAAGAATGACCAGGCTTGTTCAAGCTGGCAGAAAGGCTATGGTAATACAAAGAACTACTCTTTACTACCAGGATAAGCAGAAACACATGTCAGAATGCACAATACATACAAGGCATATTGACGTTTTGCATGTGATGTCACGGGTGTCTGTCTGTCATGGTCCCGCCCACTTCTGGATGGCAAAAGAGACAAAACCCCCATGCATAACCAGTAGTGTTACCAGTAGTGGAAGCACTAACTGGTAACATTATGTCATCATAAACAACACTTTGTTTTCTTAACAACTGCTTCGAAGTCATTCCGAATAGTATCTGGATTGTGTGTTTTGTGTTTCACGCCTATCTTAAGATTGAATCCCAAATACCACTGTAGCCGCTGATGGGGGGGCTCTAATAGATAGTTATTAATTAGAAAGCTTGAAATGTCAGTATTAGTTAACGTTACCTGCACATCATTTTGGCGTCACAGTGGCTTAGTGGTTAGCACTGTCGCCTTACACCTTCAGGTCCTGGGTTCGACTCCTGCATTGCGTCGGGTCTATGCGCATGGAGTTTGCATGTTCTCCCTGTGCTTGGTGGGTTTACTCCGGGTTCTCCGGTTTCCTCCCACAGTCCAAAAACATGCAGATTAGTCTAATTGCTGTTTCCAAATTGCCCGTAGTGTGTGAATGTTGACCAGAGGTCCTACCATGGCCGTACAAATGGGCATAAATTGTATACCACAGTCCGTAGTTGGATTGCAGAGGTTCCTAGATGGATGGATGGCACATCGTTTTATGAAGCGTACAGTACAGCATATTCCATAGCATGGTCTCATTTGACTACCATGACGCCAGTGACATCAGTGGATGGTGGAAGTACTATTATTCGACATTAGCCTACTATGTAGTTTCTTTGAAAATGACGCTCGAGGTGTGTTTGGGAGCTGAAAAGGATTACCTGTTGCGGAAAAGTTCAAAGTTCAAAGTTCAAAGGCTTTTATTGTCATTTCAACCATATACAGTTAGTACACAGTGAAACGAAACA
>JAQQZS010000039.1:26274749-26285156 GCA_030068045.1 Platyallabes tihoni | reverse complement strand
TTTGGCCCCCCCCCCCCCCCCAAAGTCTTCTGGATAGGCTCCAGGTCCCCTCACTCCACAACCCTGTATTCTGGAATACGAGGGGGTATCAAAAAATTTCAAGACTAGTTTTGTAACACACCAACAGATGGCAGCATAAGTCAATGTGCACACCAGGAGCTGTGCTATTCTGACCTTGTGCATTACCACATCTGCCATTTTATCATGGATAGCAAGTTCAAACAATTAAAAAAAAATGTGAAAATCTGTGTGAAATATCTGCCACATATGACATAATTTACTGAGTATGGCAATGCTGCAATGGGTCATTCGAGATGTTCTGAGTGACATGCACACTTAAAGAGCGGAAGAAAATCACTGAAAGATGACGAGAGATCAGCAAGACAAGCTCAACCGCCGAAAATGATCGATGGAGAACTATCCACAACATCGCTGCCGTGTGTCATATGGAACAGTCCAGGCAATCCTCACGTGTGATCTGAACATGCGCCGTGTTGCTGCCAATGTTCATTCTCAGGAGATGCGAAAGAAACATCACATCAAAGTCTGACAAGCACTCCGTTAGGGTGCCGTGGATGGCCTGGCCTTCATGACGACCTTTAGACGAAGCAACAGTCCTCACAGTGAAGGAGCCCATTATCTCCTCAAGAAAAAAGGCGAGGCGGGACCGCAGCGCGAGCAAATGCATGCTTTTTCGATATTCGTGACATACTCGGGGCATAAAGAATTATGGAAAACTTGCACTGACACTGGAGACTCCTTCCAAGCATTAAAAAAATAATAATAATACCATGAAGCCATCAACAGTATTTTCACTTTTCTAATGGCACCTACAATGCAGTACTATTGAGTATGGACGCTTATATTAAATAAACCATATAAGATTAACTCTGTGATTGCAACGAGAATATCGGGCAGCCTCGCGAGATTCGATGTTGACATCTCGCGAGATACAAAACAAGCTCTTTGCTTAGAAGTTATCTACTCATTTAGCTATCTAACAGGTGTGAGAAAATTAAATACACAAAAAGCATGAATATAATTAAACTTAGCTGTTTTAATTCGGAAGGCATTTTTGGAACATTTTCACTTTAATTAGTCACGCGCATTGATTACGCTAACAGGCATCAGCATCATCATCATCATCACATGCTAACCTGCTAGCCACTGAAGGTGCCAATACTTTATCAAGCATTTAACGTGTTTTCCCAAATGGACGAACTAGTAAAACAAACCATTCTCACACTTTCATAACACAGACTGTATGTATATTATATAGTATAGTTTAGTGAATATAAAACCAGGCGCGTGCGTGCTAGCGGAACGTTAGCTAACTCCGCTAAGAATGAAGTGAAACTTAATGCTAACTCACCTTGCCGTTTTTGGCGGACCCATTGACAAAAAGCGTAACCCTTCGCATTATTTGTGTGAGATATAACACTTTACGCTGCAGCGTTTCTAATACACAGAGTATTTATATTCTACAATCGCACGACTGCAAACTCATCCCTTAATAAAGTCAAGACTTAGCAACGACCTACATTGTATTCCGATTACGAAGCAGCTATCCAATCAGAGCGCTCGCTTTGTTACCAAGGTAAACGCTGCACCAATCAGAACGCACGCTCACGTAGCCGGAAGTGCAGCGCCGACCAATCAGACACAATTGTGGTATAACTTCATCCACGAGGAATTTGCAAGGGAAATAGTTGGGTCGGTGTGGGAGTGCTGGTTCGGCTGGTTTAGTCTGTAGTGTCTTTGAATTTTGAATTTTTAAAAATATTTTATGAGGTATGAGATGAGGATCGTTGGAGGAAGAGCACAATAATGTCTATAAACACAAATAACCAATCCAAGTTAGAAGTGACGTTAATTTGTGAAACATGGGTACACTATAATATTTTATATGTAGCTATAATATCTTCCACTGTTGATCACGAAGGCTGTCCACATTATTGTGGAGTGTTTCTGTGGGAATTTGTGCCCATTCATTCATTCATTCTGTAGAGCATTTATGAGGTCAGGCACTGATGTTGGATGAGACGTCCTGGCTCGCAATCTCTGCTCCAGTTCATCCCATAGGTGCTCGATGGGGTTGAGGTCAGGGCTCTGTCACAGTCAATCTTTATAGTCCTTGCTTGGTCATGTTGAAATAGAAAAGGGCCTTCCTCAAACTGTTGCCACAAAGTTGGAAGCATAGCATGGTGGTATGTTGAAGAATTAAGTATATTTTTGTCCATATAGTGTACAGTATAACTGGGCTTAGTCACTGAATATATTGAATCACATACTAGAGCAAGACTCAAGAGCAACAAAGAAGATTTTGAGTTATAAATACAGAACAAAACATTTGGGGGTGTGTTGTTCATTCATTCATTCATTCATTCATTCATCTATACCACTTATACTGTACAGGATGTGGAGCCTATCCCAGGAGACTTAGACAGGGCATCAATCCACTGCAGGGCAGACACTATGGGAAAATTGGGAATTATTCTAATCTGCATGTCTTTAGACTATGGGAGGAAACCAGAGTACCTGTAGGAAACCCACCACACACAGGGAGAACATACAAACTCCATGCACACAGACCTGAGACAGGAACCGAACACTTAAACCCTCGGCCCTATGCCACCGTGCAGGAAAATAATCAGTTGGTGTAAAACTTGTGTTACCATCCTGGAGTGGACTAGAGGTTTAGTGGTTCGCAATGTGGTCCTGCACCTCCAGAGTTGAGGGTTCGGTTCCTCAGTCCAGTAGACGATGAGTGAGTGTATTTGCATGACTCCAGCTTCCAAAGGACGACCAAACGTATTTACATTTATGGCAGAAATTCTTACACAAAGCTTAAATTTATCTCATTTTAGATTACAGATTTTGCCCAAGGACACATCAACAACTTAGGATTTGACCTCACAGTCTCCTTTAGATGTCTTTGGTACTGAGCTACCGGTTCCTCCATGGAGTGTAATATAAATTATTTACATAATAGTTTACATAAACACAGCAGCTTCTGTAGCAGATGGTCTGTTTCAGTTTAACCAATCAGACACATTTATGCAAACTATTTAGCTAAATGAGGCTAAATGTTTTAGCTAAACATGCATGGAGTTTGCATGTTTTCCCAGAGCTTGGTGGGTTTCCTCCGGATACTCCGGTTTCCTCCCACTGTGTGTGTGTGTGTGTGTGAGTGTGTGTGTGAGTGTGTGCCCTGCTATGGATTGGCACCCTGTTTTGTTTTCTAGTACAAAATTCAGAAAGTACTGTATATAAGAATCCATTAGAAAAATAGCCATTTGAAAAAAAAACGTGTTTTCTCCACTAGATGGCGCATGAGAACATATTATTGAGCAGCATTCTCTTAAACTGCCCTGCTTGTTTTTTTTTTTTGCACAGCCTATTTTATCCTCATGAAAAGGCTTGATGCATACTTGATTTAAATGAAGTGTTTTAGACCATGAAAGGCTTTAATACAAACAGAAAAAAGGATATAAAGTCTTAGAGTACTTTTCAGTCTCACTATAAATTCTCAGCAAGCTAAGATTGCAAGATAATGGACTGAGTAGACAGGGCCTAATGGTGTCAAATGATACCAATGTCATAAAATGCAGATTGTGTGTGTAGCACCTCTATCTGACAAAGTAAGTGGTGACACAAAAATATAAGAAATGAATTTTGGTATAACTCCAATATTTTTAAAGCATTATGTAAATCACGAGACTAAAAAGTGCTGCCATTTTTCACAATTCCATCCACTTCTGCCTCCAGGTGTAGTCCCCCATTACCCGTGGCCATTCAGCCTAATAACACGCTCCAGATAAGCCACAACTAATAACCTAATTAAACGTCAAACAAGACTGTTTGCACTCATGCTGGCTTGTTCCCCGCTTTTTAACAAACCGAAATAGATTTAATGAAAGACTTTAAACACGCAACGAGTGATAATATCCTGTTTACAGCCGAGTGAGTCTGACATAGTGACCATAATCTTATCTTCTGACAAAAAAACCTGCTGTTTTTCAAAATGTCACTTCATGTCTGTAACTGCTCACATGGTCTGCAAACACAGTGAGCAGGTAATCGTACGTCTCGGCGTACAATGTTGACAATTTGGCCACCAGATGTAGTGAAGTTTCCCATTGTGCATTTTTCCATGTTTGGGTAACGAGGACTGTGTATTATGTTCTTGAAGAATAAATTAGATAAGGTGATTCATGGACAAACGGTGTGCACTTTGTTTTTGATACAGAGTCAGGGGATGGATAAAGGCTTCTGACTGACCCGTTTGCAAGCTGTCTTAGGAGCCGAACCTCTCGAATGGTCTTAAAAGCCTTTTGTTAGCCAGTGAAAAACAGGATTGATTACACTTTTTTCCATTTAAATAAATGATCTAAGTTTAGAATTCAATATTCATATAGAAATGAACTTAAATGAAAAATAAAAATATCATCCTGCAACATCTGCTTCCTAATGCTCTTCGAAACAGTTATAGCAATTATCAGAGCAGATAAGAGTGTATACACGAATTCCTGGCACCTCGACAGCCCTTCCTCCCCATAAATGCTCTTCCAAACATCGAAATGGCCCTAGCTCAATCTAATGGTCCTATCCCAATAAAGCCAGGTCCTCTTCTTACCCAAACATTTATATTAAATAAATACACATATAAAAATATGACACATTATCTACAGTACCTGAGTGCGACGATGAAGCATAGCAACAATATAAGCGAATAAAACCTTAAAAGGATATGTGAAACACTGAAACATATTTAAGGATCATTTGGAAGCAGTGTAATCAAAAGTAGAGATAGCTCACTAAAGCAGTCCAAAAACACTGTTCTGAGAAATGAGCAGTCAGGATTTGGTTATCCAAAATAAAAAAGAATATGTACAGTATCACAATGTCTAACAAAACTCATGCAAACAGGTGAAGAGGGCATTAGGCAGAAAAGGAACCAAGAGGCCAAGCATAACTTTCACATTGATATGATCGTGCATCACTGTGCTGATGTGAACAAATGTACCAACAAAAACAACAAACAGAGAAAAATGTAAAAATTTGCTCTTTTGAAAACAAAGTAAATATGTTATAGGCTTAGAACAATGGTAACAAAATGGTAATATTACACTAGTCAGATATTCACATATTGTTTCGTTGAGAACCCCTGATCAACACACTAAAGTGTTTTCCCTGCTCTCTCACCCCTACCTTCAATTTAGACAAGGCTGCTGATTGGCTGTTTACTTAAATAAGGTTCTGGGAGCACTGGGAGATTTTGCATTGGTTACGAATAAAAGTGACATCATGCCAAACAATGAAGGGTTTAGTCACACTTTTGAATACACTCAACCCCGCAGCGGCAAGAAGAGCATCAAGGCTCAAACCTGGGACCTCCTGTTCAGCAGTCCAATCCGTAACCACCAAGCTACCTTCGCCGCTACACTATACATTAAACAAATAAAACCAAAAAATGGAGAAAGACTCTACATGGAAAGCACATTGAGACACTATTTTTCTGCCTTAATTATCAGTACCGATCTCTTTATCATGGAACATGATCATGCCAAACACCTAGTTAAAATGTTGGAGGGAAAATGCCAAAACCAATAGCTGTTACTGTGATAAAAATTGACTTTGACAGCTGGTGTGATTGATCTTTTTTTGACTACAGTTATAAAACTGAAATGTCTCGCCTTCTTTCAATTTGTCTCCAGGAGATGAGAAAGATTGTGAGTGAGAAACCATATTGCAGCAATAATCCCTGCTTGTTCCCTAGAGCTAACCAAATTCACTCGATACAAGAAGTCACACAGATAATAAGACACACACACACATACACACAAATATAGCATTGTTTTATGTAATTAGCTTGACTCTGACTATTTATCCTGAACAAAACTTGCATAACACACACACACACACACACACACACACACACACACAGTATATACTATATATATATATATATCCCCTTTGAACATGTGATACTGATATTGATATCTCCACAATCATTATGGTGCTTGATGGGTTTTAGAAATGCACTTGACAATACTGTTCTTACAAGAACTATTTCAGAACAGCTGACGTTCATGTCTTTTTTGATCATTTAAAAAATCCAACACTCCAACGTTCAAGAATGTAGTGAAAAAATACATACATACCAACCTACTGTACAGTACATGCAGACATACATGTAAATTATTTAGATGTAATGATATTTTGATATAATTATCTTTTTTGTTGCATGATGTGAAATTTTTTAGCATGCTTCACTTTGTCAGGAAGGCTCTATTTAAGTGATTTCTTGCTTCAATAGGTCTGAGTGTGGCAAATTTAACTCAACTTCCCAAAAAGTGTGGATTACCACAGTTCATTTATGATTAGCGGGGGGGGGAAGGGGGGGGATTACTTTTTTCACTTAGAGCCAGGAAGGTTTAGCCATTGAAATCAATAAAAAATTATATTTTGTATTAATGTTATGAATCATTTAAATGTGATATTTATATATATATAATTATATAATTGGGAATTTATATATATATATATATAAATATATATAAATTCCCAATTTATATATAGAAAATATAAGATAATATAAGGTTTCATGAGAACCAGTATGCTCTTATGCTCTTGCTGCCTTATCATTTATGCAACACGCAGGACTCTAGCGGGGGAAAGTGTGAAGTGTTAACCAGGTGTTTCAAGTGCGTGCCGTCTGGTTTATGTTGTTACTAGGCAACTGTGTGTGTACAGCAGAAACAAAGCCATAATATCCAAATACCTCATTGACGCTTTAATCAAATAAATCAGCAATATTAGGCATTTGATGGGAAAAGTCACAATGCAGCTTCCCTACTGTACAACATTCTGAAAGTGTGAAATGGCATTGCGGGGGCAGCCTTTGAAACAGCAGGTGGTCTAGGACTAGAAACATAGATGATAGCAAGGCACAGCATTATGAATAAAGCATCAGTGAGGGCCACTGCTGCCTTTTTTTTTTTTGGATCTCTGTGAAATAAAATGAAGCAGATAAATAATAGATGCAACTACTTGGTTAGGTGAAAAGTGGGGGAAATTGGGTGCAGGCCAAGAGGACGTCTATAGAAACAATACATGATAGAGGAAATGGATGGAGAGAAAAGATCACAAAATCAATAAATTAATAAATAAAATCACACTGGTATGATCCTCTGCTCAAGTTAATTTTGTGGTGTCTATCCACATGCAGATGCAAACAAATCCTTTTATTCACAGTTTCACAGGTCTGTAGCTGTTCAGGAAGCCATAAAACATTGGGAAAGTTTTACTTTCACAAGCATCAATAGTTGAATAGTTGAAATGAATAGTCTGATATGAAGCTTATGGGACCACATTTATTACCAAAATAATCTGTACAAGGCATTTGTTTGTTCACTTCTTCGTAGTTTAAATTAAGCTACTGATTATCAGAAATAAATAGAACACTTACAGTATGTATGGATTTTTCCCATGTCTCTATCTCTTACATCTCTCTTTGTTCTGTCATATGTCCATAAAACAACCCTCTCACTATACTCTGTTTATCCTGAGAATAAATGTTAGTGCATTTAGTGCAAATGAGTGCATTTAGACACATCATCATGCATGTGTTCCCCTCTCTCCTGGTCATTTTCAATGTAACATTTTTTAGGAGAATAGTTAAAAATAACATCTAATTCATATCTAATACTGTGGACATGTACAAACAAATAAGATATGAATATTTGAAACATCTGTTATAGATTGTGGCATTGTGTTACACCATATGACAGATGTGTTTCCTCTGGCTTCTCTGTTTTCCTCCTAATAACATGCTGGGACATGGACGATGACTATAAAATACCTCTGTAAGTGTAAATGAGTATGAAAATGTGTGTATAGTGTGTTATGATACACTGGTGTCTAATCCAGCGTCTTCCTTTCTGCCTTGCAGGATAGAGCTGGAAAATGTCTGTTTTTTTAACATTGTGTAAAGGTCAATAGTATAAAAAAAAAATCAATGCCATTTAGAAAAGTTTAGGCCTAACCTCTCAGCGCATTGCTAGTAAAATTTTAACAGGCTGGTTTGCAAGCTGGTAACGAACTGCTGATATAAGCGAATACATTAGCTATTATTCATTCATTTACGTTAACCAGTGTTGAGGTCACAGTTGCTAGGTAGCACAGTGACTTAGAAACAAAGCCATAATATCCACTTGGAGGTGTCTTGCACCCCAAGGTCCTGGTTTGATTTCTGCCTCTGGGTTTGTGTGCATGGAGTTTGCACTAAGTTTCCTTCCACAGTCCAAAGACATGCAGACTAGGCTAATTGTGTGTGCCTGTAGTGTGTGAATGAATGAGTGTGTGTGTGCCCTATGATGGATTGGCACACCGTCCAGGGTTTCCTTCCCTATGTCTCCTGGGATAGGCTCCAGGCCCCCTGTGACCCTGTATACAGGATAAAGTGATATAGATGGTGAGTGAGTAAGCTTCACTGCTCACATATTTTCCATCTGTCATGTCAAAAAAAAAAAAAAAAAACTACAGCAGTCACTAATCAAAGGATGCTATAAGACATGAGTTTGTCCCTCATGAAATTAAGTTTTCTTTGAAAAGATAAGTCACCATTATTTTGCTTGAAAACCTCATTCAGTGTCTGTACGTTTGTCAGTCTTTTGCAGGAATTAATGCTACCTAGCCTGCTAATAAATGAATTTCAATCAGTACAATGTGTATGCTAGTATTTGATTAGCTTTTTAGCCATTTATGCTAGCTACTGAAATAGTTAAGGTGTTTAATCTAACAGAAAAAAAAAACAAAAAAAAACATCCTGTATCAGTCGCTAGTCAAAGGGTGCTATAAGACATGAGTTTAGCTAGATTCCCAGATAGCACAGTTACGTCACGGAGACGTCTGCTAAAGAGTGTATCATCTGGTAAACATTGCGGTTGTTTTTTTATAGTCGTATTTTGATCATCTGTAGATCGCCTGTTTGAGCTGTTAAATGATACATCTTCTTTACATCTATACGACGTCTATACGACTGTCACGTTCTGCTAGGTGTTGGACTGTGGGCATGGTTGAGGCATAGACGCAGAGGGGGTAAGGTGGTAAACAAAGTCTTTTAATAATAATGATAAACCAAACAAGTAAAACAAAACATGAACAAAGGAAGTTGGCTTAAACTTGGAGCAGACTATAAAGAGAACTCATAAAACAATACTCAACTAATACACAGACAAGGGATTACACACACTAATACAATACAGACATTGGATACAAACTGGACGAGACAAGACACACTAAACAGCCTAAAGGACTAAACACAAGGGACTACACATGCAAGGGATAAAGACACACAGGCTAATTCTCCTAGGGGCTAATCCTACTAGGAGACACAGAGACAAAGACATCTTAATGGAAACAAACTTAACTTAAAGCTCCATAAACAAAAAAGGCCAACTGTCATGAAACTAAAATAGAACAAACTCAAACGGAACAAGAGAAAACAAAACCCACTAAACAGAGAACCGAAATTAATGCTCGACCCAGCTTCCCAGAACATACAGGTATTTATACAAACGCTAATGGCTTCCTCGGTTCAGCTGGGCATCCGCGTCAGCTGACTGAGGTGCCTTCTGGGAAACTGGGTCTACAACCAAAAACAAAAAACACACTGCCCTCTAGTGGGCAACCCTCACAGTACCCCCCCCCCTTAACAACGCTCCTCCGGAGCACTAGCAGAGGTCCTGGGTACCCTTCCTCATGTCCCGGGTCTTTCCACCCGACTGCGACGTCGATGAGCCGGCTCCTGTGGGTGGGCGGGTGGGCGAGCTTAGATTGCCGCCTAAGCCAGGCCCCGGATGCAGCAGCGGTCTGCACCCGAAGCAGGGTGGTGGAGGCAGCAATGGCTCGTCCTCGGGGCTGCGCGGCGATGGAGTCACGACGTCTTCGGGTGGCGGAGGCAGCACTGGGTCGTTACCGTAGGCCGGGCGGTGGAGGCAGTGCCGAATCAATGGTGTAGGCCGGGCGTTGGAGGCAGCGTTGTGTCGCTCTTGCCGGAGGAGCGATGCCGGCAGCACTGTGTAGTCCTCCAAGTTGGGCGGCTGATGCAGCACTGTGTTGTCCTCAAGCCGGGCGGCCGCTGCAGTACTGTGGCCTCCTTTGACACCGGGTGGCGATGGAAGCACGCTCTCGAAGTCCAAAGGTTCGCCGTCACCGCAGCCGTCGCGGCTGCGAACGAAGCTTGAGAGCGTGGTGAGGGTTTTCCCTGGCGAGGGCCTGGCTGGGTTCTGGGGACATGGAGCCTCCACTGAGGCCCGCTGATGAACTGGAGCCTCCCCTGAGGCGCGCTGGAGAACTGGAGCCTCCCCTGAGGCCCGCTGGAGAACTGGAGCCTCCCCTGAG
>JAQQZS010000039.1:26174900-26193821 GCA_030068045.1 Platyallabes tihoni | reverse complement strand
GTGTGCATCATTGGGGGGTTCCCTGGATCCAGGCGGGACAAACAGAATGCAGGCTGAGCACTGAGTAGACAAAAGGGGGTCTACCAAAACCAAGAAATCCTAACAAACAACATGTATGGAGGGAAATATTTCAGAGCACATACAGTATGTGAACACAGCTTTTCAAACATCTGATGCACTTTCACACGTTATCCAGTTTGCACCATCAAATGAATACAATTTGTTTATTAAAAAGAATGCCCTGGGTTACATTAATCACTTCGATCGAATTAAACCAGGAAATGACAGCAACCCCAGATGTGCTAAAATACCATTATATCATAAAGACACATTAAGCACACGGGTTATATTTGACATATCGTCAGTAAACAGATCACACACATGAAAGATCTCTATGGATATGTTCTAGCATAAAAGTGTTAAATCCATCAGCCTTCCCTGAACAGGCCTACGTGTCTGGACAAATCCCAGCATGATAGAGTCTCTGGTGGGCTGATACTGCCCGCCTCAGCCATTACTACAGTCTTATTAAAAGCTGATTTCATTTGGTGGAGTAGATTTTCTGCAACAGCTCATGGATCTTGATGAGATGCTGCCAGAGAGCACTGAATAGAGCCTGAATACCATGCAGAGTAGAAAGACAGGTAATATAATGCAATGGGGGTGGGGGGTAGGGGGGGGGGGTTTAAAAATTGAAGCGGGCCAAATTATGGTGCAGCTCCTGAATCTTAGAAGGAATATTAATGCTTTTGGATGAAATTGAACAGAAATGGCTCTGTTACCCCATGCTGTGTTCGTACTGTATGTACAGTATATATGCACATAGTTATATGCATACACCATATTTGCTGATGCGTCTGCAGGTTTGAGGCATGTTTCAGAAAAGCCTGGGATCAAACAGCAAGAAGAAGGATTTGAGCCCTTAATCACTAATTTTTTTACACACCCCACCTGCAGAGTCATAAACCGATATCCATATGAAAGCCTGATGCTTGCTCCATCCCTAGATTACAGCATGTTAAACCCTAGCATCAGCCTGCCACTAATTCCTATACTCCCTTCTGCTGTTTCCTTCTGAGCCTGGAAGGGGGTCCTTCTTGTATAAATCAGCGCTCAGATCAGTGGGCCACTGGCAAATCTGGCAAGCCCCGCAGTTCAAATCTGAGCTAATCAGACTCAAGCGGTAAAAAAAAAAAAAAAAAAAAAGTCCAGAAGCATGATGAGTGTCGAGCTGCAGGGAAGACAGCAAGTGACAGGTGCAGAGGAACACAGTTAACAAGGCTGTTAACGCATGTCTGGTGCACTTTAGCTCCACGGATAGCGCAGATATTTCATATATAATTGGACCAGGATTGGAAAGCTGGGAAGAGGGGACATAAATAGGAAGAAATGAATCTGGATCTGACTGCCAGCCAGGCTCTATGAATATTAAAAGAGATATGCTTTGGTTTTCCAATTCTGCCCATGTCAAATTATTGTTTGGGGGTAGCCTGGATCATTGCATCTTTTTACATACTGTATATATATATATATATATATATATATATATTACACAGGATTAAGCGGTATAGAAAATGAATGAATGAATATATATATATATATATATACACATTCTGTATACATATACTGGGGATACTGGGGATTTCAAAACTATAAAATAACACATATGGAATTAGGTAATTATGTAACAACAACAAAAACAACAGTTTACATTTTCAATAAACACACCCACAACACGTCTACATACACAAATTTGCAGCTCACCTCTCATATCTTCTGGTCCGAATCGTTCGTTCTTTTGTCACGTGACTCCCATTGACACTATGCAGTGCATTACACAGGAAACAGAATTGAACGGTTCTTCTCATGAGTCTTCTAGTCCAGGTCGTTCGTTCTTTTGAATCTACTGCACTGCATAGCGTCTATGGGAGTCACGAGACAAAAGAACGAACGACTCGGACTAGAAGACTCAAAGGTAACTACTCATTTCTGTTTCCTGTTCATAACCTACAGAGGTTTTGCGATGCTTTGCGTAGGCGCGCCCAGTAGAAAATGAATGAATCGATCTCTGAGACTACTCGTTCTTCTGAGTCACGTTAAAGACACCGAAAAAAAAAGTATCTAATAAATCTACAGTACAGATAAGTGAAATTATACTTATACTTACAGTAAGTATAGTAATGAATTACATTTATTGAGCTGCCTTCCACCTCTGGTTACACCCCCACTACATAAGCACTTCATGACAAGTAAAACCTATGTATCTGAAAAGTTTTAGTTCAGGAGATATAATTTATACTTTGGCTTTGCATATTTTCTCTGGCTCTTAAGTGAAGTGCAGTAAAGTGAGTTTTTAATTTTTATATATGCCTATAGCCAGGGCTGTCTGAAGTGGATAGATGACTGCATTTGCATTGATTTGGAAATGTACATTTCTGCACAGTTCCTACAGGATCATTGTTTGGATTCAGAATTGCACATTGTAATTGCAATCCATTTACATAAAAATTGAAAGGCTTAGAAACATACAGGTCTGAGCATCAGACTGAGCTGCTATTTATATGAGTAGATTTGAGAACCCTTGACAGAACATTACATGATCTGTGTCCCAATATTTCTATATGCATCACACAAGTCACAGAATTAAAAATATATAAATCTTCAGCACCTCACCATGGCCTTTACATGGCTGAAGAAAATGATGTGCAGTCTTGATTTTTGATATCTGACAAAGTGCACTCTGATGTCCTATTCTCACAGGATTAGTAGTACTGTATTACCTCTTGTGATTTGTAGTAATTGCGGAAATGGTCTGTTATCTTAATCCCATGTGAATCGGCCATGTCTGCAATTTGTAAAGTAAAAATTTCCCTGCAAATGACCTTCCATTTTATCGCTGAACACTGAGGTCCCGTGATAATATTAGTCTTGTGCGAATCATTTTCGAGATATCATTTTTCCTGCGTGCCTTTTTACCCATCTTCCTCGAAGAATTGAGGCTGCGTTAGAGTGCTTTGAAAGTATTTTGGGCATATATATATATATATCGCTATACATCATACAATAATACAACATGCAGAAAGAGAAACCTGAAAACCACCATAAGTGCAAAAGCAGAAAGAATAATTTGATGGAGGTGGATAACATGTATAGCAGTATGTGGTAAGGAAAACTCTTCTATTTATATCTGTATAATGACAAATGTTCTTATCTTGACATATCCGGGAGATAAGTCAATAAATTTGAGTAAAATCGCAGGCTTTGCATATTCGTTGTTAATGTGCCACAGAAAATTTTGATATGTTGAGGGAGTGTGTGTGTGGGGGGGGGGGTATTTCTAAATCACACAAAGTCCCCAAATAATACTAATCCCAAGTGAATAGAACATACAGTATGTAACATTTGAGTAGCAATCTAATGAATTTATTTCTTTTGGGTTGAGGTTGAGTTTTGAGTTGTGCGGACTTATTCAACTCAACCCGGTCAGGATGGGCATGGGGGATTACATTAGGCTAAAGTTTGTTTATATTTTGATAAATAGAACAAACTAAAATTGTTAGAAAATACCAAACAAATTAAATACTTGCAAGATTAAAAAAAACAATCTGAAACATTGAAAAACATTTTTTCATTCAAACTAATCATGAACAATCCTGAAGTCTGCATACATAGAGGAAATGACTTTTTTAACAAAAACTTTGTCCAAAACTTACTCTATATGATTGTCATTGTGAAAACACACACACACACACACACACACACTGCATCATCTCTCCCATTCATTATAAACCTATGTTACCTGGTTATCTGGTGTTATGTATGGAATTGTACTTGAAATGCATTCCTGTAGTTAAATGATCTCTGTGAGCTTCTTGATCCAGCCATGAGAACGTTATCAATATGTTCATCTTTTGTCAAAGTCTTCAAAAATGCCTTTTGACAATTTTGAAAGACACTTTGGGACACCTTGTAAAATGATAGATGGGAGAGGAACTGTCAGAGCCAGAATTTATAGATCATGGTGAGAGTACTGAAATTTATCCCACTGAGGGTTTTTATTTTTTTTCTCTTGAGTGTTTTTTCCAGCATTGAGTGTACCCGGAGGCATGGTGGCTCATGATTAATTTAAAGGGGCGGAAAAAAAACTTTGGGTTTAAATCTGAATACAGATAAGGATATTTGCAGCAGTAACAGGCAACAGATACAGACGACACAGATTATATAATATAAAGGTTTATTTCATAGTCATTCTAAAAGGCTACTCTGTGTGATATTTCTGTCTGTGGTCAGGAGACTTGATGGTCTCTCTTAAGGATAATCCTGGTATTTACTACAGTCCTCTCTCTGCTCTTGTGTTCTGCTTCAGAGAACCCAGACCTTTACAGAGTGAGACCCACAGCTCCCACGATCAAATCTCAGTCTTCTGCTTCGCAGTGATGTGTTTTTCAAACGGGAAAAATAAAAAAAAAAACAGATGAAGCAATGTGGTGGAAAGAGAACAAATGCGACGGCATCAATGCCAGAGAAGCAAAATCGTGCACCTGTGATTGGAATAAAGATGTGCGAAATGGCCTATATTTAAGCTGTATACAGGCGCACATATACACAGTATGTGTTATAGTATAGTTCATTGCTACAGACTGAGCTAATTAGCAATTAAATGAGAAAACCTATAAGTATACAATATGTGAAACAGACTGGGCTATAACATTAATCAGGACTTGAATTAAAGCATAAAAAGGCCATTATAATAAACTGACTTTCTTTCTATTGACAGTTCATGCTCCGTGATCAGTAATGCAATCATTTGTTATGCATGCTCTGATAGATCTGCCATGTTTTTGTTTGAATATACTGCCTTCTATCATCTGTAAAAAAATGGTTCCCGAACATATAATACATACATTTTGCTGCTTCATTAAAGTTCTCATTAGCTGTTTGGCATTTTGTTTGCCAATTGTATAATATTTCCTCTCATGTCATGTGATGAAACGCTGTATAATTGCCGCCATTTCTGCGGACTGACTGCACCACGGTTTACTATGCAATAACCATAAAAGGAGCAATAAGGGATTTTTTTTTTGCTTCTAACATTTACCGTCAGAATAACTAGACCACTACCATGAAGACGGCGCTACACCGTCAAAACCAAATTATTGTCTATACTGTCTGATATTTAGTCTTAACTTGACGGGGCTAAAAGTGCAGGATCTATTCAGAAATAAAGCATCACGATTTACATTGTATTAGAAGCATGCATGTGTCAACATGTCAATTTAGTACCATTAAAAAAACAGCTAATTGTGTGTGAACGGGATATTTAGTTATGCTTTGTTATCGCAAACACATTTATCTGCCTCATTTTTTTTCAGAACAAATGCAATGATTTCATTCCTGAGCAACATGCTTTTAAAGACAGACACATAAATTATAAATTACTTGACTTTTGAACAGTATAACAATCTGGAGCTGGAATGGACTTCATTGGCTTGACATTGAACGGTGAAGCATGGTGATGGTAGGATCATGTTGAGAGATAACTTGGGTCTGGTGGTACTTTTTTCATATAATGGAATATAATATAACTGTCAATGCCAAGCCAATGAAGTCCAATCAGTGTCAGTGCAAATGAGCTCAGCTGAGCCTCGCCCTTCCAGGGAACCATAGAGTCAGGCAACATTACAAAGTAAAATACAGATCTTTCTGCATTTCCCAAATGATCATTAGTTGTAATGGAAAACTATGCTCCTAATTCTGAGATACACATCCAAGATGCATGGTAACTTGGATTAGTTTTTACCTGCTATGAATTTTCAAACATGTTGTAGAGGGAAAAAAAAGTTGCAAATTGGAACTAAAATGTTACTGGTCTTTCGGCTGCTCCTATCAGGGGTCACCAGAGGTTTTACACTGTTCTGACACAACCCTCCTATTTTATGCAGTGAGTGGCTCGGGTTTGTGCATTAGTTGAACCTGGGACTTCCGCATGGCTAAGCCACCAATGCCCAACATGGAACTAAAATGGGTTGGGATTAATTGGGATTATATGTCATGAATCTGCACAGAATAGCCCATAATGACGAGATGTTGGCAAAATATATATTCCTTGCTTTTTGTTATTTTTCAATTTTTTTATTGCCCAGGACTTCAACAAGCCAGTTAGATTCGCCCCCCGCCTCCCCAATGTGACCTCATAAAAGGAAAACCTACCCCCAACTTGTTGCCTAACTCTATGGTTTCCTGGAAGGGAGAGGCTCCGCTGAGCTCATTTACACTGACATTGATTGGACTTAATTGGCTTGGCATTGACAGTGAAGCATGGTGATGGTAGTATCATGTTGAGAGGTACATTTGGTCTGGTGGTACTTTTTCATATAATGGATTTAATGGTGTATGTTTAGTTCAGAATATTCTTTTTATCTTCAAGGAACAGACACATTTATATATTTTGTCTACAGTACATGACAATAACTGTGCAATAGAATTTAGAAACTAATTAAAAGGTGCCCTATTTTCTTCTTTAAGAAGTTAAAATAGGTCTCAGAGCTTACACAATAATATAAAGTCTTGAGCAACCTCTCATTTCTTCATATTAAATTAAATTAAATAAGGTAGATTAAATGAAAGAAAGCACAAAATGCCTAAAGATACATTTTAAAAATTGGTTGTTCATGTAACAACCTCAGCAGCAACTGCATTTCCCCTCTCGTCTGTTCCAACCACTCAGAATTCAGCAGCACCAGTACAATAATCACTGGTCTGATCGTCTGTCATCAACTGCACCTGTTTCTCACTGGTTCATGCCTTAAGTTAGATAGGGTTTTATTCTTGAATTATTCGTTTTTCACTGTGTGACTTAGCAAACAAACAAAAAAAAAAACATTCCTCTGAAACTGCTCAGGTTCAGGGACTGGACTGAAAATAAGAGACAAAAAAAAAATCCCGCAGGAAGCCTGGAGAACTATTCCTCAGGATTACCTTAGCAAATGCAATAAGGTCTGGTTCTCTGGATACAAAATTTGAAGAGATGAGGCCTGGCTCAAGCCTTTTGCACAGTACTATAAAATACTTTTATTAATTTAGGTGCAAAATATTACGCATCACTGGAGATTGGTGTGAAATTGGTGACCTCTTTAGTGCAGTAAACATGAGGCCATGAGATGGTGTCTCTCTGCAATGAATGTCTCAGTAAATCGATAGGCGGCATAATGAGTCTGAAAGACAAATATAAATGTGAGATAACGGTTATGGGAGTGACAGTTATCAGTGAAGACCTAGTGTGGGAAGATGATGAATTGGGATGGATCAGAGAAACATGACTCGCAGTGATCAGTGAGACAGTAATTACACTCTGTGCAAATGCTAATGTAAAGGATCATCTAATTATATTTGTACTGTGTTATGAGTGTGTACTGAAACATCAAATCACAATTTCTATTTACTAGTTTTCATAGATGGCTTTAAATTCTTGAATTATTTTAAGATCTAGTCGTGCCTATGACCGCAACACGCAAGCACCATTTATCATCAACGGATTATGATTTGTTTCTTTATTTAACCTGTTATTTCCATTCATATGCTTCTGTGACTCACGGAACTAACTAACCGTGACTAGTGGAGATGGCGACCAACAGTTCATGTAATTTACAGGGGTGGAAGAAGATTTAAATTCTTACTGGTACTCTGTAGCCAAAAGATAAACCATGGAGGTCGTGGACACTTACGCCGCTTTACAATATCAACTCCGTTAAGTTTCAGATTCTGTGGATGAATCGCAACTTGAGCTAAATGGAATATAGTGCACTATGTACAATAACTCGACAAACATACTAAGTAGTGCCCTTGATCAGACGTTGGAGAGCAATTTGTGAATGAATATAGCCTTGTGTTAGGAGCTAGTTAGCTTTGTAACAATAAATCAAAGTACATGATACTTCGGAGACATTTTGGAACAACAATTTCGAAGCAGTTATTAAGGAGGCAAAGTGTAGTTTGGCAGCATGATGGTTTAGTGGTTAGCACTGTCACCTTGCACCTACAGGGTCTGAGTTCGATTCCTGCCTCAGGGTTTGTGTGCATGGGGTTTGCATTTTCTCCCTGTGCTTGGTGGGTTTCCTCCTGGTACTCTGGTTTCCTCCCACAGTTCAAAGACATGCAGGTTAGGTCAATTGGTGTTCCCAAATTGGCAGTAGCATGTCAAAACAAATAGGAATAAATACAATCAGCAACACCATTGGCCTCCACTACTCATGGACTACATGAGGTTCGTAGATGGATGGAGTGTTGTTTAAGATGACAAAATTATCAGATGTGTTTTCTTGCTGAAAGTGCTTCTGTGACCAATTTTAGGCTGGCAGGTGCTCTCCCCTCAGTATGGCGGACCACATACTTTCACTCCTCCTGCGACCAACTGGTCCTGTCACTGGTAAAATATTTTTTCTAAATATCGATTTCTTCATTAAAAATTTTTATATATTTATTTGTTATACATGATCTGTGGTTTCTAAATAACATTTCATTTCCCACACTTATTAACTCATAACTACACAATTTTACTTATTCTATTTATTCGTTTTCATATTTAGCTCCTAAGCTTTGGAATAGCCTTAATGACAGTGTGTGGGGTTCTGACAGTCTCCCAGTTTAAAAGCAGACTTACGACAGACTTATCTCTTTAGCCTGGCATACACATAATTCCTCCCATAACCTCAGACTACAGTACATTTAAATGCAGAGTCATAATTGGCAACTACACTAATTCTTTTTCACCTGTTCTTTCTATTCTACCCATCCAGAGACATCTGGAGATTGTGCCAGCTTCGATAGACAAAGGCCAAACCTGCAAGGATCCTGAGGCATCCAGAGAAGGACCACCTCCAGCTGGATTCTGCTTCATTATGGTTTGGGGCTACACACACTGCTTCCTAGCTCCCAGTGATCCAGAACCCCTTTGCACCTGTCTGAGCCATGCTGGTGCCATGCTGGTGCCGAACTGAACTGGACTCCATGTTAACTTCTTTGGTTATGTTAAACTTCCAGCTGCCTGACACACTATGTCAGCAAAAATTAATTCCTGCTACCTGTTATCACCCAAATGAGGATGGGTTCCTTGTTGAGTCTGGTTCCTCTCAAGGTTTCTTCCTATTGCCATCTCAGGGGGTTTTTTCCTTGCCACGGCCTTGGCTTGCTCATCAGGGACAATCAGATCACTATGTTTGATACATTTTTACTTTTTCCTACACATTTCCATAATCTTCTTTTAATTTTGTGAAGCTGCTTTGAGACAACGACCATTGTTAAAAGCACTATATACGTATATATATTAAAAAAAAAAAAAAAAAAAGATAAATTATTATGAACCTCATTTTGCATGAAACATCAAATTATTTTTCAGCCAAACTCATAAGAGCTTGGCTGGAAACAATTTTATTACTTACGAGATAGAAAAAAAAATAAAAAATAGGAGTGAATGTCGGGTAAGATAGCACTTATTATAGCACGCCGTTTCGCCAACTCAAAATAATCAGTGTAGTGACAGATGAGGTCTTCAGGCCCAAGGCCATCGACACACTCCCTTCTCAGGTCAGCCCGTGGTTTAGCTTGCGGCAGATGGAACAGTTGTCATGGAAACTATCCACCTCCTGGACCAGCATGATTGTCAACGTTGATAATGAGCTAATTAATGCTGTTGTCCCATAATTTGGCTCATTCTCCTTTTAATGGAAGCCATCATGAGACATCTGGTTCACCTGCTGCTTTTTTTTTCGGGTTCAGATAGGCATGCTTTTGTCAGTCATAACAATGTGCACATACCGATAAAGAAGTGCTATTGTTTAATGCTCCTGTTGCTCTCTAGCTTTGTGGACAGGATTCATTCAAGGTGGTGTAAATTACATCTGTGGAGAAAGATATTCATTTAGATAGTCCTTTGAGTCATTTACCCATTCACTGACACATTAACACAACTCATGGCAATGCAGAATGGTAACATTACATTAATAGAAGGAAATCACATTATGTAAGGTTGAGTATCTTACGCCTTGAAATTGTACTTCTTTCATTATCAGCCAAATACACTCCCTGTTCGGTAATTGGAGAGTGAATCACAGATGAGAAATTAAAAAAAGAAAATCAGATTAAAACTTAAAACTCCAGCTCGTTAAAATACACTTATACCACTTCAGCATTTTATTTCAGTTTAGCTTTTTGTAATTAATATCTGTTGCTTCAAGTGTTTGTCTACATTAAACAAGTAGCTTATTAGTAGCATATTTTAAAGTAGATTATTAAATCCAACACATAACCGTTCGGCACATTAACATCGCTATCACTCAACATTTCGATTTCACTTCTGGTGCAGGTTAAACTTTAGGCAGATATCCAAGTACCGCAAAAGTTTCATTAAATTCTGTCGATTTAAGACGCACCCACAGTTGGGTGCACGTGCGGCACGCTGTCAAAACTTGCAATTTATAATCCAGCACATGACTGCTCATAACTTCACTTCTACTCAACATTTTGATTTCATTTATGGTGCAGGTTTAACTTCAGGCAAATACCAAAGGACTGGCAAAGCTCCATTAAATTCTGTCCAGACAGTTTTGCGTGATGCTGTGACATAATCTGGCTAGACAGACATACAGACATACAGACAGACATACAGACTGGTTTCGGGTCCTCCAATGTATGAATTTTAAAGATTTCATTGAAAGAGCAAGTTCAGACCAGTGTCTAGACAAAACCTTTTTTGTATTCATATAGATTAAACTGTGTATATACTGTACTGTATATACAGTAAATATAGATTTTACCCCATCAGAACATAAACATTGCATTTTAGGAATGAATGAATAATTTACCTCCTGATTCTGCTTTTAGATTCTAACACGTGAATCCCTACAGAATAAGAAAACATACAGCATCTTGCAAACAGCATCTGGAGATACCTGGGTGTTGGGTATTGATTTTATCCATCAACAACAAACTGAACCACAATATAATGGCAATAAAAAAAATCTCTAACAACAAAATAATGTACAATTGTTTCATCACAGGAGACAAAACCAAAAGCTCTCCATGTTTGCTCAATCTAACCTGAGCTTTTGAAAGAAGCTGTTGGAGTGTCTGGAACAAGTAATCACCCAGCTCCATCTAAAACCAATTACGTCCCTGTTCGTGATGTATTACAGGAGTGCGGGCTGTTCGAAGGAGCAAGAGCATGTGAATCGAAAGCGGTTTAACGTGAAAGAGGAATTTATAACCTAATTGCACGTGAAAAGGGACCTTTGTCTGTGTTTTCTGCCAGTCCCTTCAAAAGCACATAAAAGGTGTTGGATATGTGGGTGTACCAAGGGCATTGGAGGAATTGAGCCACAGAAACACAGAAATTAATCTGAGTTCATAATAAAAAACAGAGGTGTCAGACTTCCCGCCAGTGCAAGATGAAAGGTACCAGCTGGAGCTCAGTGCCCTGAACTATGCTGACTTATGAACACACACACACACACACACACACACACACACACACCATCCACACTGTGGCTTAGCAATGTGGTGATATCATATCAATACTGTGATCAGTTTGTCATTGATTAGAGCAACTGCGTTGTGTATGACCCTCAATTGGGACCTAGTTACATTGGTGGCCTACAAATATGGCCGCCAAAGACGTCATTTCCGACAGTAGCACACACTTTCCAATTCACCTGATTATAGAGTGTGTATACCTGGACTCAACTAAGTCTCTCTCTTATACAAACACACACATTCCAGCTGCATAGTATACACTCATTTACATTTGCATACACCTTAATTAATTAAAGCAGTTGTCAAGGGCCCAACAGGGGAAGCTTGGTGCTGCTGGGGTTTGAACCGGGGACCCTGCCCCATGATACAGTGTCTCTCAAACCATGCAGTCAATACCAAGCCTTAGATTCTTGTTTTTTGTCCTGATTCATGTTGTTTCTTTATCGCCTATCTGTTCATCGATTCTGATTTTGATTCATGTGTTTGTTTTGCTTGCTTTAATTATTAAATTTGCCCGAGCTGTACTTGTATCCTGTTGCTTTCTGACAAACCAATTAGATGTCTGATTAGATTCATTTATGGAATCTTGAAAAACTTTAAAAGTAATTATAAAGCATAAAAATAGGCTTTCGGGAATTGTTTCTCTTTTTCATCACTCACTCATCATCCATACTGCTTATCCTGCATACAGGACCTGGGCCCGTATTCACAAAGCTTCTTAAGCCTAAAAGTTGCTACTAGTGACGAAATTCTAAGAAAATTCTTAGAATTATGACATTTTCTTAGAATTTCAACTTAAATTTAGGACTAAATCTTAGTAAAGATAAAAATGATTCACAAAACATCCTATCCCTAAAAACAGCTCCTAAGGTAAAAATTGTTAAGAGTAGAGAGGAGGACTTTTAAGAGGCTTAAGAGTTTCTATAGCAGAGGACAAAATGGTGGAAGGAAGAAATATTCTCCAAACACTGAATGTAAAGCTAAAAGTAAACACTGCTCTTCTGTCCAATTAAATTTTCTTGTCCTTTTACTTCCTTCCATCTCCCTTGGATTATTGGCTACATCCATAAGTGCAACTTAAATAGACTGTCATGCTCCCTTCAATCTAAAATGGATTACAAGTAATAAAATCAGTATGATAAATAAACGTAAGAACTTAAATATAGTATCTACTGGGTGGAAATTTGTTGCTTCAAAATTAGACACATTTTCAACATTTGGCTGTTTAATTAACTTTAAGATATTATTTTATATCCTATAACAGAAACTTTGCATAAAGTAGCCTGTTGTCATGATTATACAATTTCTTCATATACAAACATTATGATTTCACTGTCTGTTCTATTATCATGTATCATGTCTATTTTCACAAAGAGTGCATATCAAGACACTAAGATAAAGGTTTTTGTACTTCCCTTACTCAGAGTTGCTCTGAGAAGTTTCCTCACTTTTAGTCTAGGACTCCCAGCTAGGACTTTTTAAGGTAAGATAGGAGCTCTCTAAGAGAATTCTAAGAAGCTTTGTGAATACGGGCCCTGGAGTCTATCTCAGGAGACTTAGGGCACAAGCTGGGGTACACACTGGACGGGGTGCCAATCTATCACAAGGCACCACACACACATAGGAACAGTTAGCCTAATCTGCATGTCTTTGGACTGTGGGAGGAATCACATGAGGAGAACATGCAAACTCCATGCACACAGACCCTGAGGCGGGAATCGAACCCAAACCCTGGAGGTGCAAGGCGACAGTGCTAACCACTAAGCCACCTCGCTTTATCATATTCCGATATATTTTTAGCACTAACTGATCATTTAAATATGCTATTTAAGCAATGTTATAGGCGGCATGGTGGTGTAGTGGTTAGCATTGGGTCCGGGTTCGATTCCCAGCCAGGTTCGATTCCCATCTCTGTGGTCTCTGCTTGGTGAATTTCCTCCAACAGTCCAAGGACATGCAGATTAGGCTAATTGGCCTTCCCAAATTGCCCGTAGTGTGTGAGTGTGTGCCCTGCAAAGGATTGGCCCCTTGTCCAGGGTGTACCCCGCCTCATGCACCAAGCCTCCTGGGATAGGCTCCAGGCCCCCCACGACCCTGAATACAAGATAAAGCGGTATAAAGGATGAGTGATTGTTTTGCAGGTCTTAAAGAATCATGATATACAGTATTTCTGGCATCTCTCTTTAAAATAGATTTATCCGGAAAAAAAAAAAAAAAACTTTTTGCTCTGTAGCATACTAGCTACTTTCCCGGAATGTCAGTATGCTGGAATGAATCAAAAACAAAGGGCGGAACAGACAGACAGCATGAGAAAGGCTTGTGTCTGCGGTATTGTTGCAACCGTTTAATCAAAGCTGTTGAATAAACCAAAAAGCCAAAATTGAAGAACAAGGTCTTCTGCACGCTACGAAAATGAAGGTTAAGATCCACAAGGTGGTCAGAAGCCTGGAAGTCAGGTTAATGTTGAACAGATGTGCGTCTCGAGTGACAGTCGGATGATGAACACCAGCAGGAAAATAGTTCCGCATCTTCAAACAACCAGTTACCCAGCGTGATGTCATGTCTTTAATTAACAACATGAACAAAACTACAACAGTCTCCTGACGCTGCTGTCTAACCTGTTTAAAAGGGTTTTTTAAAATTTCTTTTCAACCTGTGCTTTTATGAGGACAGTCTCCATGGATGGAGCTAATTCAATGAGCTCTCGGGTCATTAACGTGGCGTGGAATAACGCAATGCTTATCTTTGCAATAACTCATTACACAGCGTACCGGGGTCTTTGTGCAATCTGTTGACATCACTCTCCTTTAAAAAGGGTAATTTGACAGTATACAGAGGAGAGAAAAAAAAATATGGATGGATAAATGATTAGACTATATTTACCCATAGACGGAAATCATTTGCTATCAAAGCCTATAATCATGTACACCAGCACGGATTTATAATGATCACAAAAAAAAAAAAAAAGTTTGAACATTATTAGGATAAAAAATGTGTTGAAATAATTCACCACTAAAAAACAGCAATTTACACACAGCACATTGACCAGGCTAATGGGGGAGTGTTATGTAGAAAGGAAGTGATCAGGGTCCTATAAAGCCTAATTGGTTTCTAATAAAGAAAGTGGTGATTGACTGAAATTGAGCCAGAGCAACCTGCTGAATGAACGCAAACCATTCTTGTTAAACCTCATCCGTACTCCAGGGCCCGTATTCACGAAGCTTCTTAAGCCTAAAAGTTGCTCCTAGTGATGAAATTCTAAGGAAATTCTTAGAATTGTGACATTTTCTTAGAATTTCCCCTTAAATTTAGGACTAAATCTTAGTAAAGATAAAAATAAAAATGATTCACATCTTAGCCCTAAAAACAGCTCCTAAGGTAAAAATTGTTAAGAGTAGAAAGGAGGACTTTTAAGAGGCTTAAGATTTTCTATAGCAGAGGACAAAATGGCGGAAAAAGAAGAAATATTCTCCAAACACTGAACGTAAAGCAAAAAGTAAACACTGCTCTTTTGTCCAATTTGGTTTTCTTGTTCTTTTACTTCTTTCCATCTCTCTTGGATTGTTGCCTACAGACAATCCAAAAGTGCCGCCCTGCAATCATGTAAATTGGTAAAAGCTGAGCCATTTTGCTCCCATCACAAGTAATAAAATCAATATGATAAATAAATGTAATAACTTAAATATAATAACTACTGTGTGGAAATTGGTTGCTTCAAAAATAGACACTTTTCAACATTTGACTGTTTTAATAATCTTTAAGCTATTTAGCCTATAAAAGAACATTTGCATAAAGTAGCCTGTGTTTATGATTATACAACTTCTATTAATCCTATTATCATATATTCTATTTCCACCAAGAGCACATTTTAAGACCTTTACAGATTTTTTATCAATCAATCACAGTCCTTGAATTGAGTCATCCCTAGTAACGGGGTTGACCACACCTCTTCAGTAAGATAAACGTTTTTGTACTTTCCTTACTCGGAGTTGCTCTGAGAAGTTTCCTAAATCACTTTTAGTGTAAGACTCCTAGCTAGGACTTTTTAGGCTAAGATAGGAATTTCATCCTAAGAATTCTAAGAAGCTTTGTGAATATGGGCCCAGGTGTTAATTACAAACCTCAAACCTTTATCTGCAATAGAAGTCATCTGCTAGAGCCTATATTGGTATGTTTGCTTACTACCATGACAGTTCTGAGGGCCTTCAGCTGCTTGACATCTCGAAATTCTGTTCAAACTCATAGGCTTTAAAAAGCAATAAACCTTATTAACTGTGAACAAATCTTGAAATTGTCTGACAGACATGTGAAGATAGACAACATTTCTTTTACAACAACAAAATATTAGATGCAAGCATGTGTGTTCCATTAATAAATAATCCATTAATAAAATAAAAACCAAACCCTATGTGGTATAAGGGGAATAAAACTTGTCATGCTGTTATTGGAAAAGAATCAACTTTGGCAATGTATGAGCCGTGTTCAAGTCAAACCAGGACTTTTGATTGTGCAGAATAACAGATCACAGTTATGATATATATAATCTCCTGCTACATTAAAGCACTTATCCCAGTGTTTCACTAAAAGTTTTCTTAGTACACCGAAGCAATGATCAGACTGCCTGCTTCATGTCTGAAATACTGGCCCCCAGGAACTCCTTTAACAGAAAAATGGCCGAGTTTGATCACCAAAGCCATTAAAATTTTTAATGCACGACGATGTCATACCTCCCAGCACACCACATTACAGGAACTCAGCTGGGAACCAGGGGTCATCCAGTCCTGACCTCGATCCAAGCCATTTCCACATGTTTGGGAGGTCAGAGTTGCAGATGTGAAGCAGGCGGTCCGATCATGACTCCTGAGAAAAACCTTGATGGTATCCAAGCATTAATGAAATCCAGGGACAATAATGCATTAGTGCAGTAAAGGATTATATAGTGAAATAAAGGGGGTATTTATTTTCAATTCTGCGCAATCAAAAATCCCGTTTTGACTTGAAGACTGTTGTAATTGATTAGAACATTTCAACGCTTTAAAAGCTTCATATCACGTAATATTAATTAATTATTTTGAGGCAAACTTACTCTTACATAAAATACATAAAATATTTTTTTTTTATATTGAAACATGTACAAGGTGTTTAGAGTTTAGTGTTAATTTGTTGGTTGGTTCAGTATTTTTTGTTGTGTTATGACTGAGAGAACTTTGATTCTGTGACCCATGCAGATGTCATGAGAGGACACTGTTCATAAAATTACGATGATGGTTAATGAGACTCTTTTTTAAACAGCCCTAAAAATAAATAAAGAACAGTACCAAAAAAAAAAAAATTGGTGGCTTAGTGGTAGATTTGTCATCTTGGCATGCGTAAGGAGTGGGTTCGATTCCCACCAAATGCCCAAACCACAGCCACTGGATGCAGAGCCGGTCCCAAACCCGGATAAAATGGGAGGGTTGCATAAGTAAGTATCAAATGGTCCCCTGTGGCAAAGAAGCCAAAAGACAAAAAACATTAAAAACAAAAGGTCTTCTGCCGCCTCGTCCTCTTTAAATAGTGATGACCCGAGGGCTGAACCCCAATGGCACCGTTAGCAGCAGGGATTCATATGGTAGAGTGGGTAATGCTGCGAAAATATACAAGATTCAATTGAATTTATATGAAAAAAAGAGTCCACTCAGATCTTCATTACAAAAAAATAAATCTTGGATGTCTGAAGATCACAGGTCAATTACACAGATTAAGAGCAGGTCATTCAGGGTCGACGTTTCTTTTAAACAAACTGAAGAAGACATGATTTTTCTGTGCATTCAGCTTGAAGCAATAAACACAGATAACAAAAGATTGCTCACTTTATACAGCCAGCAGCTATAAGAGAGCCATTTAAGGTTCAGCACAAACCTCTAGAGATGTGAGTGCTTTTTTTTTTCCCTTTTCCCTCCTCCGCCTCTTTTTGTAGCAAACACCGCTCTCGATGTGGTCCTTATTGATTTCCGACCTGTCATAAGCTGGTACATACGTCAGCTTTTATAACTGCTCTGAGTAGGCACTGGGCTGATAGGTGCACCATGGCCCATTAGTTATGGGATAATAAAAGCCCACAGAGTGGCTGTGTAGAACCAATAATCACATCAACTGCTTGAAATGGTTTTAAGAACAATCTAAATGCAGGAGACATACTAAAACAGGATGGCATTTTATGTGAAAAGGGGAAGGTAAAAAAAAAAAAAAAAAAAAACACCAGCATGCACCCTTGTGCTTGGACTTGAGTCTCTTCCAGGATTAAATCAAAGCAATTTATTCAGATGAGTTCTTGAAATGTTTTCTTATGCTACCAATGTGTGTTTAATGACCTAAAAAAAATTTTTAACCGAAAGTAATTAAAACTAATGTGTTTTCTGTAAATGTGCCAAATAATGTTTACTGTGAGAAGATCAAACATGACAATGTTGTTTTCAGCAGTTTATTAAATCTGATTTGTTTTTATAATATTAAAAAGCTGTCTTCTTGCACTAGAATGTGTTCTGCACATTTTTGTTAAAGCATTCATCATGATAATCTGTTCATCTGTCAAAAAATGCACCTTTAATCATTGCATTTGTGAACCTTCTATCTGTAAATAACAACAACAAAAAAAACCCACACAGAATTTATATTATTTATCCATCAGATATGCTGACAAATCATACTATTATTTATGTTGCATCATGCTGTGTAGGTGTAGAGAAGGCTTTGGATCAGGAATGCACTTAAAATCTGTTTAGGGGAAAAAATGTAAAGAGTGACCTCTGCTGGACAAAGAGAAGAAATACGTTTGCCACTTACACTATCCAACAAACAAACAAACAAACAAATAAGCAAATACTCAAGAAAACAATGGGTAATAATCACAAAAGATCATAATTTTAACAATAAAACTTATCTTTAATTTTTATGACAATTAAATTTGATAACAATGTAAGGACCTGTAAGCATGAATGAGATTTAAATTTCAAATGCCCTCACATGTCTTTCTGCTCTGTTATACATGATAAACAACTCAAATTAAATAAATGAACGCTTTTGTTATTACGCTCTTCAAAGCGATTGCTTCAAATATGATAACAACTGTATTATTCTTATAATTCACCTAACTGTTTTTACATTTTCTTTTCGGAAATGATAAAGTACTCTATTTATCTCTCTGTTAATGAGAACAAATAAATATTATTTTATTTATTAACCATATTTCAATTAACCAAATTCACAACAACCTAATCATTGTTAGCGTAAAGACCAGCGATTATTCTGAAGGGTTCATTTGCAAAAACAGACAAATGCCATATTTCAGAGCTGCAACATCACTGGAGTGCCCAAAAGCACAAGGTGTGCAATACTCAGAGACATGGCCAAGGT
>JAQQZS010000039.1:26143209-26173125 GCA_030068045.1 Platyallabes tihoni | reverse complement strand
ACAGATATCCCCCTAAAATAGCTAAAACTAAAAACAAACTAAAAACTACTTCCAAAAATATTCAGCTTTGATATTAATGAGTTTTTTGGGTTCATTGAGAACATGGTTGCTGTTCAATAATAAAATTATTTCTCAAAAATACAACTTGCCTAATAATTCTGCACTCCCTGTATATTGCCTTTTTTGTAATAAAATTTGTTTCATGTAATTATTCATTGAAATCTTGTCATATTTCATATATAAAGATGTTAAAACGATGATGAACATATTTATTTACAATATTTATTTAGTGTAAACATTTTTGTATTACATGACAAACCTCTGCAAAATAAATGTGCCACAAAATAAACATTGTATGAGAATTTGAAATGGTCTCGACGGCTGTCACGTGAATTTATGAATTTATGTTCTAATATAATATTTGATAGAGATTATGTGTGGCAATCTGTGGCAGGGGGGCATTTTGGCGCATAACACCTGTCCCAAGCCCGGGCGAGTTGTGTCAGGAAGGGCATCCAGCGTTAAAAAATACCTGTGCCAAGTTGTGTGCGGACACACAGCATCACCCAGGATTTTTGTTTTCCCCCTTGGGATTTTCTCCCCAATTTAGTCATGTTCAATTCTTCCCCGTCACTAGGGGGCTCCCACATTAAGGCTACGACTACCACTCATGATCTTACTTTTAAATACAAAAAGGTGTGTTTAAAGGTGGCAAGGTTCCTTCGGGGGTTCTCGGTTTTCCTCCCACAGATTAGACTAATTGGTGTTCGCAAAACTGTCTGTTGTGTGTTGTGAGTTTATCCATGCTGTTTTTCCCCAACTCTAAAACAAACCTTATAAAATGTTTGATGACTTACATTTTCTTCCATTTCATCCTCCAGTAACATATACAGTAAGCCTTGCATACCATCAGAAGAGTAAGGTGATGTGATCAGCAGCAAGCCGTCTTGGATTTAGTGGTGAAGCGATGGCTGACAAGATGGACTTAGCCACGGCTGAGGGAGGACCAGTTAGGAGGAGCGTCAAGCAGAAGTACCGCAGCAGCACACACTCACAAGGCCTGATGGAAGGACTCCTGGCTCTGCGTGAAGAAGGAATATTGTTCGACGTGGTTCTGTTGGTGGAAGGGAAGCCTGTTGAAGCTCACCGCATCCTCCTGGCTGCTTCTTGTGATTACTTCAGGTCAGTATGTTTTTTTGTTGTTGTTGTTTTGTTTTTTACCTGCTCGGTGGAAAACACATTGGGGTTTGATTCAAATGGACAAAACGTTGCATCTAAACACAGCCTTAGTCCATTTGAACACAGCGAAAATGAATTTTTTGCATCCTGTGTATACTGATATATTATTTTCCTCCTCTTTTCAGAGGCATGTTTGCTGGGGGTTTGAGGGAGATGAAGCAGACCGAGATCCCTATTCATGGAGTCACACACACCGCCATGACCAAGCTGCTAGACTTCATCTACATGTCTGAGCTGGAGCTGGATCTGGACACGGTGCAGGAAGTGCTGTGTGCGGCGACACTCCTGCAGGTAAAGTCTTCTTTCACCCAACATGCTTCTCTGTCTCCTCTCTGCACCAAACTTTAATGGAACTTTGAAAATATGATTGAGTTAACTGCATGAACGCTGGCATGCTGGAATTGTTTTTGTCAGCATTTTTTGCATCATGTACATTTAAACCTGTTATGTAAAACATAATCCAAGGTGAAACTGCAAATCACAAATCAGTGAATCAAACTGTATTAAAATGAAAAAAAGCTTCATAGAATCAAAACAGTTTTGTTTTTATTTCATTTGAAGAGTGTCGCAAAGATGAGCATCAACATTAAACTAATGCAGAATCACAGAGTTCATAAAGAGTCACAGAGTTTTTTTCCTATCTTTTCCATCAGATCCAGGATGTGATTGGCTTCTGCTGCGAGTTCCTCTTCTCCTGGATGGACAACGATAACATCCTGGAGGTGGAGAAGCTCGCCAATGCTTACGGACTGGAGCAGCTCGGCGAGAAGGTGCACTCGTACCTCTTGAAGAACATCCAGACCTTCTCGCGCATGCCCGTGTACCGCCAGCTACCGACCGAGAAGGTGCTGAAAGTGCTGTCTAGCGACGAGCTGGACGTGAGCTCTGAGAACGAGGTGTTCGAGGCAGCACTGCACTATTACTACAGCCCTGAACAGGTGGAGAAGGACCAAGTGTCCCTGCAGGTGAGACGTGTCGCATCAAGTCACAGATATAGATCTGAGCTGCGTGTGTATAGTTAGTTTATTTATTTTTTTCCAAGTGGTATACAGGCGAGACAGAAGGTGTTTTCAGTCGTTCGCTCATGCGCTTTTGAATTTGTCTTTAGGAGCCCATGTGCATGATGGAAGCCGTGCGTTTCTGTCTGATGGAGCAAGCCGCCCTGCAGCGCCTCCATAACCGCCTGGAGCCGAGCCAGCTACGGAACACCGTCTCCTTTGCCCTGCGCTACCACAGCAACAGACTTTGGCAGCCAGTCATGCAGAGCCCGCTGAGCCAGCCGCGCTCAAACTGCCACTGCATCCTGGGGTTCGGGGGCATGTTCTCGTCGGGCGTGCTTGCCGACAACGACGAACGCTTCCAGGTGTTCCACCCATCCTGGGCGGAGTGGCGCAACCTCGGGGCGGACGGCGCACCCCGTATGTCCAACATGGGCATCGCGGTGCTGAATAATTTCGTTTACCTGGTGGGCGGAGACAACAACACGAGCGGGTTCAGAGCTGAATCGCGGTGCTGGAGGTGAGCAAGTAAAAATAGATTCTCGTTCTTGTTACAGATTTCAATAATCCGATCCTTCTTGAAACCCTGAAGATCAACATTCAGTAAGATTGCACTAACACTCGTTCTTAATAACACTTTGTGTTTGTCGCCGGTGTTGTGTATCTGCGTGACTAGATACGATCCCAGACACAACTCCTGGTGTGATATTGAACCTCTTCAGCAGCAGCACGCTGACCACTGCGTGTGTGTGGCGGATGGCTGCATCTACGCCATGGGAGGCCGTGACTACAGCGTCGAGCTGGAGTGTGTGGAGCGCTATAATCCTCAGACAAACACCTGGGAGTATGTGGCCCCTCTCAAGCGTGAGGTAGACACCGATGCGGTGCAGATACTGTGTGACGCTTTGCTATCTTGCGTGTCGTTTTTTTACCACTGCATGCGCAGATTGTGTAACCCAGTGGAAGATTTACTGTATTACTCGATGATGTAGTCAAATTATGGTCGGCGGTTAATCCCTGCAGGTGTACGCGCATGCCGGAGCAGTGATCGACGGGAAGATCTACATCACGTGTGGCCGACGAGGGATGGCCTACCTGAAGGAGACCTACTGCTACGACCCTTGTGCCAACCAGTGGAGCGCGTGTGCCGAGGGCCCCGTGGAGCGAGCGTGGCACGGGATGGCAGTGCACGGAGGGCGCGCTTATGTCATCGGCGGGAGCAACGACGGCTGCGGCTACAGACGAGATGTCCTTAAGGCTAGTACACTATAGGAGTTAAAGCCTCGTGCTGTTGAACTAAAGGAAGTGAGGTCAATCACTGGTTAGGTTATTTTCTGTAGTTTTCCAGACTAATATGCGCTGTAATGGCGTAATAAAAATGAATAATAAAAAAAATTGACAATCTACTGTAGATCAAATGTAATCACAAAGTCTAAAATCGTCATTGCTAATATTAGGCACCACATAACATACCCATTTATTTTTTCTGAGATCGAGCATTACTTTGTTAATTTGTTTGTTACTTTATTTCTATTTTGTGGCGTTCAAAGCATGTAATATTGTAATAAGTCTTGTAGTAAGACATAAGAAATTTCAGATGTTCAAAATCTTTTGACTGGTATTCCAAGTTGGAAAGAAAGTTCACTTGGTAATATACACTCACTCACCCACTCACTCACTCACTCACTCCCTCATCGTCTGTCGTCAATTTGGGAAACGCCAGTTAGCCTAATCTACATGTCTTTGGACTGTGGGAGGAAACCAGAGTACACGGAGGAAACCCACCAACATGCAAACTTGGTAATATACAGTATCTCACAAAAGCGAGTACATCACCTAACATTTTATCAACCACTTTATTATATGTTCTCAAGGGACTACAGTATACTATAGAAATGAAACTGGGATATACTTTAGAGTAGCAATACGGATTTACTGTCCTCTAACAATAACTCAAAATGCAGTCTAAATAACTGACAATGACAAAGAGTACACCCTAAGAGACCATGTCAAAACTGTGTCCAAAGTGTCTATATTTTATTGTGAGCACCATCGTTATCTGGCACGGCCTTAATACTCCTGGGCCTGGAATTCACCAGAGCCGCACATGTCGTTGCTGGGATCCTGTTCCACTCCTTCGCCACCTTCAGCTTGAGAATGTCCCACAGGGTTCAGGTCTGGCGACAAACTTGTTCATTGACAACCACATGAACATGATGAATAGAACATGTGACTTTGCACGGTTAAAGATGTTATCACTTAGGGTCCACTCACTTTTTTATGCCAGCTATTTTGACAATAATCTGTATGTTGAGTTATTTTTCACAGGACTGTAAATCTACACTGTTATACAAGCTGCACATTGACTACTCTAAAATATATCCAAGTTTCATTTCTATAGTATTGTCCTTTGAGAAGGTATAGTAAAATGTTTGCTGAAATTAGATGGGTGTAAATATGTATAAAATGTATAATAAAATGTAATTACCGTACGGCAGAAACTTATATGTACTGAAGGGAGAACCCTTAAGGGTTTCGAGGCTGTAATATCTTTCACGTTCCTGCAGGTGGCGTGCTATAACCCGGCTGAAAATTCCTGGTCTGTAGTGTGTCCTCTCCCGGTGGGACACGGCGAGCCCGGCCTGACTGTGTTAGACGGGCGTATCTACGTGCTTGGTGGCAGGTCACATGACAAGGGCAGCCGCATGAAGTATGTGCATATCTACGATCCCGAGCAGGACTGCTGGGAGAGCGGCGTCCCTCTGGACAGCCGAGTGTCCGGCATGTCTGCCTGCGTGGCACTGATGCCTAGAAACACACTCCCGCAGGCTCGCAGTGCCACACGTAGAGCCAAAGCATTATGGGTGGAAGTGGACTGGGACGACTCGGACCGCTCCAGCGAGGACGGCTGAGGCAGGTCTTAGGCTCAGTAATCTCACTGTGTATCGGTTAATGCCTGTGTGTCGGTGGGATGTAGCCTGTTTTTTATACCAAGCCGTCCTGTGAGTACATGCTGGTGTGTACATACTTTGGTGGTGGGTCAATCACATCATATCGTGTAATACTTATTGGCACAATCAGAGCACATAGTTAACACAGACAAACAAACAGAAATCAGATTTAAGCGGGTACTGAATTGCAATACTCTCAAAAATAAAAATTCTCACAGTACCAGTATTAACAAGTCCTGTACAACAGCACTGTTAAGTTTTCCATTTTTATCGATCAAAAAGTGTTAATTTTCCGTAACAGCCGCTCTGATTTGAAGCAGGTTTACAGTAGTGTGCTTGTTCTAGGAAGTTATCAAGTCTTTAACAACAGCTCACACAGGGACTTGTACGTCAGATGCTCCATACAAAAATCCTGTAGATCTTACATTTTGTTGTTTATTAAGCTTATTGTTATTTAAAAGTGTGTTCAGCATTTTTCAAAGGAGTCTCCAATGTCACAATTTTGTGATATCCATTCATTCTAGAGCAATAAATACAACATTACCTATGACCTAAGGAAGGTACACTCTGCATTTCAGTCGGTTTTTTTTTTTTTTTTTGTGATCTGCATGCAGGTTAAATAGCATGACGCCTTTGATTTCCTGACTCTCTCAAGCTTATGATGCGTAATTACATATCGTTCTGATCCGTGTCCGAAACTTCACCGGCAGTAACTTTGTGAGAAAGTTTTATAACGTTATTAACTTCTGTATATGTGGTTTGTTTTTGTTTGTTTGTTTGTTTGTTTTTTACCTGACCGTGCCTTTCTCCTTCCTTCTTCACTGGATTTCTAATCAAGTTCTAAGTCTAAGGGGTTGCACAGAGACTTTATTCGAAAAAGAAAGAAAAAAAGTGTTTTAATCGAGCTTTAAAAACTGTTGCCTTCCACAAAAGTCACTTGTCTAAGAGGCGAATAATCTGGATAATGGGTTGAAAGTTTGCATTGTTTCATGTGGCTTATAAGAATGAAAAGTAAGTTAACTATGCATGTATATAAAGGTTATAGACTAGGGGTTTGGACAGAGAAGCTGAAGAAGGTGGAGGTTTTCTGATTGTAAATGAAAAACACTGAAAATACCATGAAACATTCAAATTATAAACAAACCAGAGATTTTGGCTGTTGTTCTTAATGAATTCTGTGATGACGCTTTGCAATTCTAAGCAGTCCGAAATGAAAAGCCCTGAAAGAGTACTTATGGCATTAACAATATGTTATACATGTCTCAGAAAAGCATACATTTATGTATATTAATAATAGTAATTCAAAATTTGGGTCTTACAATGTGTGTTGTTGTTTTTTTAAACAAACACCTTATATTGTGTGTGAAAACAAAATGCGGTTATTTACATTTAATATGTAACTGACAGCAGTAGAGGGGAGAAACCAAACCTGAAAGATGGACATTTTCAATATTAAACATTGCTCATTAATGTGTAACTCCACCAAGTGATGACATGCATTTGCCAACCTAATTCTAAGAATTATTTTCCCTGAATTCATAAATGTTCCCCCTTTATCTCAAGGGATGACTGAATGTTTCTTCACATAATATATTCACAAAAGTGCGGTTTAAAAACGGCAGGAAAGCTGAATGCTGATATCATCAGCTCTATTCCCTATTTATCACATAACTGGGGGTAAAAATGTCCAAGGTGAGGGGAAAAAAATATAACAAACACAACTTGTTTTGTCTTTGCACTATTAACATAATGAAGGTATGATATTATAGTCATGTATAACTTTTGTTTTGTTTTCTTAACTGACATCATTCAATGGAATAAATTGTTTATAATCTGGGAAAAAAAAATACAATAAAAATGGAGCCTACTGTGCAAAAGTCTTGAGCTGCCCCGTTTTTGTCTTTCTTCTTTTTTTTGATTTTGCTTCCAAAGAGCCAGACTTTCTTGTAAAAGAAAGTCTTAAAAGTCTTTTTCTTTTTTTTTTTTACACAAGTTTTTGTGTCTCATTTTCAGTCCGGTCTCGTACCTGAGCAGTGTTAGAGGAATGTTTTTTGTTCATTATGCCACACAGATTTATAGTAAAAACCACAAAAAGCATCTAACTTAAGGCATAAACCAGTGAAAAACAGGTGCAGATGATGACGGATGATCAGGCCGTTGATTAGTATACTGCTGATGCTGAATGCTGAGTGGTTGGAATAGATGAGGGGGGAAATGAGGCTGCTGCTGAGGTTGGTACATAAACAACCTGTTTTTAAAATTTTAGGTAGTTTGCTATCCTGTGACAGTAAAACATTTGTTCTCATTTCTTTAAGTGAACATATTTCATTTAATTGAATATAATATGAAGCAATAAGGGGAGGCTCAAGACTTTTGCACAGTACATTAGGTTTTCCATATTTAACATGTCTCATCCTCTTTAGACTAAATATGTAAAATAATTCATTGTGATTTCATATCTGAGCACTTGAATATGCACTTAATGTTAATTAAATTTGTAGCTGCAAAAAAAATAAATAATAGTAATCACATTACTGGTCCATTCTTCCCAGTCGCCCTTTCTACTGCCACTTTAAACTGGAAGCTCTACAGGTAAATGTTCGTAATTCTTAATCAAAAGTGTGAATAAAAAAAAAAAAAAATCAGATATTCTGTTGAACGTGATCAACAGAATGTTTTTTGGGGGGTTTTAAAAATTGCCGACTGCCCATTTGAAGATAGCTACCTATTTACAGTATATCACGGATCACGAAGTTAAGATAAACACACGGTTATGAACCTAAATATTATTTTGCAGGTGATATCTGCTGGGAAAGTTCAGGTCATGTGTCAAGAATTTTTTATTTTTAGTTGTACAAACTTTTGTGTTTTAAACCAAAAGCTGTTTTTTTTTTTTTTACCTTTACTGTGACCTTTTGTTGTTAAGTTGTTAAGTAGTCAAACAAAATGAGTTCTTACCATTAATGTTCCATGCAAAATTATCTGTTTCTACTATTAAGTTGAATTCTTGTGCCATACCGCTAACATTAAACCGACTGCACCGATGTCACTTGCCTGAGCAGTGGGAGGCAATATTAGCTATTGGCCATCAAATTCCACATTAAAAAAAAAATTAAAAACATAGTGGGCCTAAAACAAGAGAGAGGGACTGACATCGACCACACTCGTCCTCTCCTTGACCCGTTTTAAACGCATGGTTCACTGAGGACATTTATGCTATGGACCCCTGTAGAAGTATTGTACTGTGTAAAAACCTCTTTAGCTCCATTATCCCACTTCTGTGTGTGAGTAACTCTCCTCAGGGGAGCTCTTAGCACTTCGTTTTATACCCAAGATTTTGCTGATGTCTGGGGAGTGATTACACCTTATAAGACATCCCCTCTTTCATTAGAGCACACATTTCCGAAGAGCCATGTGTCCAAGTGCAGTCTCATTTGGTTGTGTGCGTTTGACGTTCATGGAGCAAGAGGCTGGTCATTAGAGCCTGAGTGTGTCAGGAGAGTTGAGAGAACCCTGGTGAGGCCATTCTGCACTTGAAAAGCCCCCTGCTGTCTTCATGACATGTGTAGCTGCAGCGTGGCCTGCCTTCTCAATCTCAATCTCCTTCTTCTTAGATACAGTTGGCCCAAAAAAAGGAGGAGATGGCCATAAAAGTACACGTGTGTCTGAAATTCACTTGGCAAATGTGCTTCAAAGAGGAATGTATTCACACAGCCATTTTGTGGATGAAATGGTGGCCATTGTTTTCTCTGACCAACTGCAGTCTTGGCTTTTCTGCAAAGCTACTAAAGCATTCCAAGGAACCCCAAACTCTCATGATCAACATCCACATCATTCTCCAATGAATATTCAGTAGGTACATTTGGAACATTTTTTCCACTTGTAGATGTTTGAATACTCTGCAAAAGCGCAGTAACTGACCACGAATGTGATTGAGACTGAATTTGTCTTGTTCTTTATTGTTTTACCCAGTTGTGGAAATAAGCTGTCGACATTAATGTGGCTGTTTAAAACCTACCATCAGTTTCCATACTTTTCGCACCTTTTTGCCACAAGCAGCATGTGACTAAGAGCATGCCTAAAATACACTCCTGCAATATGTTTAAATTGCCACCTGTGTAAAAGCAAGCTCAACTCAAATGTTCTGCTTTGCTGGTCTACTGAAAGCTTGAAGTTGTCAGAATGGCATTGAAGACATTTAGTCATTTTGTGGAGCTTTGATTGGACCAATTTGTGACGTTACAGCACAGCCTCTACTCGCTGTTGGTCAATAACAGGAATTTAAATGTGCTAGTTAAGTCTTCTTCGGTCATTGCTGAGGGTCTTGAACCTTCTTAGGAACTGAAACGTTCATGAACTTTCCTGAACAAGAACAGCATTGTTCTTTAACAAATATAAAAACGATCTTGACTTAAACGTTTTGCTTTTTACTAATATGAAACTGCTTTATGGATCAAATGGTTACAGTGAATATAGAAAGGTTTCAACCCCGGAGCAGAGTTTTCTTGAAGCACCTGCTGGAAGGATACACAAATTTCTAGGTTCCTGAGAAGGCTCCTGCTCTTAAAACGTGCTTTATAAGATACCGCTTCAAGAGAACTAGTTACAGTACATGTCAATTTGACAGTTTTTACTCACACATTTAGACCTATGCACTGTTGTCCTATCTTGGTCTGTCATTCAGGGTTAGCAACACCATTTTTGAAAGAGCAATGCTGGCCTCAACCATGAGGGTACCTATAAACTGTTGCCTTAGAACCTAGTAACAGATCTGGAAGATGTCATAACTTTGAATCATTTCCTGAACCAGCTTTAACCATCTTAATGTTGTACCATCTTAAACATTCAAGAATATTTTTTCAAGAGGTTTTCCTTCCTTGGAACAGGTCCTGACCATTGCAGACTGGGAACATCCTACAAGCGCTGCAGTTTTGGAGTTGCTCTGACTCAGTCCCCTAGCCATCACAATGTGACCCTTGTCAAAGTCAGTCAAATACCTTTTTTTTTTTCTGCTTCCAACACATCATCTTCAGGAACTGAATATTAGAAGGGTGGTCATAATGGTATGGCTGATTGGTGTAATATAGTCCTTGGACAGAAAACTTATATACACTAACTTATTTTACAGTCTTAACAGGCTGAACATCTGGACAAATGTCAGCCTTCTGCAGGGTTTTTTTTTGCTGGATTCGCAGGTCAGAGGTTTTCACAGTTTATAGATAACCTCATGGTTGAGGCCATCATTTTATTCAATGTTCAACCATCTTAATGTTTTACCATCTTCAACATTCATGAGATTTTTACAATCACAGAAAACTCAATGTTCCCATGATCCCCTTTGCCCTCTTGTTGAACTCACTTCGCTTACAAGTTCACACAATTCCACTGATCTTCCTTGTTATCACCCTGGCTTTCACACCACTGTATTTGTCTAGTGGCAGAACATCACCAGGACATACTGTCTTATCACCTCCAGACACATTAAAGCCTCTCTGACCTCATAACATAATGGGGTGTGCCAGTGAGCTCAAATAAACTCTTACTTTTCCATTTTGAACATATTTTTTAACAATGTGTGTTTTCTTTCTATACATTTTCATAGAATTTTACTTTTCAGCTTCATTTTTAATGCAGTTTCAAAGTGTTAACACTAAAAATGGCTGTGCCATTCTAAGAAAGAATTCAACAGTGCTGGGAAAAACGGTGACTTTTACTTGATGTTATCTGGCATTCATGTTTGTCTTCGTGAAAATAAACGAGACTTAGAAGTACAGGATATTTAATCAGCAGTGAGACACTAAAATGGAACAATCTTGTATTATGAGTGTGTTTAGACTTCAGGTTTTGGCTCATCCTGCTGTGTTTGGCAGAAACCAAAACAGATGGTTGTGGTGGCTGCATGATGTGGAGATGCCTTTCATCAGCAGGGACTGGGAAACTGATTAGTATTGACCAAATACAGAGCGGTACCAGAGGAAATTAGATGGTTTATGAAACCCTGCATTGACTGAACGGCGTTAAAGAGCACATTCCGAAGGTTATATAAAACTCCCTGTTTAACTTGCTGTCCATTAATAAGCTGTAGCTCATTCACCACTCTGTACCATTTCATCTGAGTTTTTTTCTCCCAATATGCTGTTTACTGGACTGTTATGAACGGATTTTGATGATGGGCACTAAGAAGGCGTGCTGAGTTTAAAAAGACAGAAAAAACTTGGGTGAGATTGGGATTGTGATCAGAGTTTTAGGCAGGTTATTAAAATGGTTCTATTCCATCGCAAATGGTAAACCATTTCTTAAAAGACCGCACATTGTGCACAGTGGAATTGAAAGAAAAGCTAGAACAAGTCTGGGTCACTTAGTTCTATTGAAAGGAAATTTTAATGATTCAGCATACAAATACATTCTATACAGTACAACTGCGTGCTTCAAAATTTGTGGCAACTGTTTTGTGAAGTGCTAATGGTTCTGACATTTCATATATGTCTAGTAGATATCAGTATATCTAGTATATATCAGCTATTAATAGAGAAAAAAGTCTTTATTTTGATCCAAATTAGACATCAGCCATAACATGATGACCACCTACCTAATATTGAGCAGGTCACCCTTTAGCCACCAAAACATTGATCCACTGTGTGTTCACTAACACATTTATGTGTAAACCAGCATTAATCTTTTTGAGCAGGTAGAACTACAGTAGCTCTTCTATTTGGATCAGACTACACAGACGAGCCTTCACTCCCCACGTGCAACATTGCGCCTTGGCCACCCATGACCCTGGATATGCAGATTTTCCACTGCTTCACCATTGAACAAAATGAAACATACAAATTTTGCCCTATACATCCCGGAACTGTCAGCATGGAGCTATGATTAAAGCTCGACTAGGCAATTTAATCAGACTGCTGTCCTTATACACTGATACAACGATTTATTGAAGGAAGTATATTTGTCACTGCTATAAGTGGTGATGTGCTCCCTTTCACCTTGTTAGTATTGTGTTCCGAGTTGATCTATTATATCATAGACCGAAACAAGCAAGCAAGAAAGCAAGTTAGCTAGCAGCAAACTAGTTTTGTATTATGTAAACTAGTATCATGTTGAGCAGTGAAAACTTCAGTAACTTTACATCGCTGCATATTTCGCAATTGCTCTCGCTTCACTTTTTGTATAAATGAGATACACCACCATATTTTTAGTGGCTTCTTCCAGCCTTACGCATTTTGTAGACTCCTAGGGTCAATGTCTGGGGCAACAATTGTGAAGCATTCCCACAACAACAAGGCTGATTTTTGTTTCTGACTAAAGCTTAAGTCCAGTTTTAATCAGACTGACAAAATTATTCTGTCTAACACAACATGTAAATGTAATGAGTGTTGCATTCTGCTTGAAGCAAAAAACGTCAATGCTTTTATGATAAATTGCATTAATTTACCTACGGTATTATCATACATTCCAGAGAACTTTTGTGGGATGCAACATGTTTTATGCTTTAAAATGTTAAACACAAGCAATATGTTAAACAGTTCCCACAGTACCTAAATATTTCCCTTCTATTTTCATTTCAGTTCTATTTCCAGCTTGGGAAAAAAAAACAAAACCTTGGAATTCCTAGGTTGGAATTCCTCAGCCCAAAAATAAGCATATATATTTATCAAACAGCATTGCTTCTTACACGGTCACAACAGGAAATATGGAGATTTATTACTTGTCTACTTTTAAATGAGCTTATAGTCACAGTTGCTCTAAATCAGGGTTGTAAAACTCAAATCCTCCCCGGGCCACATGAGCATTTTTTGTGAGCCCTTGAAGGGCCATAATCTATGGCTATTAATTTTTATGGGACAGAAAGTCGACGATCGCTGGTATAAACCGGTGTAAGTGTTACTGCTGTAGTGTTAAAGCAAAGAGTAGATGCATACATAAAAAATCCATCCATATGCTTTTTTAAATCCAGGATTAAAAATTTAATACCAGAATAAATGGATGTTTAGTTAATGTTGGATGAAAACTTTTCATCAAAAGTCAGTTTTTGACATGCCATTGTCAGTAGACGAAAAGGCAGTTTTTTCACAAAGCATGCAAGAAATATGGAAAGTAACTTGGCCAGTCTGATGATGAGCACATTTATACTGTCTCAATTAATGGACAGTGGACAGGTCAATCAAAATCGTCTCTTTTTCACACCCAGACTATACCCCTCCACCCACCCACCCCCTTTACGGCAGTGATTAGCACCTGAGGTCTGGCACGGTGGAGCCATCAGTGTCTGCTCTTTTGAGATCTGAAACGAGCAAGCCATCCCCCAATTTTCATGCTGCTTAAGAGTCTTTCAATGTCAGAGAAAAGCTCTCGGTATGAATGTGTGGAGCTGGGTGGGTAGGGTGCCTCATTAGTGTCAACAAAAGAAAGGGAAAATGAGAAAAACAAACAAAAAAAAGAGCAAATCAACACCATGGGGCAACCATAAAATAATGTATATTTTAGAACTAAAGGAAAACCTACTATTATTTCAAGTTATGCTGTTTTCTAATAAGGTTATCATGTGTCGCATCAGATTCCTTATTACTTTGTTTGAGATGTGTGCTTAGCAAAGGTGTTTTCACTTTGTAAATGTAAAGAATTTAAAGTGTTTTGCAATGACTCTATCATATAAATAGACCAAAAAGACGAACATTTGACTTTCATTTTCATATCCATATTTATTGTGAATGTGCTGTGGCTTATTTTGTGCAAACAAATCTTCTGCAAAATATCAAGCAATAATGCAAATTCCTAGCAAAAGACATAATTTCTAAGGAAGTATTAGTAAAGCAGCAGGCATAGAAAGCTGGTTGCTGATGTTCTGATCCATCAGATCAGAGTAGGTAGTTAAGGATGTAACACAGACATTCTAATTACTCTCATCAGCTCTACCTGTTGACTCGACTGTCTACTCCACTTCCTTCTTAAAAAAAAAAAGGACATAATCAACTAAGCCGCTTCATATGTACATTAACGCGCACAAAAAATGGTCAGTGCAGACAAGAAGCTATAACGTCTGACTTTTGCATTATAATTACTTTCTTTTCTACATGTCCAGTTTCTACAGTACTATTTTCAGCAAACACCTTTTTTTTCTATACAAAAATAATATAAACAACCATTCACTAAATAAATAAAACACACAAGTATTTCAGCTGTTTCAAAAGAAATTCAGTCCTTTTTAGAGGCTCAAAGCAAACAGCTAATACTTTTGAAACTGGAATCACGACGATCATGAACGCACATCTGTTTTAGGTCATTTGACCATCATGCAGTCAGCACAGGCTTTGTTTTGAAGTGAAGCAACTGAAATGAACATTCAGATTTCGAAGAAAAGCAACAAAACAAAAATGCTTTTCGCGACCCTATTTTCTTTATGTTCATCAAATCTCTCCCTCTCCGAACTTCTTGTGCATTCCACTTTGGCTCCAAGGAGGCTGAGTTCACACAATGTCCTGTGTATCTGCTCACCAGCAGGAGTACGAGAAAAGTGGGTACTGGCTCCAGTCGGCCATGTTGGCATGGTGGTAGCCATGATGGACAGCTTGGGTCCCGTAGTCCGCTGCTAAGTGGTGATGATGGTGCGGGTGGGATGGGTACTGGGCCGAGCTCGTTCCGCTCCACTGGCTCAGGGGCTGATCAGCGCTGTAGGGTGCATAGAGTGCGTGATGCCCAAGCACACCTGGCTTAGTTTGTGCAACTGCAACGTTCAGCACCCCAGGGTAGTCCTGCACACCAGCCGTGGCAGGGGGAGGACACTGTGGGACGACCAGATCGGTAGTTTTGCTGTCCTGCTCAGACACAGTGGCTATATCGGGCACTCGAGATTCATAGCTGGAGCGGCCAGCAGTGCTGCTCATGTTAGAGGAGCTTGATGAAGGGGATTTGTTGTAATCAGGAAACCTAAGAAAGGTCCATGAATATTAACATTCAGTAAAAATCTTCCCACATCATAACAAATAGAATTTGCTACAGTGCCTTCTTAAATAAATGCTCAGTAGGTACCTGTAAGGTTGGTATGTTCCAGGTCCTGGCACAAGCTGTTCAGAGCTGTACATGTCTCGAGCATTAGAACCCAGAGGGGAGTCCCTTTCCAAACTCTGGTTGTTTTCCCTATCAGATGATCCTCCCCAGGGAGAATTTGGCTCATCTTTAACTCCCTCCTTGCATCCAGCCTGTGGTTCTGCCAGTCCCTCATAGGAAGAGCGACGCAAATCTGAAAAAAATGTCAAAACTTCCCATAAGCATCCACAGAGCACTACGACCTACGTAATGAGTTCATTAAGAAGGTTACTAAATTGTATTGATGGCTCCAAATTATACCTGGTGGGCTATCTTGATCCGAGCCCCTGACCATCGAGTTCAATCTTTTGGCCAGCCGCTCGGTGTCTGCAGGACCTTTGTTTGCACGTCTACACAGGAAGACAAAAAAATTTTATATTAATTTTTTCCCCAAAAAACAAACAAACAAGCAAGATATTCACCATAGTTCTGTTTCTGCTTACCTTTTTGAATTCATGCCCTCATCTCTGAATCCCTTGGCAAAAGGATTGTTGTCGATTTTCAGCTTGGTAATCTGCACAAGAGAATGCAAAAACCATGAGGCACATTCAAAAGAGTTGTCTTCCCACATGCTTGATATTACTGTGTGTCCTGAGAGACTAACCTTCGTGTTCTGGTATGCCGTGACAGCCGTGAAGGAGGTCTCGGGAAATGTGAAAGTCGGGAACACACTCCAGCGGACACTGTAGAGATCATCAGCTTGTACGATGTGGAAGCGGGGATGGTAGCGATGCATGGAATGCAGGATGATCTGTACCACAGAGAACAAAATTCAATTAATCACCACCCAACTTTTGGTATCAACATGATGTTTGACTAGGAAAGAAAAGCAAATTTTACAGCGAAGCAGCTTAATTAACTGGTCTCAAAAAGGCAAAAGTTACAAATGCCATCCATAACTTTCTCAGGACAAAAGGTCCAAGGATTTCTTGTAAAAAAAGAAGATAATTACATGTCCATGTTGGTCGAGGGCATTGTTGGTTAGTTTGAGCTTGAGAAATGAGACCGACTGCTTCATCCAGTGGCTCCCTGGTGCTGGTGAGTCTGGGTGCAGGTAGGTCCTGTAGGGTGGCTGAGGCTCAGCCTTACCCGCCACCTCCCACTTATCCTTATTCCACTGAAAACAATAAGAAAACTTGTTAGTGACAAAGAAAAGTCATTTAAAGGTAAATTTAAATGAGTGCAAAATTAACTGAACAAAACGATTCACTGCACTGCCTGGTCAGTGACAGAAGGGCTAAGAGTAGAGGAGGAGTGTGAGTTTGGGGAGGGGGACCCCCAGTTGCTCCTGTAAAAACAGGAAGACTTTGGGTCCTTTGAAGTGGAGTGTGAGTTGTGTAATCAACGGTGAGAGGACTCTGGACACACAGACAAGCACCAACTGCCCCAATACCTAATTTAACGTCTCCACATTTTCTTAGCACTTCAATGTTCAAGACCTTTTTACATGGTCATTTTATTCTAGAACATTCTTTTATAAATCTTTATACCATTCCCACATCTCTACAATTTAGAATCTGGTGAAATACTAGACAAACCAAGCAAGCGTTTAGATAAGGATATACATACATTGGAGCTTGAGAAGAGGCAGGACAGGCCAAATAATTAGATCTTACCTTGTATCTGAAACCATCTTCAGGTACAACGTCCACCAGGAGGATGTACTTTGCATAGGGCACAAGTCCAGAAATGTTGATCTTACAATGTGGGAACATTCTCCTGCAATCACAAAACATACGTTTTGGTTTTCATTTGTACCTCATTCAAAATAGAGAATATCCATAACCTTAAAAGGTGCTACCCATTTAAGAAGAACATTTTCTTGAGTGAGTTTTTACCTGCCAGGCTTGGTTATGATCATCTCAGTACCAATCTCATGGAAGGATTTCCATAGCTCAGGGTCCTCCAGCGTTATCCTGATGTTCCCTTGGTGAAAGGAGTCTGTTGCTCCAGCCATTGCGGATGGAGGTGGGATACTGAAGTTGTGTTTGAGGTCTAAGTGAAAGACATAAAGGAAAGAGACAGTGTGTGATTATGCCGTTGTAGCATCCAGAAAGGATGATAGTGTATTTTATATAATCTTTAAAAGAAGGTTAAAAATAAACACAATCATTAATATTTGAACTTACCGCTGATAGATTGCATTTCTCAAGATTCTTCTTCTGCAACAAAAATCAAGACTGGAATACTCAGTGTGGGAATCGTTTCTCTTTTTCTTTCAGTCAGAGCATCAGACTGTCCATTGAAGCTTCAGTTAAATCCACAACCAAACAAATTAAGTCCAGAGAGAGGATGAGGGATTTCAACTTTCTGAGATGCACTGAGGACACCGGGTAGATTTAAGGGGATGCCGTGAGTGGGCGGAGCTTGGGCCCACTTTCTCAGCCTTTGAAGTGACCCAAGGTAGAGTCAATGTCATGATGTGATTGGAGGATGGGTGAAATCAAAGAGACTTAGCAGAGTCTTGATAGAGTCCCAACAGGAAGAGGACCAGGCCATCTTTATGAACTGCTAAAAGACTTTTAAGCAAATATGCACAGGGCTTCCTAGAGCACAAGTCAACAATGAAATCTCGCGAATGCTGCTAGTTAAAGTGAGCGAGGGCATAGCTGAGATACGGTCTAAATGGCATATTTACACGTTCACACAAACAGAAGTGTGTGTACACTGGGGGCCTGTTTGTTAATTCACACAGACTTATCTATTTGTTTGTAATTGAGCAACAGATAAATGGTCATTATATCAGCAGTGAAAATAGTGAGCAAATGAGGGAATCCAAATAGGAATACACTGTATTGGCTGTCGTGTATGTAATTTAGCTGATATTACAAAACCAGGGTTACTTTTTTTTATTCACCGTTTGATATGGTCAGGAAATCAATGGACATTTTTTTTTCTTTTTTTTTATTATTCTTTTTGTAACATTTTCTTTTAAGAAATAATGCTTCTCTGTCTAAAGGAAAATAACATCTTTTCATCACTTTCTTAATATTTTCTAATTGATCATTTTTATACTATGTCATATTTGCTTCTTTAATTATTTGATTTACACCATTGACCGAAGCCATTGATTCACTCTGTAGCTGAAGCTGGAGTGAAAAATCACATCCATTATAAGGAACATAAAGCATTAATAGAGTTATGACAAAGCAGACCCTGAGGCAAACATGCAGGTGAGCTCACCTGAGGACCAGCTTGTGCTCTGTATGTGTGCTTGGAGTGGATTGGTGTGTGTGTGTGTGTGTGTGTGGGAGGTGGGGTGGGTTGGTTTGTGTATTGTGTATTCAGTGTGTCTAGACGTGACAATGCTTCAGTACTTAATCTCATTAGGAGCACTACCACATTCCTCATGTGGGTTTAAGTTCTCTATTCATGCAAAGAGAGAGAGGAAGAAAAAAAAAGACAAACCACATTGAGATGGATTCGAGGAAACTGATTTAAGAAAAACGAGAGGTGGATGAAATGACGCTGAATGAAATTCAAAGAATAATTAGGGAAGAGATAGAGCCAGAGTGGACGATGGCTCAGGGAGGAAATGGCAGTGAAAGAATTCGAGGGTATGGCTCGGGTACTTCACAGGCTGTTAGCACTATTGGGTCTCCAGTTACAGAGAACAAACAAGTAAACAGCACAATGTGGGTTTATCTGGCTGAATGATCTTCGGAGGGCATTGCTTACTATTCATATTAATTTGCGAATGAAAGCGGCCTGATGTGCGTGCTTGACCTGCTGTATTCACAAATGAGCAAATAAGCATTACAGTCAGTCTGGAGTCTGGAGCTTCTTCACATGCGTGTTCTGTTTGCTTGTGAAGTCCTAAAATGTGATAAACATTGATTTATTGGTTTACTACAAAAAATAAAATAAAAATACAAGTCCTTCTGGTTGTGATTTTACAATCATATGAAAAGCTTTCAATTAGAAAAAAAAGGTTCTTCATAACATTCTTTAAAATCTTTAAATCTCACAAACAAAAAGAATCCTTTTTCATGAATTCTTAAATGTTTTCAACTCTATATCTATAAAACAACATGTTCAAATGACTAAAATTCAATTAGTCATCATTATTTAAAAATTCTTAATTTTCACTTTTAAAAAGTTGATTTAATTTTTTTTTTTTGATATTTGTCAGATCTTTTAATTTCTTAATTTTCCACTCAAGACAATTTTATTGAAATTATCACTGGATTTGGATTAAACCATTTCAACTGAAGTGGCAGGTCAAACTGACTTATAAACCATAACAACTCAATATTAAATGTCATAATTATGGTGGGTTGTGGCAAATTTTTTTTTTTTTTTTTTTGAAAAACAATACAAAAAAAATCACAATACTTTTGTCTGTGCTTGACTTTGAAAACCATGGCTTAAGATCCAACCTTATTTCACAGATGTGAAATTTATCACAAATTTATTTTATAATAAATAAGTCACAACAACATCCTTGAAATGATATATATTTTGTTAATGATTCTTGTTTTACATAATGGATGCACACAGTGCAGATTATTAGTTGAAGATTTGGATCTGGCAACACAAGTGTGGCTGCGGCGTGTAAAATGTTGATGGAGCGAGGTGTACGTTTCAACAGCACTTACATTAGGACCGTTACACACGGTGATGAGGTTGACAGATAAAGGGAGATAAGAGGTGGAAAAAAGAAAACAAATTTTTTTTTTCTTCTCCAGGTTACATGATGATGACTGGAGATGTGGAACTGAGAAAGGAATAAGATTAAAAAACAACAACAACAACAACAATGGAAAGTTACTAAAGCTGCTTGGTGTGGTTAGTGTTATATTATCAACATTGTAATTTTTTTAAAAATATTTAACTTAATAATTTCAATTCACAGTGCTGTAAGGTCTAAGATGCTGTCTTTATTCACAGCATCTTAATACCAAGGAATATGTCATTTTTATTTTTAAATAAATTAATTTATATAGCATTTGTAACAAAGGTCTTGACTTGCTGCTATAGCTTTTAGGTTATTAATATTAATGTGCTACGTTTGGTGTTATGTGAGGTTCCTCTTTCAGAAAAGATTCCAAGATAAACTTCTACAAAAGTTGAACAACCTGAAACCTTCCAAAGAATCTTTGAGGAACTTTTTTTTGTTTGTTTGTAGCATAATGTCACATCATAGCCTTTTACTTGGTTACACTTATGGCATCTAAATCTTTTACGAAACTATAATGCACTATATATTAGCTGAAAAGCCTCAGCGGAGGTTTCGATTAGTGAAACTTTTAGTTTTAGCCTTTTAGTGTTTATTACAGTCAATTTAGTGTACTAACATTGGTCGCTTCAACGCCCCTTAAGGGATTTCAGTGCCATACACCTGGTTTCTTAAGTGCTTCTCTCAGTTTCAATCAATAGCGCATACAGACACTGATGGAAACGTATTTTAGCGTCTTTGTGAAGATCCTACAACCGAAACGAGACTCATAAAGGGAGCGTTGCATGTTTGCGGGTTGAAAGCCTGCCCGAGCTGCGAAAGTATTGAATGCAGGCCAGGCTGAGTGGATGCATATCGGTCTTATAACTCAAACTCATCCATACAGAGTGTTAGAGAACGGCCAAAGATCCTCTCACACCTCTGTGACAGATTTCATGAAGTGGCCTCTAAAGGATAAGAGAGAAAGAGGGATTCTTTCTTTCTTTCTCTGTAATGAAGGTGTGATGGTTTCACCTGAGAGAAGCTGGTAATAAGGACACGTGATGCGTTGTCGGCGCCACTCCACGCTGTGGACACACACACTTCAGTGCTGGTGTGTAGAAGTGTTGAACAATCAATCCAGTAGAAGTAAAAAAGCTCACTCGTTGTAATTTTGGCTGTTACTTTAAAAAGAAAAAAGAAAAAAAAGAGAGAGAGTAGTCTCAAATGTCTTGAACCGACTAGTCTGGTCTCAACTTTGCCCCAGCGGATTCGTCACTGCTGCTGGGTTCATAAAGTCTCATTCACAATATGAACCTTCTTTTAACACACACTATCTGTAGAAGAGACATTTCCAATCGCACTGAAGATGACGGGTTCCTTTTGTAGTCTAGTTTTGCAACAATGTCAATATGTTGGAACGTACAGTTGAATTAAATGGCTTTAATTAGTTGTTGGAATTAGTTGTCACTAGGCACTTTCTCTGGAGAAATATTCTTCATTTCTGCTTTCTGAAGATCATGTAAACTTGGATTAGTCATCACCAAATAAGATCAACCTGACTAGCGTGTATGGTACATTTCAACCATGTTACATGTGCTAATGGATGAAGCTAAAAGAAGGAAATTTATAAATCAGGTTTAACTCCAGGAAAAAAAAAAAACAGTACTGAAGTGGCACAAGGCTTGAAGCGTGTGCAGTGCTGTCAGTATTAGCAGCTCAGGCTCGATGATTCAAACACTCGACCACGTTAAGTAGCTTATTAACACCTTCAAGGTGTTTGTCTAGTTAGAAACTACACACGATTCTACAATTATAGAGCATGAGCTGGAAAAATAAGGGGAAAATATATATATATATAATTTCGGAAAGACCAAAACAGAATATAAAGGTAACAACGATGCATACAAGAGTGTGTCGGGTTTATAAATGTAGAAAAAGTATAAATCTGGAAATCTATTAAAAATCTGTGTGAATCTCGAATCAAGCTCTAAAAGGTCAAAGTTGGGTCCTTCATCTAGCTGACATCAGGCTAACCTCGTCAAGTTGCGAAGAACGTCATAAAATTATGCATATGCTCTTTGATGTGGTTAAAATATCATTAATGTGTTGCTGAAAACACATGGCATGCCTCGACAGGAAATGCAAGCTTGTCCGAGGTGTCATATATAAACGTTGCTAGCGGCTTCCTGTTGAAGACCCCACAGAGATCAAGAGAGTCCCGCCGAGCCCCACACCGAGCGCAGAGTCGACTCACTAAACCCAAGTCCAGCTCAGTGTTTGTCTTATGGTCTTTAGGAACTTTGGTTTATTTATAGATGAGTAATATTAAAGAAAATAAAGAAAAAAGGAAAAGTGAGGAAAAGTTGATCTCAGGTCAGCAAAGCATGGACATAATGCTGCTTATTGGATTTTTTTTTTTTTTTTACGAATTTGTTACAGCTTTTAACATAATCCCTCAAGTGCTATCATGGTTTCTAATAAACACATAAAACAAGATAAAACAAAGTCTGCAACACTTAAGACACATTTTTAAAATGAGACCCCCAAACAAAGCACATTTTAAAAATGTGAATTAAATTTCTTTCTTGCCAACTCGGTAGACTTACAGCGAGGTACACCATTTGGATACCATCAGTACTCAATAGCTTAACAGCTGCCAATACACAGGCACTTCTGGGCCGTGATCAGACGGCTGTAGCCCTCCATAAAGCCCCCCCTGCCAGGGCCCGACGAGAAATCTCACACCTTTCACTAGCATTAGCCATGCAACACTCCCTTTTGATGCTCTAATTGGCCACTTTCAGGCTTCAGGTACAAGCTATCAACAGAAATGAAAAGCTTACCTATGTCTGGACATATGGTCTGCTGGAATTTCAAGTCAAATCAGCATCTGAAGGCACAGAAATTAGCACACAGTGTGCTCGGAAAAAAAGACTTCTTGATTTAGGATGCACTGATTTAAAAACATTATCGAGGAAACCGTCGAGATTTGAGTTTATAAAACGTGTGATAATCAGTACTGAATAGGCGAATTCTAGCACGGTGCTAGAGATTACATCGTTCCTTTAGGGAGTGAGCTGCACGTTTGACCTTGGGTGTATATAAATCGTAGCGTGCTTGCCAAAGAGAGCAAACGACAAATTGGCAGCACTTCATAAGAATCCTCTGGGAGTTGCTAATGGGCCCTAATGTCCTGCCTCAGGTCTGAGGGCTTCACACTCGGCTGGCCATTGCCTTTAACACTGCCTGCCTAACGCAGACGGGGTGGTCCAGTGGCAAAAGGATAACAGCCAGCATGTGCATGCTGAAGAAGAGCAACAGGAAAGAGAGAGCTCAAAATGCACTTTTCTTTCTCTTCCTTAAATGTTCTGTTTAGAAATAAAGAAACCCAAAACAGGACAAAATTAGATTTTATTTGTATTACTTTTAACAACAGAAAGGATTTTTTTTTTTTGCTATAAAGCAGGTAGCGAAAATATTGAAATGATGTCCAGAATGTGTAAATTGTAAATATCGGCATGAGCACAGAACAGGTTTTATCATCACAGCAGCCCTCTTTGGTAAAATTCAACAGTATTTTATCATTTTTTATCATCTACTGCACCAGAAAGTATAAAGTAAATGAAAATTTAGATTCATGGAATTGGGGATTTCTAGTTTATACATACAGAGGGATCCAGCAAAATTTATACACACTTGAACAGTTGTTATCTTTGATCTTTTTAAAACTTGAATTGAGTTATGGAAATTTTGAAGTGTTATTGTAAATTTGTAACAAAGGCTTCACAATGAGGAGAAATTGAAGCACCATGTAGAGCAATGCATGTGGAGATGTTGTTCATACAGTAGTTTGCCCAAATCAAGTGTGTCTGGATGCTAATGTTGAGCACTTTGAGCACCTAATGTGATTTCATAATTCAAACATGACTTACAGCTACACTTTGATGTTTATATAAATTCAGAGAATATAGAAATGTGTGCCCTTTTAACCTGAAAATGAACTACAATCTTTTAAAAACTTAAAATCTTTTAAAAACTTAGTCTTCTTGAGTCCATCAGCAAGCCACATCTTGGCTTTGTAATATTTCTTTGAAGAAAAAACGCACCAAATCTATCAGATCTAATTCCCTCCACCTTGACTAAGGCCCCAGTTCCAGGTGAAGGAAAAACAGCCCCAAAGCATAATGCTGCCACCACCATGCTTCACCGTGGGTATGGTGCTCTTTTGGTGATGTGCAGTGTTGTTTTTGTGCCAAACATGCTTTTTAGAATTATGTCTAAAAAGTTCAACCTTGGTTTCATCAGAACATAACACTTTTTCCCTCACATGCTTTTGGGGGACTTCAAATGTGTTTTTGAAAAATTGCCCAAGCTAGGATGTTTTCCTTTGGCTTACCCCATAGCCCAGACATATGAAGAATACAGGAGATTGTTGTCATGTAGACAAGTACTACGAAGCCAGTACTTGCCAGAAATTCCTGTAGCTCCTTTAATGTTAAAGCACAGTAGGCCTCTTCGCAGCCTCCCTGACCAGTTTTCTTCTTATCTTTTCATTAATTTTAACACTTGGTAATTGTTTTTTTAAACAATAAAATCACTCTGATGCTTTGGAAGCTCTGTGCAGATCATAGCTTTGCTGTACGATGCGTCTAAGAACAAGTTCAAGTTCAAGAACATGTCAAGAAAAGCCTACTAGAACAGCTGACCTTTATTTGGGTTTAATCAGATTGCAGGTGTGTCTTCACACCTATTTAACATGAGTTTGAACGTGATTGCTTAATTTTGAACATAACCACATTTACACATTAACATCCACATGAATTCCAGGACCCAATGTTTCCCAGCAGAACATGGCTCACAGCATCAGACTGCCTTTTCTGATGGCTTCCCATAGTGCACCCTGGTGTCAGTGGGCACTCTGCAGCCCCATATACAACAAACTGTAATGTACTGTGTTCCAACGCCTTTCTATCAGAACCAGCCTTCACCTTTTAAGGGAATTTGTGTTATAGTAGATCTTCTTTAACCCAGGTTCATGGGTTGTTCTTTCTTGGAGGACTTTTTATAGGTACTAACCATCGCAGACCAGAAACACATCATAAGACCTGGCATTTTAGAGTTGCTCTGACCATAAAAATACGGCTCTTGTCAAGGTCACTTAAATTGTTGTTGGTCTTTCGGCTGCTCCCAGCAAGGGGAATATCCAGTCCGCACAACAACTTGGCACAGGTTTTACGCCGGATGCCCTTCCTGACACAACCCTCCCATTTTATCCGGGCTTGGGACCGGCACTGCATCCAGTGGCTGGGGGGTTGGGAACTGGCTGGGAATCGAACCCAGGCCTTCTGCATGGCAGGCGAAACACCTACCACTGAGCCACCAGTGCCCATTCAAGGTCACTTAAATACTTGTCCTATTTTTTTGGCCCTGTTTCTAACACATCATCTTTAAGAGCCGAGTGTTCACTAGCTGCCCAATTTATTCCACCCCTTGAGTCGTGCCAGTCAGTTCATGTTAATGCTATGGCTGATCAGTGATTAAAACTGTCAATTGGTTTTTATCAGCATTCTGAATTTACTTTGACTAAAAGGCTAAAAGTGATCGACTTGACAGACAACTTGACATGTTATAGGGAAGCCATACAGTTCAAAGTTCCCCATCCTGGAGATTTTCCTGTGGTGAAATATGTACTATACTGTACTAAGAGTCTACACATAAAATTCTCAAAAACTACAACAGTTACCGTAACATGCACCTCAGTGTAAGTTAAAGACCAACCTTAAACTCTTAATTTCCATGTTCACTATATTCTAATTCTTGAGTATTACGTTCTTCGACTCAGTCATGTTGATTGATGGTATTTTGCTTAAACCAAAACCGAGCTCTAGAATTAATCCACATCAGAACGTCCAGTTCACTCAGAACTACACCACATTGTATTTTCCTTTTTATTTCTCTCTTTGCCCTGGTAAAGACTTTTGTTCTGTAAATGTTAAAACCGCTGATTATTAGCTGTAGCACATCGACAGGAAATCTATTACTGTATTTATATACACACTAATGTGTCTAAGATCCCTGATGATCTTCTACAGCTGATATAAACCATTCACATGGCAAAGAGAAGCATTCTAAATTATAACAGAAAGCACATCTTCAGCTAAGATGCTTAATGTTACTTTGTATTCAATCAAACTTCGTTATTGATACTCTACACGTCAACTATGTGTCAGCTCCTACATTTCTTGTTGCAAGCTAAACCACAACAATCCCAGTTAGCTGGTTAGCTATAGGGTGATGCATAGCAGACAATTTACAACGCAGTGGACACTCAACTCAGCCACACTTCTATTTATGAATAACTGAGTGGCTTAATATAAATTTTAACTGATCGGTTAACATAAAAAGTGACACTAGTACAGTATAATACAGTATAATTGGGAAATCTAGCTATGGAGACCAAAACTATTTTTAGTACAAGCTTTATTTCTGTTGTAAAGTTGGGCATTTTAACATGGTGTTCTATGGGGATTTTTTTGTAGCCAGCTGCACATTTTTGGCACTTCCAGGTTGAACTAGTTTTTTAAAAAGATTTTAAAGAAGAAAAAGAAGGACAGAAATCAGGGAAGGTTAAAAGTGTCATTAAGTGTTATTTTTGGTTTTGTGACGATTTTTAATGCAGCAAGTCAAAAAAAAAAAAGTCCTCGGTAGAACAAGTGTGAGCATAGAGAGAACAAGCTCCGTGCCCGTACCGTCCGTCCTTCACCAAGTTACATTCTCAGTACAAGCCCAAGCAGAGCCATACCAAAAAAAAAAAAAATTTAAAAAAATAAGCAACTACAACCACGCTCTTACAATGTAGAGAGAAATACAAACATATCCAAACATGATCCATTTACAGGTAGTTTGGGTTGATGTATGTGTTTCATGTCCATTCACATTCAAATTTTTTTCCCACTTGACAGGCTTTTTCTTTATTTTGCAAAAACTATTATTTTTATTCAATAACCAGAAAAATACAGGAGGGAATAAATCCATCCATTTGTAGAAAAACTACAGTTTAATAATAATAATTAAAAAAAAATCCAAAAGCACAACATTCGGCTGTTTAGGAAGGAGGTCCATATGATGTCCAGATGTAATGTGCAGGGGAAGGCTGAGCACAACACATCTTGTGCTTTCTGTTTTTCAAAAATATATATATACATTTCCTCTTTGAACATGCGAGCATTGCTCTACAGCATTGCCACGTGTCCAGGATCATAGCAAGGTCCATCTCAAAGTCAAAGTCATCAGTCCCACAAAAAAAAAATAATCTCCCTTTCTTTGTTTAAAATATATACTGTATTACTGATGATGAGACCTTGACGTTGATATGATGCTGGACACTTGATTATGAGAAGTTGATTTGAAGCGAACTGACCGGATACCTCTGCGTGATTCGGTTCCAGAAGTACATAAGATGAAAAACCTCTTCAGGGTTAGTGCTGGTGGCAGGACTCAAACCTGCATGCTTAAAACTCAAACTCCCAGCTACGATTTAATACAAAAGAAATTTGCTATTGGAGACGGAACACGATTTCACATAACACAAACATGAGTACAGTCATTACAAGAGCTAATTTGATCAGAAAAAAATGTTTTGTCATGATTTATATATATAAAAAAAAAAAAATCCAATTATAAAAACGGGTGTTTCATAATAAGACTATCAAGTGGCTCACTTTATGAACTTTTAAGATACACATAATTAAACTGTCACTCAGAAATATACTTTGGTGAAAAACGTGTAGAAATTCTTTTTAAAAATATGTAATTAGCGCTACAGGAAACTGTAAACTCATGCTGCTTTTGCACTGGACGTGTCACACAAGAAAGACAGCCAATGATCAAAGCGATAAGCTTCATTGAGGGTGACACAATATCCACCCTACAATTTCCACACACAAACACACACAAAATATACATATATATTTATATATACGCACAAACTTCTGGCAGGGTTTTAGTGCTTGCATGCTTGCTTGCTTGACAGCATCAGAGCAAATATTCACGTCATGAGTTTAAGCACCTTATTCGATGTAAACTCACTTCATTTAAAGTCAAAACAAAAAGGAGAAAGGGAAACACTTTCTGACCAAACGCTCCCTTGGCTGTAATTATAAGTGCCTTGCATTAAACTGACTGTGTGCATAGGACCACTGCTGGTCACGCAAACTTTGCAGCATCTTTGCAACAAAATAAAATAAAAATAAATACCCTCGCCAATAGTGAGGAGAAAAAAGACAACACAGTGTGCGTGTAGCGAGAGGACATCATCGAGCGTTGAGGAAAAAGCCCTTTTGCGGAAATAACGTGCATACTGCTGCAGGACGACGGCACGGGGCGAAGTGCACAGATGCAAACGGTTCATAGTCCGAGACAAAAAGAACGAGCAAATAAACGAGTAAACGGAAGAAAAAAAGAAAAAAAAAAGGATTGAGAACTCAAATGTCCATCCAATCTTCCTCTTCGTCTGTTTCGCTTTCGAGGGACGACTCCTGGCTGGATGTCTCCTGTACCTCCAGCACAGGCTGAGTCAGAGTGTCCTTCTTCACGTTAGCCGCCGACTGAGACGCCAAGATCACATTCTGGAACACAGACAGAGGGGAAGTGAAGTGAGAATCACACACTCTATGACACACTCACGCTCAACAGTAACTCCGTTTCATGTTGCTGATTATATTCCTATCGGGCCGCACCCGAGTGTTTTAGAAGTTTGTGCAGCATTAATACAGCTGTGTGACGTTATGGACTCACCTTGAGCCTCAGTTTGGTCTCCTCGGAGATGCTGCCTTTGGGGGAGAGCAGCGTCGGAGTCGGAGGCGTGACTGTGATCTCAGGGGGGAATTTGGTGGCTGTGGAGGGGATGAGCAGCTTGGGCATGTTGGGGGGGATTCTGGAGCGGATCCGGCTTGCATCGCCCTGCTTCGACTGATCAGCGCTTTCTGCACCAGAAAGGAAAGAAAAAGGGGGGAAAAAAATTATACTCATTATGAAAATTAAGTTGAATTGATTATGACTAGCAGAGTTATTATTGTACTGTATAAAACACAAAGTGGTTTTGAAATAGAACGGCTTTTTATTACATATAAATACTGTGGCTACATCCCGTTTCTAAATGTTCCATGTCTAAATGTTTTAAAACACTTACATGTCCATTTTTGTCTGTAAACAAATAAAAGATGAAAATCTATACAGTTATTCCAACGGCAAACACACATACACAAGTTACCAGTGTCGGTGTGTGTTGAGCAGGTAGCAGCTTCCTGACTGCTCCACTCCTGTGTGTTGTGACTCTGGGACACTGTGGCCATCTTCATCTGCTGACACAAATGAGACTCCTGCTGTCTGTATGCCAGACCTTCTGGGGCTGAGGCTTCTCTGTCTACTGGCACACACACACACACACAGTCATTTATAATTACATCACTGTCAAATAGTCATACATTGTTTCTACACTGCATTTAAGAACCATCTAGTAAATCGGTGGACAGTTGAATGCAGGCGTCACTAAATGGAGGACCACAAAACAAGTAATTTTTCTATGTGGACCCTGATGCTTTTCTGATAAATGAGAATAGTTAATACACCAGTAATCTAGAAAGAATCTAGAAACAGAAAGAGAATAACAATCATACATGCAGCACAATCCTGCTTTATATTCACTATATTTTTTATAGGGGGTGTCTTTTTTCTTCTCCCCTTCTTTTCTATCAATAATGATTCTTTTTGCACTTTCTTCACTTATTACTTTTTATACTTATTACTTTATATATTTTTTGCTTTTCTTCACTTATTATTACTTTTATACTTATTACTTTATATATTTATTGCTCTTCTTCTTTTCCAGTAGTTTTCCAGTAGTAGGGGCAGTGGTGGCTCAGTCGGTTAAGGCTGTGGGTTACTGGGTTACTGATCGGAAGGTCGGGGGTTCGAACCC
>JAQQZS010000039.1:26062386-26073756 GCA_030068045.1 Platyallabes tihoni | reverse complement strand
TGGATTCTGTTTATAATTATGGCTTTCCAGCTAGTACTAGTAGTACTACAACAGTGACCCCATTTACCATTGCAAAGTAGGCTATGCATGTCCTGTGCAGGGCATGCAATAAGTCAGGAAAGGTGTCGTATTTTGCCAGAAAAAGGCAAATATGGTGAAATTTCTGCAAAAGAATTGCTAAAATTGCTAAAACTTTAAAATTTTAATATATTGTTCAATTTTAAGCATAAAATTTTTTGTTCAATAAAAATTAATTTTTAAGTCATCCACCATAATTTTGTGGCTTTTGTAAAGTATCGGTTCAGGCACCGTTTTGGCACCGGAACCGTTTTAAAAGTATCGATTTGGCGCCGGTATCGAAAAAAACCCAAACGATACCCAACCCTAGCTACAAGATCTTGGAGAAAATTAATGCGACTCTGGATGGAAATAAAAATGTGATGTTGCACAAGCTTAACAAAATGATGTCATAATCAAACCAAAAGGTGTTTTTTTTTTGGACGGGCAGAGAATAAAATAGACAACTCATTAACCAATTAGCAGTGGGAGAGGTTGACGAATTTGACCCCTGTCCTGATCAGACTGTGAGATCAGATCGAGTTATACTGAAATACGTTATATAGGGTTATACTGAAGGCTCGCGACATAACTTATAAAGTAAGAAAATTTCATGTGAATGTAAAATATATGATACACTAACAGAAACGTGGAAAGATTCTCGTTTAGGTACGTCTTCTACCGTGAATGTAATATAATAATAATAATAATAATAATAATGACTGTCGGTTAGTTTGTGTGTGTTTTTTTTCATGATTTTTGTCCGTTAGCAGTTAGCTAGCTCTACTCACCTTTAGTCTTTTTGTTTACAATTTTCCCAAATGAAGCCGGGCTGTCTGATAAACTTTCCCTACAAACGTTCCATTTCACAAATAATACATTTATTTAATTTCTAAATATGCATTAAATCGTGACTACGCGATATTCCTTCTTATTATTATTTATAAATATTTACGCGCTTTTATGTTGAACTCGGGCAGGTTCTTACCCGGGTCAGGGATGCGCGAGCTTCTTTTGCTGTAACGTAGAGTCACTCGGCAACATCGAGACATTTGATTGGCTGATAGGACGCACGCGAGCGTTCCATGTGAGCGAATCATGTTTCAGGTTACTCAGCGCTACTGACCTCAGAGCTCAGAACTGGAGGAAATTATCATTAACAATAAACTGATTTAATGGCTTACTGATGCACATGGGGAGTGACGTCTGGCCCACTCACTAATACCTAGGCCTAGTATAAAGTAACCATACAATCTGCACAATAATCATTGGATATATCACATCATATTCCTGGTTAATTTTTATTATTATTTTTAATTTAGCACAATTAAAAGTTTGGGATCACTTGCAAATTTCTTTGTTTTTGTTTAGAGATTTATTTTCTACATACTACAAAAATACTGGGGATTTCAAAACCATGAAATAATTCATATGGAATTAAATCATTATGCAACAACAACAGTCAGTTATTTTACGACACAGAGGTCAGCCTTTCTGGAACTCGTTCAAGAACAGTATTGTGTCAAGTGTATTTGCAAAACCCGTCAAGCTCCATGATGAAATTGTCTCTCATGAAGACCTTCCCAGGAAATTAAGACCAAAACTGACCTCTACTGCAGAGGAGAAGTTCATTTAGAGTCACCAGCCTCAGAAATCACCAAGTAACCTCAAACAGCACCTCGGATTAGAGCCGTTATGAAGTTTCATCTGTTCAAATGAGCTTTTTGTACATTTTGGACACCTTCAGCAGTGTTTAGCAGCGTAGAAAGAAATAAAAATAAAGAACGATCCTGAAATTAGAAAGTGATCCCAAACTTCCAAAGCGGTAGTGTATTTTCAAATGATGCGTTTCTATATCCACTCCTTATTCATGTGACTTGATTGCACATTTTATTCTGATACAATTTCACATATCAAGCATTTCATAGCAATTTCACAGCATGTCATTTAAACTAATCATTAATGAAAAATAACAATAAATAATAATAATTTAAAAATTGCTATGAAACTAAAAATCTTGGTAGTTACAAACGGCTTCCAGCAGACACTCTACATGTATCTCAAAAGCACAAAACATCCTCTAACAATGAATTTCATAATAAATTTTGGCACTGTGCAATATTTTTTCTTTTAAAAAATGGCAAAGAATTAAGCTACATAAAACACTTAAAAGCACAGTGGAAATGAACTAGAAGAGTCAAGAAAGCCAACAGTGCAGGACAAAAGGTCTGTGCTGGAAATATTACAACTCTAGCAGCTATAGAATTCTAACAGTGCACTTACTGGTTCAGCTATCAGCAATATTATTCCCAAAAAAAAAAAAAAAAAATGATGACCTAGTGTTGGCATTATTGTTAAATATAATAAAGAATAAATCCGTCTCTAGAGACCAGCCAATCCAACAGCACTCTTCTGACCCTCAGAGACATCGGGTCTCTCAGAACCGAACTGAGACATGCTGGAAGATATCGAGCTAAGCGCCGGAGAGAGCTTCCCCTCTGAGAAATCCTCTGAGTAAGAATAGGAAAGTTTACTGTTAACACTAGCATGGATGCTGCTGGCCGAACTGCTGGAGCGTTTAGAGCCTCGACTGCCTTTATCAGAGCCGGACACAGTGTTTAAGTGTGACCGTGCTGGAGCGACACTCTGCTGCTGACGAAGAGCCTCGGGATGGTCTAAAGGAGAAGGCGGGAGGATGGAGGGATGCGGAGCCGGAGCGAGGGTAACATCTCGTGGGGACTGGAGATGACGAGAGTTCCTAGAGACAGCACTAGCTGCAGAGGACGATGTGGTCGAATGAGGTCTTGATGCTTTTTGAACGGTGTTTATCTGTTGAGCATGGGTAGAAACGCAGGAATAACTATTCTATAAATTAGATACAAGTTAAAAAATATATATGAATTTGAGTTACTGTTATCATATAATAGTTGACTTCTCTTTAACAGTACATGATAAAATAATTATTCTAAAGTTCTAGTGCTACAATCATTACTAGCAGTAGTCTTCCTCTAGTTTACTAAGACATAGAAATTAAAAGTTTCCTTGGGCAGAAACATGCAGAAATTTTCTTAGGTTCATGAAAAACTTCATGCCATGCAAACAAGCTCAATGCCACTTACAGCCGTGATGTCTTTCCTCTGCTCGCTAGTCTTGTCTCCATGTCCTGGTCGCTGTGTAGAAGACAGCTGAGGACGATTCGGTACCCCAAAGTCTGACTGCTGAATGCCAGCCATGGATGCCAACTGCCCGAGCCTGCAAATGACGATGTGTTTTTATTTTATACGTTTTCAACATAATCCATCCCACTACATACAGTACTGGTCTATCATATAGATAAGGTGCAAGAAAATAAAAAACAACTAACCCAGCATCTTTAAGCAGGTCAAGGAAGGCATGGAATTTGTTGAAGGAAGCCTCAATGTTGTCCAGTACTTGTTCGTCCTCCAATACAGAGTGACTGATGTGAGCTTCAGACAGGGACTGGTTCACACTCCGTAGACGATTGTTCTCCAACTCCAGCTAGTGGGAGAAAATATAAAACCCACAAACAACAAGGCAAAAGAACATGACGTTAGACATGCAAGTGTGAAAACATAGCCATATGTCATGATTTTTTTTAGATGGATATACCTCAACAACACGCGAAGTGGCTTTGAGTCTTGCGTTTCTTTCCTCGGTGAGCCTGAGCTTGTATTCCTCCAGCTGCTCCTGGAAGAGAAAGCGCAATTCATTCAATTTTATAAAAGAGATCTAGACAGATACCGTAGGTGAACAGAGACAACAGCATAGCGAGACCAACAGTGATGGAGTTAAAAATGAATAATAATAAATAATAGGCAGACAAACATGTAGACAATGATAAAGCTAGACTGAATAAAAGGTAAAGAGATATTCAGATACATAAACGGTAAGCAGACAGCATTTTCCATTTGGGAAATTTTATATTTGCCAATAAAGGCTCATAATTCTCCTAATTAAAATTCATGACCATGCTCATTTTGGACTGCTTTTTTTAAATTATTTTTTTATCTAATATTGTACTGTTCATGAACGTACATAAACACGTAGGCAAAGAGATAGAGAGATAGACAGATGTGAATTGACAGATCACGGAACGCCGTACCTGTAGACTCCTGTAATCTGGCTGCAGACGTCTGTACTGGCTGCTGATGATGTTCTCACCAGCTCTCGGTGCACACACACTTTGTGACACACTTTCATTTTCATCGGACTGAGACTCGCTGTCTGACTCCAGTGTGACTCGAATGGAGGAGGCATTCTGAAGTAGACAGCAGGGAAAAACAACTATATTTCAGAGTGCACTTACGGAGCCCTTTCTGTGACATTCGGGAGGGAAAAAACAAATATATTCTATAGCCACGAATTACCAAGTATTAATATATACCAATTTGGTTTGTCCCTTGTGTGTTTTTATTTACTTATCTAATTTTCCATGTAACTCATCGTTAGATGATGTCAACTAAAATTCAAATCGGACAACTCGGTTGCATTACTTATAGACCTCTATTTACAATGCTTCCTTTATGCGGTCGATGCTGCCAGGAATGTGGCAGGAATATAACGCCCTACATTACGGCCACAACATACTGCAGTATCTCTTTCCCACGCCTTTGTAAGTCATGGCCGAGGAATATTTTTTCCTGAATGTTATCAAAGGTGATCCTTATAAACTAGAATTTTATTGCAGTTTTGAATTTGGCAGTGAAGAAAAAAATAAAGCGTCAAAATGTGCAAAAACCTGAAAGGTCCGAACCGCTGTTGCAGCACTCTGAGGAAGACCCCTAAACAAGACCAGGACACAAGACGTTTAGATCTTAATAGAAAAGATGGACAACAGAGCATTTATTATTACCATTGCAATAGGGATCAGCTGATGTTATCATCAATATTATCACAATATCTTCTTTTTTTTTATTTTTATTTTTTTACAATTCTAAACTTATAGTTTTCAGTGTGTCATATGTAGGATTACAGAGGAACTGAAACTTTTCACAACCTCAAATGTAAACATATAATTAAAAAATATAAGTACATACGTATACATGAATTGCCACAACAAAGACTCATCACTACATCACTGAATTTTTTTTCCCCTCAACAGTGCAATATTAATATTAACCAACAATATATAACCAGGTTTTATTGTGTTCTTTGCGCATTATATCTCAAATGTATGAAAAGTATGAATTGTTTGATCGCATCTTGAACCACTTACTTCTACCGCGACGTCTCTTACCTCTGAAGTTTGGCGCGTGCCGCAGTGCGCCATGGGATGTAAGCGGTACTGCCGGGGCGAGGAGGTCTCCCTCCACACGGTGCTATAGTCGCCCGCCGCGCGCCTTTAACTAACACACAGAGTATGTTACATTAGTACATCTAGACAAACATGCTATGAGTAAAAAAAACAGCAAAACAAAGCTTTATAAATTTAGTAGATATTATTACATCATAACTATCAACTATAAGAACCAATCAGGTTCCAAAATGAGTATTATTCGCTCATGCGTACAATCCTGATTTTTAATCTACACTAGAACGCTGTTACTCGCTATTAAATAAAGACAAATAAAGACCTTTAAAATTAAATATGGCCTTCTTACCGATTCTGTAAGTAGCTCTTCCTGTGCTTCTCCTGTTCGTCTGTCCCGAGTGATCATTTGCATCCTTAGCTGGAGGCTTCAACCACAAATACTGCAAAACAGAAATTGTGCTGCCTTTAACAAAAGGGCTTTAAGTGTAAAAACTTAAGCACTGTATGGTGAACTGAATAATCATCAAATAATGTCCATCTAGTGACTCGAACATCTCTTCCTAAAGCGGAGACATCCTGACAGCATTTCATTTTATTCTTGAATGAGAAGTTTGTAATGAGAAAAATGTTTAAAATGTAATACAGTATTGTAGCTCTGCTTTATGGAAGCCTGGTATGAAGACAGTCATTACTGAAAAGAAATCCTGCGTCAAACACTAAACAGAGTCTCCCTGGTCGAAATGGTCTGACGAGACTATGGACTATTACTGGCTTGGCACAAAGCCCTAGAATTGATGGAAATTCTCTTCTGCGTGAGTATTTTATCTCCACCATGAAGTTGACTGTTTCGGAAATATTTTCCATCAGTAGGGACTGAAAAACTGGTCAGGGCTGAAGATAAAATGGACAGATCGAATAAAAGGTAAACCTACTGCAGTCTGCAATAGAATTAAGATACAAAATTCAGTGTTTAATATTTTGCAAGTACATTGATACATTGAGCGAGTGAAAAATGATCCATCCTACAGTTATATTAAAACTTCTGTTGGCCGCACTGCCTTACCAGCCATTTCCATTGAAGTCTGTCTCCCCAGTCACTGCTGGTGCAGGTGTGAAGGTGTTAAATCAGGTATAAAAAAAAAAATAAAATAAAAAAAAAAAAAAAAACAATGGATGTCCCACTTGTGATTTGCATGGAAAAAAAAAAAAAAGAAGCATGCAGTGATAAATTTTGTGGTCTGATGATGTACCTGATGCAGAAACAACTCACAGAAGAGTGTAAACTGAAGCGTTTGGGTATTTGCAAACAGAATTTGGAACGATACTCTAGAGAAGGTGAGAAAAAGGTTTCTTAAAGAGAATCATAACTGGTAAAGAGACATGGATTCATCACTACGAGCCTGAGAGTAAACGACAGAGTTTGGAATGGAAATATCCTCAATCGCCGACCAGTTCAAAAGTCAACCATCAGCTGGATGATTGATGCTTACAGTTTTCTGGGATTCTCAACAGGCCAGTATTGAAACATTATCAGGAAAAAGGTTCAACAATCGACAGCGCTTGTTACAGTGAGACGCTTACTGACTTATTAACTTTGGATTCAACACAGAGGACCGATATCTGTGGGCGCCATGACCCTACATGACGATGCACATCTGCATACTTCCGCCCACACTGTCGACACTGTGCAAAAACGTTTTTTTCTTTGAGGTGTTAAAGCGTCCTCCCTATAGTCCTGATCTCACGCCGTTTCACCTGTTTGCTCCCCTAAAAGCAGCCTTACGAGGATGAAGATTCAGTGAAGACAGTGATGGATTCATGCCTCACAGATCAGCTGAGGGAATACAAAAGCTTGTTGACAGATGGACGAAGTGTATTAAAAAGCAAAGAGACTGGCCTCTGAGTGGCGCAGTGGTAAAGTACTCGCCCTATCATCCGAAGATCGCTGGTTCGATTCCCGGGTGATGCTGTAACCCCTCACAGGTCTCGAGAGAGCTGATTGACTGAGCTCTCTCAGAGGGGAGGGATGAGAGGTATTAGTGCTCCCACATTAATCACGGCTCTACACGGCTCTGCGTCTGTGAGCTTGTGCACGTGGAGGGAGCGGATAGCGCTGTCCTCAGAATGTGTTTCGACGCCCCCAACGGTGCGTGAGCGAGCAGTTCAAAAAAAAGAGGTCGGTTGGCGTCACGTGGTTCAGAGGACAAACCTCGGCCCTCCTGGCTGAATGGTAGTAAGTAGCCTTAATGTGGGAAAATCGGGGGAAAAAAATTGTTGAAAGAGACTATGTCAAAAAATGTATGAATGCATTTGTCTTTTTGAAAATGTAATTAAAATTAATTCTCCAGCCATAGTGCAGATTATGTTTGACTTACCCTCTTATATTACTATGCATTTATTCCTTCATTAGAAAAAGACCACAAAGCACTGCATCCTGCATTGTTTCAGCGAATTAGTTACTAAGTTCTTTTAGAATTATAACAAAATATAGAGAAAAAAAAAAAAACTAATTTGGACATTTATAAAATAATAAATATAAACTGTATGTGTTTCTTACCTGTGAATCCTGGCCTTTATTATTCATAAGCACTTTCTTAATCACAGACTTCACCAGCTCATTATCTAAAAAAACAAATATATAGAGAAAGAGAGAGATCAGTATTTCACATCAAGTCGATATTCCGTGTTTATATTCGAGCGAGTGTGGAGGTCCACAGACCCACTAGGGGGTTCCTCCGGATGTCCAGTATACACAGGGTGCTGTTGGACTGGAGCATTTTCTCCAGAACGCGAGCTCCATCGTTAGAGATGCCACACCTCTGCAGGTCCACTGCTACAGGATCGATAAAGAGACGATACACGATAATATAAATAATAAAAACCATAATCACCAAGCCTGCCATAATGTTCATTAGTCTGAGAGGTCCTTCGATGCATCTTCTCTGACCTTTGACCCACAAGTCCTCCGTGAGCTCCTGAGCGAGGGATGCGACTCCTCTGGCGCCGATTAGGATGTTATCGTTAAGCGTGATTCTGCGAAGCCCGCTCATTGCTTCGAACTCCGCCTTCCTGTAGCGCAAAGTCTCCGCCCACGCCATGGTGTGTCGCTTCACTGCCTGGAGCTGATCAAAAACAAACCGGATGATTCCTTCTTTTAGATACTTAGAACTTTATATATAATATATAAATACTTCTCATTCAGGGTCGCAAACATAATTAAAAATTTACCTTTAAAGAAGGAAAAACAACAATGTAGATTTCCATTGAATTACATTTTGAGATAATTCTAAGCCTAAGCCCACAATAACTACGTTTCAGTTCCCACGTCTCAACCCACCACACTGTCATCACCCCGCTGACCTTTATGATGTTTGCCATGTGCTCTGCTCCTCGCCAGGTGATATTACATGCAGTGAAATCCACCGTTTTAATAGTTGTTGAGTACTTCACACTCTGACAGATAGCTGAATCAATAAAAAAAATGCAAACCAGTAAATTCTGTAGATTTCAGTTCAATTAAATATATTTTGACACTTCTCACTCACTCTCTAGTCCATCGTCTGAAATGGGACAGTTCGCCAAAGACAAGTGCTCCAATGACACGCTCTTGGACAAACCCTGGATGAAAAGAAACAAGCGTGACGGTAAAACTGGACACCGTGATGGACACAAAATATTAATGCTTAAACACCTGTTTTTTACTTTAGTGAGTGTTTCGAGGTCTCTCGGTCTCAGAGGCAGCCCTTGCAGGTGAAGCGTTTTAAGGCTGCGTGAAACCTCCAGGCATTTCTGCACGGCTTTGCAGAGCTGAAGCGTCATGCTTTTGGACTGGACCACGGGAGTTCTCTTCCTGAAGGAAGGCTTACAAGAACCTGAAGGAAAGAACCAGATCTGAATTAAGTAGTAGGAGTAGATATAGATGTTTTTTTTTTGTTTTTTTTTACGATTAAAAAGATGATTATGGGATTGCACACCCTGACAGCCCAAACTGAAGAGATAGCAACTTCTCACACTGACATGGTGCAGCTGCTTATTAACACTTAGTGCTGACAGTATTGGAGCCCAGTCTGGGAAACTGATGGCATCTCCGTTAAAGTCCAGCACGCCTTGGCTCAGACCCAACCTCACAGCAGCCACCGGAGCCAAGCCTTGAGTGGCACACAAGGACTCATAGCAGGCATCGAAGTCCTGAGCGGCTCGCCGTTTCATCTGGGCAGAACCCTGCATCGTTCACATAAACGCCTAGTGATAGATAAGTGGAGAAATGATTACACATTACAGATGGTATAAAATTACAAGCTGTGGTACATTTAGCAATATCAGTGTACAGAGTATCGATAATAGGCGTTTTTGAGACTGGTGTAAGAGAGTGTAATGAGTGGCTTCCCAGACTAATTCACTCGCAAGGTTTGGAGAAAAAGGCTGAATGGAGGCTTTTTAATAAGTGTGTGATGATCGATCTTGGCTGAAAACCAACCAATTACTGTCTCTGGCTAATACACCAGTGCATTTCTATTCCAAAGGCAAAACTAAAAATTTTAAACTTAAAAAAAAAAAAAAAACAATTTTGTAGTCAGAGAATCATGATTCATATCTAAATAGTTTTTTCTCCCCCCTCGTCTTCACTTAATACTGATCTTATATATTTTGGATTCCTGAATTATTCAAGACCACATGCATTACATTATTATTATTTATTTTTTTTTTTTTTTTTACAACAGATCAGATTTAAAAAATAAATAAATAAATAAAAAAGTTACTTACAATACCACTCAGCACTAAAAACCGTAAGCCCTATTCGGACGGGACTAGTTTTCCAAACGACGTTTGAGTTTGAATTTTTTTCAGACGACGTCTGTCATTTCCTGTCCGCATTCGGACGGGACTAACATCTCCGTGTTTATTACGGGGGTAGGAGCGTCTGTGTTTTACATGTAGGAGCGTCTGTGTTTTACATGTGTTTTACTGTAAAACTAGTCCCGTCCGAATCGGGCTTTAGAATATGTACTTAAACTGAATCAAATTCTGTTGCTAACTGTTATCTCTCCTTCTCCTCTTTTCTCTCTCCTTTCCTCTCGCTGTCTCTCTCTCTCTGTCAAGCTACACATGTCGTTCCTGAGCTGCCAGTGACCCAGACACACTGTGCACTCTGGACATGTCTGACTCATCCTACTGCCCTGCTTCTGGTTTTAGATGTCATCGCATGGATGCCCCATGTGCTCTGCTTGGGATGCATGTGGTCCACTTCTCCATGAAGACGGCACTAGCCTCATCTGACGCAGGCATTTTTCACATTTCATACAAATTTCCTTTTTTTTTTTTTTATTCTGTAACTACCTGGACCCCAAATTAACATCAACTGTTATACTGAACTGCCTGCCACCTAACACACAGTATAAATGCAGATCAATTCCTGCTCTCTGTTTCACCTAGATGAGGATGGGTTCCCTGTTGAGTCTGGTTCCTCTCAAGGTTTCTTCCTATTGCCATCTCAGGGAGTTTTTCCTTGCCACTGTCGCCCTCGGCTTGTTCATCAGGGACAATCTGACCATTTTGATTCATACACATTCACGTTCCATACAAACTTAAATAATAGTTTTGATTGTGTAAAGCTGCTTTGCGACAATGACAATTGTTAAAAGCACTATACAAATAAAACTGAATTGAATTAAAACTGGTTTTTCGACAGTGACAATTGTTAAAATTAAATTGGGCCCTTGAGCTGCGCCCTAAACCCTCAATTGCTCAGATGGTTGTTTAAAAAAAAAAAAGCTGATGATCAGTCTGGGTTATTATTTTTTAAAACAGGTTTTGCATAGTAGTGGTGATATAGTACTCCCTTAATGAATGAAAAACAGAAATACTGTTCGGTAGGCCTGGGCGATAAAACGATAACGATATGTATCGCGGTAGACACGTGATCCATATCAATAAAAAATGTGTTCGATAAAACGTTCTATATTTTTTTTTATTCTTTGTCGGAAGAAAACAGAGGTTGCGAAGCTAGTTTGGTTGCTGTCATGCGCACTCACTCCGCGACC
>JAQQZS010000039.1:26032404-26043868 GCA_030068045.1 Platyallabes tihoni | reverse complement strand
ACTAAAGGCTAACTACAAACAAAACACAACACTAACGAAAATGGGCGTTTGGCGCCCTCTAGGGGTTAACCCTTACAGTGACCTTCTACATTTTGTGTAGAAGAAAAGTTACAAGTTTAACCCAATGAGCTGCTACTTTTCAGAACAATTCAGCACTTAAAAAAATCTAATCTTTCAAATGATGTATATTATACTATAATATATTATATATAATTTGTAAATCAATAGATTTAGACATGTGGATATGGTGAAGGCGATCTGCTGCTTGGTGGGATGGAATGTTTTGTCTTTTCTTCATTGCTGATATACTGGGATTTTCGCACACAACCATCTCTAGTTTACAGAGACTAATGGTGCGGAGGGCGTTTTCTTGCCAAACTTAGTATCTAATTGAGCATCATCCACCGTTGCTGACCATGTTCGTCCTGTTACGACCACAGGATAGCCTACATAGTCACTTGATCTCAAGCCCATAGAGCAAATGTGGGACGACAAATCCAAAATAACTGCGTGATGCCATCATGCCAATATGGACCATAATCGTTAAGAAATGTTTCTAGCACCTTGTTGAATCTGTGCCATGACTATTTAAGGTGTAAATAATCAACATTTGCACAAGCAACAAATTTAGTATTAAAATGTTTATACAAGCTTTTGACCATTTTTCCAGAAGCGCATTTGTGAGATCAGACACTGATGTTGGACGAGAAGGCCTGGCTCGCAGTCTCCGCTCTAATTCATCCCAAAAACAGGTTGAAGTCAGTCAAATTCTTCCACACCAATCATGTCTTTATGAACGTTGCTTTGTGCACTTTTGCCGTCCCCAAAGTTCCCGCAAAGTTGGGAGCATTAAATTGTCCAAAATGTCTTGGTATGCTGAAGCATTAGGAATTCCTTTCACTGGAAGTAGGGGGCCGAACCCAACTCCTGAAAAACCCCCACACTATATAAACACTGTATACTCAACTCCTATAAACATTGTGAAAAAAAGATGTCTATGGTTGAAATTATTAATCGACATAATTGATCAAAAATACATTTATTATTAATTATGTATACCCAATAAAAAAAAAAAAACAGGACGCTGCTGAAATAATCAAAAATCGATAAATACCTAATAAACAAATTGTACATTAGTTCCACTGAAAGGCGAATAAGAGTCCTTATTGCATATTAATATTTCAGAGTTGGGTTGAGTGTTTTTAAAGGTACAGATGTGGAACAGTAGTACATCAGCACGAGCTGCATAGAAAAGAACAAAACCAACAGTACGTACTTAAGCCACTGAATATTTACAGTTGAGAAAGTGTAAACAATTAAGTATAGACACTCATGGCTAAAGGAAAGATTTCATGCAAAAGCCACAAGTACAAAAATAAACTTGTTTGTAGAGGATGGCATGCTGATATGTTAAGGGTTTAAACTGAACAATATAGAAAATGTGTAAATATGGTAAACATTGGTCATTATTTATCCATTCAAACAAATAAAACCTGTAAGATGTGCCGTAACGGCGCAACAAGCAGTGCATCAGTCTTTACCCATGGTACTGTAGGTATGGAATGCAACACTGAGTGCAGTGATTACTCTGAACTGATAACGTGTTTTCCTATCATAGATCACGTGATCGATTTTTACAAAAATATTGTTCCTTCAATGGCATGCTTCGCGAAATTAATAAGACCGACTTCTATACATTACGTAGTTCCTGTGATTTCTATAAATAATGGATGCACGCGAGTGAGTGACATGATGTAGTAACTAAAACGACGCTGTAAACGAGAACACACGCATACACGCACTTTTAATAACAGTCACTAACGGATGATTTTTTTCTTCTTTTTCTTTTTCTGAGTGACTGATGTACAGCCTATAAAGTGTGGTGTTTTGTAGTTTTGCATATAAGTGAAGGCACAAACTCAGGATTCCAGAGTCTCTCTCTCTATATATGTGTGTGTGTGTGTGAGTGAGTGTCAGCTAGCGTGCACACACACGGTTTATTTCTGAAGGCTTTCCCTGGCATCCTGAAGCTTGGTCAGAACCCACTGTGGAAACAAAGAAAGAAAGAAAAGTCTGATTAATTCCCACACAGAGTCTGGCAGCCGGTCTGTCACTCTACATGATGTAACACGAGGATATTATATGATGATATACTGTATATTATATGAGGATATTATATGATGATATACTTACTGTATATTATATGAGGATATTATATGATGATATACTGTATATTATATGAGGATATTATATGATGATATACTGTATATTATATGAGGATATTATATGATGATATACTTTATATTATATGATGAGCTCACAGCTGAATGCGGCTGTTTCTGAGCAGAGTCATACCTTGGCTATTTCTGGAGTCTTGAAGTTGATAATCTTCCCAAACTCTTTGGCATGAAACACAGACTTCACCCTTTCCTGTGAGGCATTTAAAATATATTTTATTTTTAATTAATTAATTTAAAGTTTCAGCTTTAGTAACTTTACTTTTTTTCATTACATAAAAGAAAAGCATGACCTGTGTTTAGATCATCTTAACCTTAAAAACAGGACTGCGTCACTATTTATCTTTTTATGCTAATAACTTTGTATTCTTTCTTTTTTACTTTCTATCCTCATTTCTTTTTTTCACACCTTTTTTTTTTAAAATAGTTTTTTCCCCCTTATTTTTTTCATTTATACCTTCTTAATTTCTTTCTTTCTTTCTTTCATACATTTCTTCTTCCCTTCCTTAATGCTTTCCTTCAATCTTTCTTAACTTCTGTTTCATGCCTTCCTTATTTAAGGGTCGCCTTCCGTTTTTTTATTTCCTCCTTTCTCATCATCTTTCTTTCCTTTTTGCTTGCATTCTTACATTCCTTCCTTCCTTTCCCACTTCTTTCCCTTTTTCTTTCTACCTTTCCTTCCTTCCTTCATTTTTCCTTTCCTTATTTTCTATCTTCTTTATTTTCTTTCTTCTTTCTCTCCTTTTCTTTTTTATTCCCCAGCACCCCTCCTTTCCTTCACTGATTATAAAGGCTAAGAACAGTACGTACTTTTTAAACAGCCACAGAGTACTCATGTACACTCATTCTCATTCATTAGGTTAATAAATGTTGCCTGACTGAAGTTCACTCCTTTATTTTGTGTGTATTTTAAAAGCACTTAAAATTAAATAAACATATGCTTGCAAATAGCATTGCTGAACTATGATAACGCTAATTTTCATAACCTCATAGCATCGGGAGAGATGGTATGCTGTACCTTTGCCTCAATGCGCAGTCTCCTCTCTTCTACAATCATCGGATCTTTGGTAAACTCATCAAATAGATACTGCCACTCGCACGTCAACTGGCCAAAAGTGCCCGTTGTAACAAAAAAAATGCCCCTGCAGAAAGAGGAGGTGGATGACTTACAGCTGGAACTATACTTGTACTATATTTTTACTATACTACACTTCTACAATATAGGTACTTTGATTTATGGCAAACCTTTTAGTGATCATCAGGAAATCTGACTCGTTCACCTTGGCATGAGCAAAGTACCTGTACCTCGCAAACCGTCCATTTTCAATTTTCTAAAATGTAAGAAGGAAGCTGATTACACATCAAAACCAACATTGTATGCTTAAGAACGTATTTCAAACATTTGCTCCATCCAGCACGATTCGTGGCGTACGGTGGCCTGATGGTCATGTGGGGACCAGATGGAATGCGGAATGTGGACTGAACTTTACATGAAAATGGAGTGACGATGAATCTGCATTCATTATTAACATTTAAAATGCAATACAGCGAAAGCAGAGAGCAAATCAAAAATCTTATGGGCGAGAACTAAATATTGCCATTTCAGAATACAGAATCGGTTCACACACTCGTCTAAAACCCGTGTTGAGTAGCTCAAACAGTCTTCGATCAGCCATAACATCAAAACCATAACACTACTAGTCCCACTTTTGCAGCCAAAACAGCTCTGACCCATCAAGGCATGGACTCCACAAGACCTCTGAAGGTGTGCCGTGGTATCTGGCAGTAAGACAGATCCTGAGAGTCACGAGGTGGGAACTCCATGAATGAGACTCGCTTGTCCACGACATCCAAGAAACGCTCGATCAGACTGAGATCTGGTGAATTTGGAGGCCGAGTCAACACCTTGTATTTTTTGTCAACGTGTTTTGCTGGGGGACAGTGTGTAATGTTCCTGCCGAAAGAGCACAGTGCCATTTGGGAATACCACTGCGATGGAGGCGTGTTCTTAGTCTGCAACAATCTGGTCTGTTTAGGTAGGTGAAGGTAACACCCACATGAATTTCAGGACACAAGATTTCCCAGAAGAAATCCCCAAAGCATTCACTTTGTCAGCAAGTCAACAAAGCATCAGACCAGTGGGCTAGCCTTCACTCTTCATGTACAGTACATCTATGAGCTGGTTTACTGGGACCATTTTATTTAACATCCCACATAATCTGCAACATCTTCCAGCCATCACAATTTTGCCAAAGTCGCCCAAGTCACTTGCCCATTTTTTCTGCTGACAGCATCAATTTCAGGGACAAAATGTTCACTTGTTGCCAAATACTGTACATCTCTAACTCCATGACAGACGCCACTATTAAGGAAATAATCAAAGTTACTGCATTCAACTGTCAGTAGTTTTAATGTTATGACTGAACGGTGTTTATATTGTTTAATAAAATAGTGTGACAGATAAAACCAGTCATACTGTATACATACATAGCATGCATTTAAAAGCTTGAATAATTTTCTTCCTGAATACAGTTTGTTCTCGCTTTGCTTAAAAGAATCAGATTCAATTAGGACGTCAGAAAGCAAAATTATATGTTACAAGATGATTTGGAAAAATAACAACAACAACACAGCTCAGGCTGTTTTATGAAAATAAAACCGACAGGCAGTTTTTCTTTTTTTTTTTGGATTTTCCCCCGATTTTCTCCCTAATTTAGTCACGTTCAATCCCTCCCTGTCACTAGGGGACTCCCACATTAAGGCTACTACTACTACCTCTCAGGGCCGTAGACTATCACGTTTCCTCCGAATCATGTCACAGCAGCTCGCTCACGCACCGTTGGGGCGGCGTAACACTCTCGGAGGAGAGTGCTATCCGCTCCTTCCGATTGCGTGAGCTCACAGACGCCCCCGATTGGCTGTAGAGCCGTAATTAAAGCGCGAGCACTAAGTACCTCTCATCTCTCCCCTCTGTGAGAGCTCGGCCAATCAGCTCTCTCTAGACCTCCAACTGCGAGAGGTTACAGCATCACCCGGGAATCAAACTCGCGATCTCCAGATGATGGGGCGAGCACTTTACTACTGCAGTGTACACACATGCGTGGACCTCAAGCCTAAACCAGGAGGCTTAGGGCACAAGGTGGGGTACATGCGGGGGGACCAGTGTGGCCAATCCATCGCAGAGCACACACACAAACATGCTCATTCACACACTATGGGCAATTTGGGAACGCCAATTAGCCTAATCTACATGTCTTTGTACTGTGGGAGGAAACCGGAGTACATGGAGGAAACCCACCAAGCACGGGGAGAACATGCAAACTCCATGCACGCAGAGACAGGAATCGCGCCCGGACCCTGGAGATGCAAGGCGAAAGTGCTAACCGCTACACCACCGTGCCGCCCACTTTCCATTATAAATTTGTTAAATACATCTAAGATACATATTGCTCCAGTGCAAAACTAAAAGATACAAAACATGATTCTTTGGATGTAAAACAGAAAGCAGCACCACTTTTACAATGAGGAACGTCCAGTGGGGACGGGAAAATGACAAGACGTGAATGTTGAAGTCATTTTATTTCAGAAAAGGGAGAAGAGGAGAGAGTGGAAGGGATGGATGAAATATGTATAAAGCAATAGAATAAAATCTTAAATGCAATAAAACAAACTATATTAAAAATAAAACAAAACAAACAAACAAACAAAAACATCATATACTGTATAGACTATCATAATGCAACCAGTTCCCCACAAAGAAGACATTATTATTTTTGTCTGGTTATTAATGGCACTTGTGTATGGCCTATCTAACAGGCCTAATAAGACAACTTTACTAAGCTGTCCTCATTCTCATCCTCATCACTGTCAGTGTCAGTGCTATTCCATGCAGTGAGGGTCACTCTTTTCTGCAAACACGACAAGAGAGAGGAAGTCTACAGTCAGCTTCTTTCATTCATTCATTCATTCATTTTCTTTACCGCTTTATCCTGGAATCAGTCAGCTTCTTATGGAGAAATATTAATCCTACGCAGGCACCACTCATGTTATAATAAATCATGTAAAAACTCCAGGAGAATTAATGATTGGTTGAGAAAAGACATCAAACACCCAGACGAGCATCACACACAAGCAATACTCGTGCTAGAAAACAATACTTGTACTTATAACTGTATAATATCTCATCGCTTTAAGATTTCCAATTTAGAGAACTTTGCTCAAAATAAAGGAATTTTCAAGTATGAAAAATGATTTGTGAAAGATGTTCACCCGTATAACAATTCAAACTAATTATAATCCTAATATCCTCAGACTGGATTTAAAAGGAAATTGGCAAATCATAAGGTTTAAACTTCCTGCAAAGCAGTAAAGGGGGTTTTTCAAGATCATTGTCAAAGATACATATAGAGTATATAGATATAACTCATATACTGGTAGTAGGAATAGAAATTTGAATGTTAAAAATAATCTATAAAATCTGAACAATGTAATCATTTATTTAGTGCTTGGCCCGACTGTTTCGATCTTGAACACACCCCTGTGTGTGTGTGTGGGACGGACTGTGCTCGGAGGTAAAACATGTCACCTGTAACATCTGGCTGCCGATGCCCTCCCTCTCCTTATATGGTCTGATGACGCCGTCCTCGTGTATGAATCGCGGCGGTCGCAAGCTCACCACATCCTGAGACGTTTCTGCCGCTCTGAATGTACACAACACGTTACACATTGTGTGTATTTATCATCAACTAATAAAGACATAAATTCATGTATCTATACATTTTTTACAATTTGTATAAAGAATATTCATTTCTATAAATCTGCTTAGGGACAATGTTCGCTGTTAAAAGAGCTCTATAAATACAACTGAAATATAAAAAAACTGAGGTGTGTTCAAGTTAAACCAGGACTTTTGATTGTGTATCAAAGAATACGGTTATGAGAGTAAAACAATCCCTTTATTTCTCTATATAATCCCCTGCTACACTAATGCACTTATCCCAGCGTTTCACTACATTGGATACCATCAAGGTAGAAACATTTTCTCAGTACACCAGACCCAGGCCTCCCAGGAACTCCTTTAATGGCCCAGAGATGTGCAAATGGTTTGGAGCGAGAGGTCAGGACTGTACGAGTTCCTGTAAGAGGGTAGTGGGCAGTATAAGGTTGTGTACTATCCTGCAAAAACCTTTGGGAATCAAACTCAGGATGTTTTTTCAAAGTGTTCCACTTGCTGAACGTTCACGGGAACGACTGTAGTGAGCTCCGCGCCATTCGCAGGATTGTCATTTATGGACCTGCAGACTTCTTTAAAACGTTTGAAGCATTCACTTTACTGTGCTTGAAGTCTGTAAATATTGGTCAGTTTTAAACCTTCATGCACGAGATTTTATCAAAAGTTCTAGTTTGACTTGAACGGTTGTCTAAATAATAATAATAATAATAATAATAATAATAAATAACCTAAACCTGTTTTAGGTTAGGTTTTAACCATAATGCTTACTAATTTTCATATTGCTGCCTGATTATTAAAAGGAATTGCCACACACCTCTTGATGCCCTGGAAAGTGCTACTCGCCATGTCAATGATGCCCCCTGTTGGACGAGTCACGGCTCCTACCAGACCTTTGCCAACACCCTTAAAGAAACCTGCTGCTCCCTCCTTCTGAGCACCTGCATGCACACACACACACACACACACACACACACACACACACACACACACACACAGAGACATGTAGCTATGTATAAATGCTCTTGACTGAAAAATAAAAACACAATTTTACACATTAACTTACCTTTGATAGGTTTAGTAACGATGCCTGTAATGCCACTCACGAAGCCCTAAATAAAACAGGAACCAGATCATTACTCAGTCACAGAGCAAATAAAATCTGCTTTTAAACCAAACAAGGACTGGACATCTGGACTATCACTTACTCAGTCACTCTCTATACCGCTTTATCCTGTATACAGGGTCGCGGGGGGCCTGGAGTCTATCCCAGGAGACATCTCTATTGCGGGGTACACCCCGGACAGTGTGCCAATCCATCACATACAAACACTACGGGCAATTTGGGAACACCAATTAGCCTAATCTGTATGTATTTAGAATTTGGGAGGAAACCAGAGTACCCGGAGGAAACCCACCAAGCACGTAGAGAACATGCAAACTCCATGCACACAGAGGTGCAATGTAACAGTGCTCAGCACTAAGCCAACGCACCACCACACTGACATTATGATTAGATGAATTACAAGAAGACCAAAGACATCAAAATCAACATGATCAAATCAAGCAATATGGTTTCATTGGATATAATGAAGTAAAAAAAACAACTGGTGATGGAATGAGTTATGTTGCTATATGTTATAATTCATGTGACATAAACTTCTTTTATCTATTTTTCACAACATTAAATGCAACTATAAATTAAATGAAGTTCAGTAAAGTTAAAATGAGGAATAAAACACATGCATTTATAGGAGAGAATTGACTTTGGTATAGAATGTGTAACTCCTCTTCACATCGAGTAGCATTTCAATGTCTATTTCCACATGCTCTGTTGGGTTTTATTCCTTACTTATCATATCTTGAGATATATCTCAGGTTACGTACAGAGACGAGCCCTTTCCCTCCTCTGGTCAGACCCTCTTTTAAACCGCTCGGCTGCTTGTTCATGGCTTCTCTCCTTTTCTGCTGATACTCCTCATCCATCGTCATTGCAGCCACGCCTTTAGCCATCGCACCAGTGATACGAGATGCTGCTCCGGCTAAACCCCCTGAGACACGAAGAGCATGAAGAAAACAAATCAGGCAAATAACTGACTTCTTGAGGAGACCATTTGTTCATGCATAGCCTGTGTGCAAATCAACTTACCTACTGCACCTCCAACAAGAGCCTTCATACCCAAAGCCACACCCTCCATGAACTCCTCCGGACCTTGAATTGCTCCCTGAGGAACACCAACACAAATAACTTTTCTTTTCCCTTTTCTTTTGTGACTGCTATTGAAATTTCCTCCGTTTCAATATTAAGTGTCGAGTCTTACCTGATATGGCTCATAAAAGAAGGCCTCGACTCCCTCTGACAAACCTCGGATCAGACCAAATGGGTTGCCAAGGACGTCTAAACCCAGCACCAGTACGTACATTTGCTTGATAGCCTGGAATACACAAACATTGCAACTTATAAAAGCATGCTGATGACGTGTGCTGGCATGGTCAGGTGTGTGGGAGGTAGGAGGTTAAAGATGACCTGTTTGGAGTAATGGCGGATGACCTCCCACTGGAGCTGCTGCGTGGTGCGAAACTGGAAAGTCAGCTCAAAGAACGCCAGCCTGAAAAATCACACACACACACACACACACACACACCCTTATATAAGTCCTGAGATATAGATTACATACATTTTCTATTATTTTCACTGTGGTTACTATGAGATATTTCCATGATTGAGAAGCGAATAAGCAGATGCGAGTCTGTTTTCTTAACATCCACTAGAGTGCAACATTGGCAAAACATCTGGCTGCACAAAATCTCTGGTGCTTGGTTGTGTGACCACGTGTGAAATCCAAAACTAACTGCACTGTCATAGGAAGGGTTGTTAAATGGATGAGGCGAGTGTGAAAAAGAATAGGGAAGTAAGAACCACAGCCACCGAAGCAGGACAAGAGTGTGTATGTGTGTGTGTGTGTGTGTGTATACATGTATTACAATGCCAGGCTCATTTTCTCTTGTTGTTCGTTATCTCGCTTGCATCTCGCAAACAAATGAATTCAGTTATGATATTTGCACCTGGTTTTTATTATGCGCTGGATTATAATATACTGATAATGTGAAATGCAATAAACTCTGCTTAACACATAATCAGATGGCATGATTATTGACTTACATGATTACATGATTCAAACCCACATAGTCACCAGACTGATCTTATACAGCTGTATTAAGCATAGTATTCCACCGGTGTTTTCATACTATACATTGAATGTCATGTCAACTTCCTAAATGTAGCTAAAGGAATGTAGCAAAACTACCACGGCACTTCATGCACAAAATGATTACATCATAAAAATGATGAAACGTTAGGATGACTTTAGGAAGTGGTACAATTCACACTATTTGCGGATGTTAAGACGAACGCAGACTGAAGGTGATTACTTGAAGACGACGTCCTGGACGTCGGTTAGTGTCGCTCCTATACTCTTCAGCAGCAGGTTAAGGGATTGCACAGGAATCAGCTCAGTCTCTCTCTTCTCCTTGTTCCCGTCCTCACCGCCGGAACTCAGAGAGAAGCTCAAATGAAGCTGAGAAGACCGAACACCATTACTTATTACATAACTGTATAAGCAAAATCATTCAGCAGATCATGACTGATTATTTTCTTTTTTCGATTTATTTTATATAAAAAAAAAATTGAATTGAAAATTCAAACGACATCTGAAAGGTTGAAGAGCTTGAATCGCCTTAACCAAGGTACATTTGTATTACTTTACGAAGCATTAATGATTCGCAAAGATCACGTAACTCGTTATGCAATTATGTAAACTATAATAACTTGTAAGTAGTTATGTCGATAATTAAAATTAATTATTAACACCAAAGTGGTGTGATGTAGCCCTATGGTAGCACATGATACATGTGATACACAGCATGCAACCTTTTGCATTTAATTAAAAAAAAATCTAAATAAAGTAAAAACAATATGAAACAATCAGAATGCAATATGGTACAGCATGTTTCAACAAACTTATGACATAATCAACATAAGATCTATACACACACACACACACACACACACACACACAAAATCGCTCAAAAGTTTGGGATCACTTTCAGAATCACATTTCAGAAACACATGAAAATAGTCTGAAAAGAAAATATTCCTCTCATCAAAAACTACCTTTTTGCTGCTAAAGGCAGACCACAGGCATTCTAGCTGTCCATTTTTCAAGATAATCTGATGAGATTTCACCACATGCTTCCTCGTTTGCATCTCGCATACAATTAAATTCAGTTATGATATTTGCACCTGGTTTTTATTATGCACTAGATTATGATATACAGTGGAACCTCGGATTACCAGCATAATTCGTTCTGGAAGCGGGCTTGTACTCCAAAACACTCGTAAATCAAAGTGAATTTCCCCATAAGGCCTTGTTCACACGGGCGTTAAAATCGAGCGTTTTTCTGCCGTTCGTAGCGTCCGGTGAGCGCGGATGAAGCG
>JAQQZS010000039.1:25991246-26009690 GCA_030068045.1 Platyallabes tihoni | reverse complement strand
TTAAACTATGATGGCCGTGAAGTACAAAACAAATTAACAAAACTGACTTCAGGGCCACCGTAAGAACGCCATATTTGGAACCACAATAATTACATAACTACAGTACTTCCTGTATATCTTCAGTGACAGATGTCTATAACTATACCTACCTTTTCCGGTTTGTATCTGACTGGCCGAGAAGTGCAATACAAATTAACAAAACAGAAAACAAATTAACAAATTCAAAACCAAATTAACAATTCCGAAAACAAAATAACAAAAACAAAACCACCAAACCCAAAACAAACAAACAAAAAATTAGTTTTGGGTTTTGATATTTTGATTTTGAATTAGTTATTTTGTTTTCCATTTTGTTAATTTGGTTTTGAATTTGTTATTTTGTTTTCAGTTTTGTTTTTTTGTTTTCAGTTTTGTTAATTTGTTTTGCACTTCAGGGCCACCGTACTTTACAATGAGAGCCCCTCTCACATTCTTTTAAAAAACACGAACATGATGGACAGCGGACGTCATCATCTCATAATTATACAAATGTGAAAAATAATCCAGTATGTAGCGTGTAGTTTTTGCACCTCCAGATTCCTGGGAATCTTTGGTAGACCCTGTCTCGGCCTTATCAGGCGTTTTAGGAGGAGGAACTGCATCGGACGTTTCGGACAGGTTCTCGTTCAGGGTCTTCAGCACCACAGTTAGATCCTCCTGACTCAGAATCAGCTACATCGTTAAAAAAAAAACAAGACACATGACGGTACTGTAAATATACATTCAAAAATACAACATAATGTCTTTCTTTATAACCAAGCACACACACTTACACTCATGGGCTTGAGGTGTGCGTTGATCTGGTTGTCAGGGATGCTGTGATACCAGGAGGCTGAGAGATTGCGTGTGATTGACAGGTCCATGTTCACTGGCATCAGTAACTGAATCTCACTCTGGAACTGGCCGTCTTTGAACGTGGTTCTAAAAAGACACACACACAAACCAGACCCACGATCGGATTTCGTATATTTAGGGCACGATACGATAAGTGTGGATGAATGAATTGAAATTGAAATCTACTGTATGACGAGAAGCAGGTCCACCTCCGCACCTGTACATCTTCAGCTCACTCAGAGCCACGCTCATGACGTCCAGTACGGGAGGGATCGCGGTGTGTTTTTTAGACGGAACGATTTCAAAATGGTTCTTGACGGTGACCAAACCCAGATCAGCCACAATGACGTTGGTGGAAACGGACGACTGCGGGAGGAAAACGACAGGTGCTTTGATGTTCACGTCCAGCGAAATGCGAGTGCTTTTCTCGGCGAGTTCCAACACGCCCGTGGCTGCTTTTTCCGCTGCCTGCACCGTGACCTCTGCTAGAGCGTCTTTAGCTTCCTGGAAGTTATTGATGAAGGCCTGGAGTGGGATGCACAATGAAACGAGTAAGCCTTGCTACTCACGTAATAATAATAATAATATAAAAAAAAAACTTTCACACTTGACACTCACCAGAATTGAGGAGACGAACTTGTTGAGAAAGATGACCTGGATGCAGCCTACGGTCAGAGTGACGCTGGTGTCCACTATCTTCATGTCTGTGTAGGCGTCTCCATCCGTAGCGTCCACATAGTTCACCATGTGGAAACCGAACACGTCCTTATCTGCCACAGACACCGCCTGGAGGGCAGCGTTACAGCCAGTCATTACTGGTTTTCCAAATTGAAATCTACAACTGTGTGGTGCTTATGGTTATTTGAATACAAGTTGGTTCTGCACAGTTTATAATCAGTTCGCATGATGATACACGACACTTCTAGTTGCATGATACACCGATAAAACAATATTCACTTGTATTTAGCATGATAGCAAAAATAACTGGGGTCAGGGGTAGCTCAGTGGTTAAGGCATTGGACTACGGTTCAGAAGTTCTCAGGTTCAAACTCCACGAACACCAGATTGCCACTGTTGGGCCCTTGAGCAAGGCCCTTAACCCTTAACTGCTCAGATGTATAATGAGAGAAAAATGTAAGTCGCTCCTGATAAGGCCGTCTGCTAAATGCCTAAATGTAACTGGGAAAAAAAACACGATTTTAAAGAGGTCCTAATATGCAAAATTCACTTTTAGACATTCAGATGGATCTCTAATCGGCGTATACAAACCGAAAAACGTATGAAAAAACATTCCCTGCTTTTTCTTTTTATAGCTTTTCATGGTTTGTATTAGCCATGGATTTTAAACAAGCAAATTTTTACGATTTTCCTCCTACAGTGACCTCATATGAGGGAAACCCCTCCCACGGCTTATTGTTCAGCTCTGCTGCTCTCTGTCGTGTCACGGCCCAGCAGTAGCTCTTTAACAAAGACACTGAAATGGCGCTTTGGATACGATATGAAAGACTGAGAGGTATTTCAGCTGGAGAATTAACACACACACACACACACACACACACACACTTTGGGGGACACCTGGGACCCGAGTTAACCTGTTAAAGAAATAGTAATATATTGGAGCTTTAAAGCTGCATTAATGCTTCAATGCTGGGGCTCTTTAATGACATTCATATGACAAAGCCTGATTTGTAGCAGACTTGATAAACAGGTTTGTTCAGGAATAGAATGAAGAGACATTACCTCTTTGTACAGAGCGTCTTTGTCGCAGTCTAATATGACAATGTTCTTCAGGTTAGTTAGGATCTCAACTGATTTCTTTTTCATCTTTACTTCAGACTCCAGGCCTGGAAAAAGAAAGAGAAAGAAAAACAAAAGTGTAATCTGTAGGTCCTTAGCACATAGGAACACCAATTAACCAACCTAACAAACAAACAAATAAACAGCAGATAGATGTAACCTGGAAAAAAAAGGGTTAGATTAACGATTCAGTGTAGTAATATTTCATATTACTTTTTTTTTGCAGATTTGTCAAAGTTACATATTTGAGATCATCAAACAAACTAGATAAACTGAGTAAATACAAAATGCACTTTTTATTAAGAGAAAAAAGCTGCCCAAACCTACCTGACCCTATGTAAAGGGTCCGCCCCCCGAACAGTTTTTGGGAAAGCTGAGTTAAATTTAACTTTCCACACCCAGGCCTGATTACTGCTGAATCAATAAATCACTTATATGGACCGTGCCTGACAAAGTGAATCACGCTAAAAGATCTCACATCATGCTTGATCTAAAGAAATTCAAGAACAGATGAGAAACAAAGTAGTAATTAACATGTATGGAAAGGGTTACAGAGCTCTGGGACTCCAGGAAACAATTATCCATAAATTGAGAAAACTTTGAACAGTGGTGAACCTTCCCCTAATAAAACTACCACAGCATTTCATCAAAAGGACATCATACTGTACCAACAGTCAAACAAGGTTCTGGTAGTGTAACGATCTAAGGCTGCTTTATAGCTTCATGACCAAGACATAATTGATGGAATCATGACTTCTGCCCCTTACCTCAAAAAGAAAAAAAGCAAGTTTTGGAAATGTCTAGGCAAAATCTGGACTTAAACAGACCGTTCATGCTTGAAAACCCCCCAGTGTGGTTGACTTAAACCCATTCTGTAAAGACAAGTGGGCTAAAATTCCTCCACAGCGATGTGAAAGGCTTAATGCCAGTTATCGCAACTGCATGACTTCAGTCGTTGCTGCCACGGGTGTCATTGAGGGCAATTACTTTTTCACAACAGCTTTTTTTTCCCCTTGATAAATGAAATCATGATTTTAAAACTTTTTATTTTTTTCACATTGACTTGGATTATCTTTGGGGAATATTAAAATTAATTTGATGATCTCAATCATTTAAGTGTGACGAATAGGCAAAAATAAATAAATAAACAGATAAGTAAAAATAGATACGTGTGTGTTTTGTTACCTTCTATACTAATCTCGGAGATTCTGGCTTTCTGTCCTCTGATGAAGACCTTCAGACAGGACAGATCTGCTCTAATGTGCAAATTCACCACATCCTCAAACTTCGACTTCTTAGTGGCTGCAGTGAGGAGAAGAAGAAGAAACATAATGAAAAATGGATAAAAAAAAATAACTGAACATGTTTTCAAACTATGAGAATGAAAAACGACAGATCCATTAAAGAGACCCATTCCATAAACAAGTAAACCGAATGATGTAATGAATCAGTAACACAAGCCGTGCATGATCGTACATCACTATCAGGCAATAACAGGCAACATTACTGGATTTCTTGGAAATGGTCGACTCCTCTTTCTTCTCCTCCTCGCTGTCTCCCTCCCCCTCGTCATCTCGTTGGGACGAAGGCTGCTCGACAGACTCCTCCTTCTTTGCGGGAGGGAGGAGACTGTTCAGGAAGTTCATAGAGTTCAGGAGGGCTTCCGTGTGGAGGTGGACATCCAAGGACGAGAAGTTTACCTGGGGTTAAAATTATTATTATATTATTATTATTATTATTATAAGTTTTCGGTGAGGAGATATTAGCTAGCTAGCTCACACCGATTTAAATATTCCCATTGAAGGTTCCCATTTATCATGATATACTAGATCTTGTCAGATCATGAAAAAAAAAAAAAAAAAACGTACCATTTGTTATGATAGGAGTTTTTTTTTTGTGCCAAACAAACTGAGCGATCCAAAGAGTGAAATATTTCGATGCGCTTATGTTAAATTGTTTTAAGTGTTATTAAAGTAAACCCACATCAACAATAAAATTTTAATGATGCTGTTGTTGACACTAAGGCTTATTATTAATAAGCTCATCATTATAACTTGCCATGAAATTTTAACCACATAATAGATCAGGTGGCATGAGCATTACATGTAGCGCGAGAATCACTTCAGACGAGCGTCTACCGTCTCACCGGCGACATCATTTCATAGCTAGGTGCTCAGACTTACTTTGATAAGCTGCTCTGTGTTGTTATACACCGATTTGAAATCTGGAGCGTTCTTGTCCGCCTGAACAGAAAAAAAAAACAGAAAAAAACATATCAAGACTAAGTACATGCACTTCACTCCGTCCTCCGAGACCACCAAATGCATAAACAGGAAGCACTTACGGTACCTTAATGTACTCGAGTGAGAGCAGATCATCCTCTGTGTTATCCAGAGTGGTGATGAGGTGAACCTTCTTGTCTTCTCCATCTTAAACATTCAAAAAGAGAAATGTTGAATTCCATGTGACAAACGGGGCTGAAGTTGGGTCGTCTTGCATTTGATAAATAGCCTGTGTGTGTGTGTGTGTGTGTGTGTGTGTGTATTTGGGAGGACATACCCATGTACTCTGAGCACTCCAGACAGATTTCCCGAAGGAATGTGGAGGAAGTCATATCGAATGTTCGCACTTTCAGCTCCGTCCCCAGACCCTCGATTTCCAGACGGAGGACGGGAACCTCCAAGCCAGCTGAAAGGCGGCACAGCTGGATCGACAACTGCATGACAGAAAGGAGGGGAAAAAAATTATCAGTCAGGTGAACAAAAAATAGAAAGTGAAGAAGTTGGAGGAAGGGCCATATTTATTATTATTACTTAGTCAATAATGAATATGCAGGAGAATTAAAAGGCTTTACATTTTTAAATAGAGAAAAGCACACATGAGCTTAGATTCTTAATGTATTTTTTTTTCTAAAAACAAACAAACAAACAAACCCACTAATGTTTAATAAATTAGGAATGTGAATATATTAATGCTTAAACAGCATGTGTGTGTTCCAGGGTTTTTTTTCCCCCCTCTCACCAGGTTTATCTCAAAATTTAGCAGAAACTCGGTCATGTTCTTCTTGGGGTCACGTTTCACCATTGCTTTCCTCTTTACGGAGGGTAATTTCTCTAAGGAACCCGAACTGGCCTCAAAAAATGGCATGTCCTCAATCGGCGAACTGGGTGCGTCAAAGAACAAGTCCTCCTCCGATCCTGATAAACACACACACACACACACACACACACACACACAAAGTCACAGGTCATTTATTGTACAATAAAATATCCCACATTCTGAACATCCTACAGATGTACCATTAAATCACACTCACTCATTCGCTATAACGCTTATATTTAACCGAACCCTCGAACATGGAGATGCGAGGCCAGGAAGCTAACCACTACACCACCACTACACCACCATTCAATTAAGGTTAACCCTTTATTTGTTACACACACATATATATTACTGCAACGTGAAATTCTTTTTTCACATAACCCAGCATAGCTATCCACTGGTTTGAGCGCTGGGTCAGCCATGAGACAGCGTCCCTGGAGCAGACAGGGTTAAGGGCCTTGACAACCTGGTGGAGCTGGGGTTTGAACCTTCGACCTTCCGATCAGTGCCTTAAACCTCTGAGCTACTACTGCCGCAAAATAGGATATTAAAAATAATTTTTAAAAATAAGGCACAAACATGAAGCCGTCCTCGTAAGGTGGAAAAGAGGCCTTTAAAAATACCTCTGAGGAAGATGTTCAGAGAAGGACACTCTGAAAACCTGGGCTATATGATGCAATATAAAATCGCAGAAGACATGATGGAGACCCTGCACATGAGGAAAAACTTTCTCTGGTCTGATAAGATCAAAATTAAACCTCTTGGTCATGGTACAAAACAAGGGAGCTGGCAGAGACACAGCGCTACCCCTCAACCGAAGCATGATAGTTAGCACGTGCCTTAGGATGGTGTTTCTGATTAATGTGCTTGTTATGTGGACAGAGTCATGGCTGTGCCATATCCCTCTTTAAAGGATTTAATGATGAACCACAGAATAATTATTTTTCTATCCCAAACCCTGACTGATACTTTCCCCAGAACTTAGCTTCTTGATCTTCATGATGCGATTTGTTTAACAAACCCTGGGGGCCTTCCATGAACAGGTAATTCAACTAACTAACAATTATTCTATGTGCACATACAGTATTGTGTACGTGTCTAACCTGAGTCAAATATTATTGAAGAGCGCAGGTCAACCGTAGCTGGTTTTCTTGGGGTCAGCTGAGGGGTGTCTCTTGATTTGAAAACCTACAGACATACAAAGGAAACAGAACCTTTCATGAACATGCAGGTGAACCGCGCACACGCACGCACACACGCACGCACGCGCGCACACAGACTCGCCCTCATTTGTCATGCAGCAATTATCTTAAGTAAACACACTGCATTCTAACTGAAGGCGCAGTTAAACACACACACACACACCTTGGGAGTACTTTGCGCGGCAGAACTCCGCGGCGCAGGCCGACTCTCTGGAAGAGGAATGCTGTCGATCAGCTCCAAGACGCCACGGACTTTGTCATCAGAGATGCGGAGCGAGAGCAGACGAAGTTCGCCGAATATCTTAAACCTACAAAGCAGCGAAAATCCAAAAATCTGAATCTGAGGATTTTCAGGCATGAATGCTCCTATACACAAATCGCTGAGACTAAAGACTGTATAAACCTTCAATACAACACATCCTTCGAAAAAGCTTCACCACATCACTCGGATATTTTTCTTTGTTAAATAAGAATAGGCGTAGATTATGTAGATCGTAGAATCTAAATTAAAGAATATTAACCAACACGTGCTGACCCAACACGTGCTGAAATCAGAATTACACCTTTAATATAATAATTAATTAGAATTAAGACAGAATCTTTACTTTGGCATCCTCGAGTCCGTGACCACCATCGCTCTGCTAAAAACCACCTTCAAGTCGACGGGCTCCAGAATGTGAAGTGAAGACTGCCTGAGCTTCCGAGCACTCTGCCAGTCTTCATCTGAAAACAATTCAAAACACTGTGTTTTTTAAACTGTGTACAAGCTTTTGAGATAAACAGGATAGGGGGGAAAAAATAAATAAATAAAAATTTATACCTGGCTTAGAGTATAGCAGCTGCAGGCTGGTGAGTTGAATATCGAAGCGGTCGTAGGCTCGAGACATGATGTCCTCGATGGAGGTCTTTCCCACGGAGAGTTGCGGCAAATTCTCTTTGCTCTGACTCGACATCTGCAAAACACATTATAGATTCTTAGGAAATATTTCCAGAATCCCTGCTATTTTGAGGAATTTTTCTTACAAATTCGCTGAAAATGCTGCATATTACATCAATCACAAATTTAGGACTTGTCAAAAAATGTATAAAAAAAAAATTATACACACACGAGAGTTACGAATTTCCACAGATACGAACGGACCACGGTTCAAATCACAGGAAGTAGCTCATGTGTTTTGTACAAAAAACAGACACTGCAGTGCACCAGATACAAATATTTACAATTATATACAATATTCTTAGTGTGTACGTGTAAGTATAAAATGTCTAAAGTCCAGTATATTTTTTTCATTTTTTATTTTATGAGGTGCGTTCAAGTCAAACCAGGAATTGTGACAAAATTTCACAGTAAAATGGTGCAAATGTGTAAAATGTGAATAACGATCCCGGATGAGGTGGCTTGGTGGCCGATGCAGTTGTTCCGGTAAACAAACATCCTGATCCTTGAAAACTCATAACTTGTCACCAACACCTGTGGAAGAGGCGCATCTCACTTTTTTTTTAATTTTTTTTTGGTCTTGTTGTTAGTTTGGCGCCAAGGAGGACAGCACTTTATTTCGTTGCACTTGTGTAATGACAATAAATATTTTATTCTATTCTGTTCTATTCTATTCACCTGTCTGTGTGAACTGTACACACAATCATTCACCAACACCACTTGTACTTTACAGGAACTCGGGTGGGAGTTTGTTTGAGCCATTAAAGGAGTTCCTGAGTGTCCAGTGCTTCAGAAGTGAAGAACACCTCGATGGTACCCGAGCACTAGTGAAACACTGGGATAAATTTTGTTATTCTGCACAATCAAATGTCCCGGGTTGACTTGAACGCCCCCACGTAGCATATTTATAAGCCTCATACTACAAATCTGAATCATAACAATTTCATCAGGTTGCTACAGTAACTCAAGGATTCAAACCGAGGCTGTAAAAGAGATAAGTTACCTGAAAGTGTCCCAGATCCAGAATGATGAGGTTGTGCTTAGGATCATAGAAGCCCATTTGAGGCACGAAGACGTAGGACGCCATCAGGTTGATGTTCAGGTCAAGAACTTTCTGTGTCTCGATGATGTACATGAGTCCTACATTAACAAAAAAGTCATCAGTTTTTTCCCTAAAGGATCACTTTAGAAAAGAATAAATCTAGTTCAGAAAAAAACATGAATTTACACGATGTACACTACACACAGACATACACACCGGTTGAGGTTCTGTCACGGAACTGTTCCAGCTTCATGCGTGTAGCGTTCGTCAGTTCGTCCAGCTGCAGGTCATTTGGAGGCATGAAGAACGCTGACAGGTTATTCACCGTCATCTAAAACAGAAAGCATAAATTAGCTGATTTATTATTATTTTTTTATTAAAACTGAAATACAATGGTCTCCTCAGCCACACTGACTGCATCGTAGATGATCTCCAGCGGTTGCGATTCCACGTGCAGTCTCTGATCTGCCTTGCCATCCAGTGGGTTGGTCTCAAACATGAGGCTGAGCAGAGGCTTGTCATCCTCCACCGCACGACGAGGGGAAAGCAGCGTGGGAGCGACGCTGTTCCTCAACACACCCGTCACCTCGAATGATGACAGCTGAGCTGAGATCCTGATGAAAAACACAACAACCAGAGGTCACTTTTTGAAGATACGGCTGCTTAAAGCCATACGCTTGCTGTAACTTTTACTATAAAGAATAGTATTGTTGCTGTAAAAGAAAGAAAAGGACACTTAATAATAATAATAATAATAATAATAATAATAATTAGGGCTGTAGCTATCGAATTGTTTAGTAATCGAGCATTCTACCAAAAATTTAATCGACTAATCGGATAAAATGTACTTTTGCTTAATTAAACAGCAATGTAAGATATATAAGAGAAACAAAGATTAATTTATTTTTTAAATGCATCAATTAAATAGATCAATTAAGTGCATTACAGTGCCATACATTCTTATTTTAAAGCCTTTTCTCAGATGCAAAAAGTAAAAATGACTTTAAGTATCAAAAAAACTAAGGCACCCAAAAAACTAAAACTTTTTTTTTTTTATCGCTCCCTTCCATTTTGCAGCCCGCAACAGTCCGCAACAAATCAATACACAGCTAACTGTTTGCGTCTCCTTCCACTTTGTGGGTGACGTAAGCGCTTCTTCTTCGTCGGTGTTTACTGGCGGCTTGCATCCGGAATCGCGCTGTGTCACTCCAAACAAATAATTGCGTAAAAACATAACGCAAGCTTCTAAAATTAATTAAAAGAAGCTTCGGGGCAGAAGATTTTTTGTAATCCAATTACTCGAGGAATAGTTTCAACCCTAATAATAATAATAATAAAATAATTAAAAAGGTAAGAAGAGAATACTTTATCGCCTGGGCAGATGATCTCTGCGTCAACATGGCTCTCAGGTCGATGACAGATAGTTTGATAATCTCAGGCTTGTCTTTGCTCTCTTTCATCGACACGGACATGCTCACCAACTGGAAACGGACGTTCATGTCCTCAAACTGGAAAACACAATACATCAGTGTGCTGAGTGTAACTTTTTTTTAGGGCACCCAAGAATGCTAAGATTTTGCTAAGATTATCCAGCCAGTTATAACACTATACCAATGCGTCTAAAAAATTCTATCTGTAAATTTATTTTCACAATGTGTGCACTCACATTTTTTGGCAGGTTAGGATTGACCGCTGTCTCGCTGTATCCGATGGCAGTGTAGAGTTTGGCTTTCTCTGCTGGGGTCATCAGTGTGTCAAATGCTACAAACATTGTGCAAGAACAAAATTAAACACCAGCTCCCTGTAGCGATGTCATAATCTGGGTTTACTGTTATTTCTTAACCTCTTCCCTGTAAAGGTCCTGTAATTTTACTTTTGCTTCAGCGAATACTGCTGACATAATGCATTTCTCATACGTTAAACTACCTTTTTATTTCATTTCTCTACCAAATGCACCATTTCAGTGTCTATGTAAATGAGCTACTCCTGAGCCATGCCTCTCCAATGAACAGCAGAGCTGAGCAACATGGGAGGGGCATCATCTTGTATAAGGTCACAATAGGAGGGAAATCTACTTAGTTTGTTATAATAAATAAATAAAATAAAAAAATTTTTAATCAATAAAAAAGTGGAAAATGCAAAAAAACAAACAAAAAAAAAAACAAAGTTGCAGTTTGCCTGTAAAATCATCTAATTGCATACTTTATGCGTTTAGTGTCATGTGTCTGCCACTCAGGTCCTTGTGAATTACTGTAGTTGGCACCACAGAAATTTTAACATATAGTATTAGAGCAACTACTGTCAGAAATGCTGTGACAAAAAAAATGATCAGACTTGAGAGGTAGTATAAACAAAATCATCACTCCAAGCTGAGGGTGGACAAAAACGTAAGTGAAAGTGAACTCAATTAGTGACGGTGTTCAGTACCTCCAGGTTTGACCTCTTTTGTCGGAGCGCTGCTTTCCCCGGACCAGTTCCACATCCAGCCGAACCAGCCCTGCGACTCCTCCTCCTCCATCTTTAACCCGGGCCGGTAGATCCGCAGGCCAGCCTTGGAGGCCTGGAGAGGTAAAGAAGGAACCATTATAGCATAAAAAAAGACTAGATTTTCAGCAGCACAGTGATTAATTCAGACCATGTTTGGAAGAAAACGAGTGTGTGGAAATAAACTACCTCCATCTCGGCTTGTTGTCTTGCGAGCGTGATATTAAAAATGTCCAGGCATTTTTCTGTCTCCTGTAAATTACATTAAATGGAAGAGACTTAATGGGTTGTGAAAACGTTATTAAATGTTTTATGGGTTAACAGCACATTGTTCAAGCTTGAAGATATCTTTTTATTAGAACTGCAAAAACTAATATACAGTATATAACACAAGTCTCTCAGATAAAATCCCAAAAGTCCTGTTTTGACCTGAACGCCCCTTATCCTTTTACATTTACCTTTCCTGATCACTTTAACTATAAAACGTTATGTTATTTAAAGCAAGGATATGAAAATTGACGTTGATAACATTCCTGTTATAACTGCTTTCACACTGTTTACCTCCAGCTTCTTGAGCAGGGTCTCTGCAGGCTTCTTGCTGGTGATCTTGCTCATGTAAAGTTCTTTGCACTGCTTTACTTGCTGTCTGTGCCGTTTAATGTGTTTCCAAGACCACATGTGCAGCGAGGGTTTTATGTTCACCTCCAAGATTCCCTTGATGACATAAAGCCACCTGGTAAAGAGATGAGGGGGAAAAAAAACAGTACTTGCTTTCTATCAGACATACATGAGAAGAAATTTAATAATAAGACGGACAATTCCTTCTTAATGCGAGGAAGGGGGGGGGTGGAGCTACTCAATATAACATTTTTGACATCTTTAATTAGAATGATAGATAATGCCACTCTACAGTGAGGGTGTGGTTATAGAGACCAGTTCACTCTGATAGACCGGAGATGAAGCTGAAGATAAATCTTAGAAAGATGAAAGACGAAGGAAAGTCACCAAGGTCAACTGTGAGAACTCTGATCGTCACCATGTTGGCTGACTCCGCCTAAACCCTGGTCGATCCATAAATGAGCAAATGGCAAACTGAGATTGCAAACATTACTTTGTATTTCACCAAACTCTGTCATTCACACCCGACACGTTGTCCCATGTAAGGTAAGGTAAAAAAAAACACGAGGACTCCTGTTAGCCAGTTAGTTAAAGTCATGCATAGCATACAGCAAGTAGTTTGACATTTACAATGCAGCTGTCACTCAACTCAGCCAATCCACTTAATTACAGTGGAACCTTGGATTACGAACATTATTCATTCTGAAATAAAACAAATTAATCTGCACTTTACCTTTAAAAAAAAGTAAAAATAAATCCAGACAGATAAGTGTGTGTTAGAAGACAAGAGGCGGAGGGGTGTGTGTGAAGGGGCACGGTGTCCAATGACGCGCACACACATAACGGCATGCTGACCCAGGGAGAGAAAGAAAACGGATCTTTAACCTCTCTAATTAGACTTTCTTTTGTTTTACACGCGCGCACACGTATTATAATAAACAGTACACGCACGCTGTACACACACGCATACAAACACAAAATAAAATATGTTTCACACGCACACACGTACACGCACGCATGGATGTTGATTATACCAGTAAGATACGCGCACTAAGACCCAGCAGGGGAGACGATTATCCACAATTCCGCAGCGCAAGAGAGAGAAGAACCATTGGCTCAGTTGTGATCACGTGACGCTCGGCATCAAAACAAGAAGCGCATACGTGATACATGATACCTGGTACTCGTAAACCAAGACAATGCTCGTTTTCCAAATCAAAATTTAGTAAAAATCTTTGCTCGTCTTGCGGAACACTCGCAAACCGCGTTACTCGTAATCTTGTCACAAATAGGAAATCTAGCTATGACCAAACCATTTTTTTTTTTACATTTAATCTATGCATCATTTAAAATCTTAGATCGTCTGAAGTAAAACAAGGAGTTTCTAAAGTGTAAAAAACTAGACAGTAAGAACTCTCACCACTGGCGTGTGTTGGTGTGGACGGGCACGTCCGGGCGATACTTCCTGTATGGAAGATTGCGCGACATCATATCCACAGAGCCCAGGAGCTCCAGAATGCTGACGTACTGTAGATAAGGAAAGAGCAGACCAATGTTCGAATCTCATACTTTATTAATATACTGTTGTACAAGCTTCATTCAAATAAACAAACTGAATCCATCATTTTGGCAGCTTTAAGTCACCTGTGGTCTGCTGAGCTCCACAGCCACTTCGGGCAGGTTGACCACCAGATCCACCTTTGGCGAGGAGAAGTCCACGTCCGAGCGCGGGTTCATACGGAGCTTCGCGTTGGCAGAAATTGGACGGAAAACTAGAAAAGCAGAGCAGGAAGTCAAGCGTCATGACAAGTCTGGTAAGACAAATTACACTAGAAGGGAAAGCAGGCACTCACTGAATTGATAATCGTGAGGGATGGTGTCCTGGACAGCCAAGTTCTGCTGCAGACGTTGCTACAGAAACATGACAGAGAGGAAAAAAGGAAAAAAAAAAAAAACAGGGTCAAATTTTCATTCGCTTCTTTGCACAGAGCAGATTAGGAACGAGCTCTTACCAGGGCTTTGAGAGGAGGGTGAACAGAGTACAGCTCCGAGTTCACGTTCCAGTACGCAAAGAGATTATCCAGACGGACAAGCTGATTAAAACAGAACACAAATAATGATGTTTATTGAACACGAGCTGTTAAAGTATCAAATCTGATCGGTTATAAAACTGTGATTATTCTTTTTAATTGTAATTTCATTATTGCTTCATTAGAAGCTGAAGGGCTGTGACATGCTGTGTACTCTAAACCCAACAATAAACCGAGGTGTTAAAAGATGTGACTGCTGATATAATTTAATATCGATAGAAGAAGTCTTTCAAGGTTGAAAAGTCTTCAGGACAGAGGAACATGAATTAGTTAAAAAAATTGTAGTCTGTGAGGAATAAAACACTGTGATCAGAAAATAATCACACTGCTGCTTCACATTGTGTTCTTTCCTGTGTGTGTGTTATGAAGTGGTTTGCTGACCGAGTTCGTTTTTGCAATCTCAGCTTTAGACACTTGACAATCCACCTACACAAGCTGTCAACTGAACTTTAACATGTTCAGTGATGTTTTCGCAGTCCACATTAATTAAATCTGAAAATCTCACAGCACAAGTTGCAGATCAATAAACATCTGCAATTTTAAACCGCTTGCATGTGGTTGGGGATCAGCCGAGAGGCTGGTGGAAGGCCGTGGGATGATGGGCTGGTAACCGTCTACATCGCTGTTTCAAATGTTATTCCTGAAGTTAAATATCCAAATAAAAGTTACAGAAGCATTTCTTTTGCAATTTTCTTGGACCAAAAAAAAATAAAAAAATAAAAAAAAAACAACTCATACACATTTTGATCGAATCCAATTTACTTTTTTTTCCTCAAAAACTATAATTGACTTCACACGAAAACTTTTTTTTTTTTAACTTTAATGAAAAATTCTGTTGTATGTCTATAATAAAATAATGGAATGTAAAATATCTTCCTCAGAACTGTACAAGGTTATATGACATTGTCCAGGTTACTGCTCGGAGCGTTTTTCTTTAAATAAAAAAATAACTGAAAATGAAATTTCAGCCGGGAGGGTAAAGGCTGTCATGTGCTTCCTCTGAGACACTTAATAAACTGCTGCACCGTTAGGGGGCGGGAATAAAATCACAAATGCACATGATTGGCTAGTGCTGTTACTCAAGCTTAAAACCGACCGGACGCCAATCAGTGTGTGTCTACTGCTAAATTAATTTTAGATGTTCCGAATGGTCTCCAGTGGGCGCGTCAAAACCTTAAAACTAGAGGGAAAAAAATTCCTGTTGTTTGTCATTTTTCCGTTTTTGTGCTGGCCGAGGCTTAAACAAGCCCTAAAATGTGACTTTACAAAGGAAGAGCCCCAAAAAGCTCAGCTCTTATGTTTTCTGACACTGATCAGACACTGAAATGGTGCTTTTGAAACCGATGAAGGGAAATCTCTTATGATGTGAGGAACAGTTCAACTGGAGCAGTAACAGATTCTCTTTGGGTGGAGCTCTGGGAACTGTGTAAACTTGATAAAGAAACAGCAAAATATGGAACCTTTAAAGGCATCATAAAGTGTTGGAAGCCATGTCTCATTGTCCATCTCTTTTTACCTGAATGTATGAACCTCGAAAAGATTTTGAAAACACAACAATATGAGAGTAATTGAGAATGAGAAGATGGAACCAGGTTACCTTGAAAAACAGCTTGGCCTTCTCATCCAGCAAGCAAGGCTTCCAGTTTGCATCTGCTGTCTGCAAATGCACAATGAACAACCTGACTTTATGAAAGTAAACCTCCGCCTACCGCAAATAGTCCACCAGCTCTTGGATAAATGTATACGAATGTACCACCAGATCGGATTAACCCTAGGTAAGCACATATAGCACAGCGCTTTTGGAGAAAAAAAAATTACATCCATTTAATTTTATTTCTGAAGTAGCGTGTACCTGGAGACTGAGGTTTTGTAGAGACACTCCGAATGAGAGAGGTGAATTCGGATTGGTGACCTGCATTAAAAAAATAAATAAATAAAATCATGCTAAACAAAGAAGCTAACCAGACATCAAGAAATGAGATATTATTAGTCGAACCAGGTACTTACACTGTCTTCATAGCGAATGTGAATATTAGAAATTTTCACTTGCAGGTTTTTGATCACTTGCGTGACCAGTTTCTCCACAAAGGTGTCCTGCTTTTCTGTCTTAGGATTTTCTGCACAAAGTAAATTGGTTTTAAGCGCGAGTTACTGATGGGATTTAATTTTTTTACAGTCCTTATCCTAACCTTGCTCTGCCGCTTTCAGTTTGGTTTCCTCGATCCTCTGAAGCTCTCTCTGCCGAGCCTCCTGCAGCTGCTTCTCCTCCTTCTCAGCATCATATTTTATACCTGATACACAAAAACAAACAAACAAACAAACAAACAAACACATGGCTTAAATTAGTATTCCGTACTCATACAAGGAATATTTGTGTGTCCCTTTATTTCAGATTGCTATTATAATTGTCCCCTCCCCTTATTTCTCTCTATATAATCCTCCGTTACACTTATGCACTTATCTCAGCGTTTCACTAGTGCTTGGATACCATCAAGGTAAAAGGTTTTCTCAGTTCACGTAAACCATGATCGGACTGCCTGATTCATGTCTGAAACACTGGCCTCCCTGGAATTCCCTCAGACTGTACAGGGATGCGGCAAAAACTCCCAGCCGAGTGAGTTCCCGTAACGTGCAAGTGATTTACTATGGCTAAGAGTCTCATCACTGCACTTTGCTTGATGTCTTCTGTAAACATCAGTCGATTTTTACGGCTTCATTCACAAGAAACTCCCGGATTGATTTGAACGCTGCTCACAGAAAACAAATCCCTGCGACTGTCAATATTTACCTTCTACAAAATACTTGTAATTATGGAATCCAATAATGTGTTGTTATTATTATTATTGTTATGATGATTCTCAGTCAATGCTTTCTGGCTACAGTCGTTAACTGTGGCTATGAATATTTAATACAGTCCTCGCTAAAAGGTGTTGTCGAATAGGACGGATCATTATTTATTTATGTACACATCACATTATACATCACTTTCATTGCTGGACTGGAATATTAGTAGTAGTAGTAGTGAAAACTTCAGAAAGAGCATTTCACTGTTTAGCTTAGAGTGATGTTAAATGCTGACAAAACTAAACTCAAGTTGTTTATCAAGGACAAGACGAAAGTTCCAAATCAGCAGTAGCTTTTGTCTGATTTAAGTGTTTTCCTCTTTTAAATATCTTTTATTAGCTGACTATACATGTTTCCATCCTCCAACTTTAAATTCAAACTTGATTTTTTTTTTTAAGGACAAACATTGTTTTTATTTATAGTAGGAAAAAAAAAATGTAGTTTTACATTTTTATCTGAAATCCACTGACATGGTCTATAACAGTTCGTCTATTTCAAAGCTCCTCTGCTTTATTTGTCAGTTTTTATGACTCCTGTCTGCATTTTTCAATATGATCTTAGATCTCAACTCAAACTGAATATGGGAATCACCAGGGACCATCCAATATTATATGATCACGATACCTAGGTACTGATTCGATCTGTATTGCGATTCTGTCTCTATATATCATTTATTTTTAATACTCTGTTGCAATTCTAAACAATTACCATACTGGATGCTGTGCTGCCTTTCCATAAGTGTGAATAGTTTTGAGCGCACCAACTGTAGGATTATACTATATATGCAGAGGAAATTATAAAAGAAAATCAAATTTTGAGTCAGTGTGCTGATGCATTAATTGCTCCACAAAAGAATCACGATACGTAGCCGCATAAATTTTTTTCCCCGTCTCTATTATTCAATAATAGTAATTTAATAAATCAATAATATCCATTTACTTACATACTGTGTAATATATATATATATATATATATATATATATATAGTGGAACCTCGGATTACGAGTAACGCGGTTTACGAGTGTTCCGCAAGACGAGATTTTTAATACATTTTGAATTGAAAAACGAGCATTGTCTTGGTGTATCATCTCCCCTGCTGGGTCTTAGTGCTTGCAGAGTTTCTGAGTAAGGCAGAGAGTGTGTGTGTGTGTGTGTGTGGGAAGCCGAGAGTAGGAGGGGGTGGGAGGGGGGCTGTAAAGGCGAGTGTGTGTGTGTGGGTGTGTGGGTGTGTCTGTAAAGTGCGGGTTCAATTTTTTATTTTTTTTTACTTTACAGCAGTGATTCTGTTAGTATGCGCTCACGCAAGTGTAACTAGCAACGTTCCCTGCTAATTTGTCCGATAAAACAGTCTCTCCGTTAATATGGGTGTGTATGCACACAGCGCCTGCGCGCACAAACGGAAACACTTATCTGTCGGGATTTATTTTTACTTTTTTTTAAAGGTAAAGTGCAGGT
>JAQQZS010000039.1:25957126-25967128 GCA_030068045.1 Platyallabes tihoni | reverse complement strand
TGGCTTCAGCCAGGACACGAGAGGGCGTGATATCCCATACTATATGTGTTGTACCGAGTGAATCGACTGAAAGGGAATCAATGATTTTTTGAATTTCTTTTCTCATGCATGTGCGTGCACGTGTACGTGATTACAGCCAGGAGAGACGGGTCGCTCCTGGGGTAAAACCACTATTATGTGTGTTTTTCTCATCACTCTGGTTACATGTTTTTTAGTTGTTTTTTGGGGGGGGAAAAATGGAGGTGTGCTTTTCAAATACACATCTGGTACAGTAGCTTGTCTGTCTTTTTATTGCCAGCGAGATGCAGTGAGAGGCTTGTTGTTCTTTAAGAGCATATATTTATCATGCTCAGAAAGTGACTCCTCAACAGCCCTCCAGACGGAAATCAGCGGAGCAGAAAAACTGATGGCAGACTTGCATTTTTTTCCTTTAAAAACCTCAGTCTTTCTATTTCCTTTATATAAGTTTGTTACGGTAAGCCAGCGTTTGGCTCGGTTTTGCCTATAACCACCTGAACACTTCTCGCTTTCTCCCACACGAGAAAGGTCTGACTTCATTTGCACAGCACATCTGGACAGCTTTCCTCTCATTTGAATAAACCCAAGGCCAAGTCTCAGCACATTTTTGCGAATAAGAAATAACCTATTCCATATGGGAAAACGGAGCATATTTTCCATATTGGACGTTTCACATGTTCGAGTGAGGATTTTAATGCATGTCTTTTAAATGTGTTGGTAATTGGAGAGAGAGAGAGAGAGAGAGAGAGAGAGAGAGAGAGACAAAGTGTTTCCCACAAACAAGATGCTGGAGCCTCGTCTTGAACGTACATCTTTTTTTTTTCCACTGCAATTGAGCCAGTTATTGGATGGCAGGATTAGTTGAATTCCAGCAGCCAGGCTGCAACCAAGAACTATTCATATTATTCTGTTGCCATGGGAAACAACTCAGGTTTATTATCAATAAGGATATGACCATGAACCTTTGGTCTGTGAAGAAAACATTTTTAGTGGTCACTGCACCAAACCAAACAGCACTAACATTAAAGCCAGAAGTAATGACTTGCTTCATTTGGGCAGAAACACACTTGAACAGCCAAAAGCATTACAAATGTACCTGTTTTTTTTTTTTCTTTTTAAACTCTGGATGTTAAAATACAGTCTTGTGTCCAGAGGTAAAATAGTTGTTATTTTTGCATCTGCACATCATTTTGTAACGAGTTATCTTTTACAATGTTTTTTTATAGATAATATAATAATAATAAGACAATATCTTATCAGTGTTTCCTATACAAACACTGTGTCTGTAGAAAAGAGAAATGTCTTAATGTTCACATTAGATATTGCATTCAAATGGGAGCACCCGTCATTTTGGCCATAAAATAAAGCAAATGCCTAAATATAATCAGTATATAGTCTAACTATATTTAATATAGTGCAATTAAGTTAAACTGTGTAGTCATTATACTTACAGTGCAAGGAAAACATGTTGTGGTTGAAAACATTCCAGTGAAAGCGTAATGTTAATGACACACGATTTCCATCACTTCTTTATTACTTGAGGGAATAAAAGACTTCAGGGTGTTCTGTTATTGATCACCTGTTACTGATCACCACCCTGATGGGGGTGATGTTGCCTCACACCAAGAGAAGAGATATCATTACCATCCCAGCCAAGTTGATTATTTTCCAATAATAGACATCGCTAAGTGTTTTTTTCCTCAAAGCAATGTCTTAATGTTCACAGTGTCTTTGAGTTCTTAAGCAGTGACATGCTATGCATTTAAACATTTTGTTAAAACATTTTAATTTAAATTAAAACATGTTGTGCAATGTCTACAAATGAAGTTACTTCCTGATATCTTACTGCAACTACAAAAGGCCGTTCAAATCAAACCGGGACTTTTGGTTGTGCAGAATAACAGAACACAATTATGAAAGTAAAAACTCCCTTTATTGCTATAAATTGTATATTGCTACACTAATATACTTATCCCAGTGTTTCACTAGTGCATGGATACCATCAAGGTAGAAAGATTTCTCAGTATGCCAAAGCCATGATCAAATGTCCTGTTTCATGCCTGAAACCCTGGCCTCCCAGGAACTCCTTAAATGGCCCCTTACATGCAGAAATGGCATGGAACGATGTCAGGACTGGACGGGGATGTGGTAATAACCTCCAGGTGAGTCCCTGTAATGTCCAAATGGTGTTCTTAAATGATCATGTGTATGCATTTTTTCTGAAAGTTGGCGACATGTTATTCGTCAGTTTTCAAGGATCAGGCAGTATTGTCATTCACAGACTTACAGACTTCTTTAAAACATTTGCACCATTCAGATGTTTAACTACGGCTAAAAGACTCATGACTGTACTGCACTTGAAGTCTTCTGTAAATGTCAATCAGCTTTACAGCTTCATTCGTGAGAAAATTCATGTCTGTACTGGTCTGACATGAACGCCCCTCGTAAAAACAGTAATTTGCATGTTTGAAATGGTTGTACAGCTTACAGTTGAAAAGTGCTGACATCGAATACTCCTTCCAAAAACAATACAGAAATATTTCCTTAAAAAAAAAACATTCATTAGAATTATTGAAGAAACAGGTTCCGTGTGGAACATCTGCCACAAATGTCCCTCTGATAGCTGTTTTTATAGATGATGAATGCATTAATAATGCATAATCCTATAATTTGTCAAATCTAACCTTCTGACCTTCTGACTTAAGACACTATAATTGCTGTGATTGATTGTTTAATTCTATCCATCACATTATCACCCTCATAACACTATCCTTATTGTGCTTAAGTAGGTTAAGGTTGTAATACCTGACCTTATCTAACCCCTGATCTCATATCCCTGTGTTAAGTGAAATTAGTTGAGGTTTACAGTAGCCTTGAACACTTTTGTGTTGGGAGGGGAGTAAGATAGCATCGCCACCTGTCCTGAGCCGAGCTACAAATCTGTTAACACTCGCTGCACTGAATACGGCTAATTCAGTTAGAACGGTAAGCCAACAGATCTCAGGCCTCAAACATGATGCTCCATTCACTTTATGTTGAAGTGATTAAAAGGGAAGATATGGTAGGGTCCGAAGATCTGAACACCCAACAAAAAACAACTCGGGAACATGGGAAACATGTTTTGTTCACAGGATTGTGACATAAGATTTGTTTTTAATCACTTCACAATAATGGCAACTTTCACAAATGCCACAAAAGACTAGCAAGAAGATATGGAAAAGAGGAAAAAAATGCCTAGAGGAGGTAGAGAGGTAAAGGTGTGAAAAGAACCCCCCCCTTCCACTAATTAACTAAATAAGCTAATTAACATAATTTGTGATTTAAGCTTCAAAAAGCATGATATGAAATAATATGGCACAACTGTGACAAAGGACGCTGTCTACCAAAAGTCAGTGTGCAGGTGAAGAAGGTATTTGAGAAGCAACCAAGGTTGTAAACATCCATAAACTTGAAGGGGGTAAATACTTATGCAATTTACTACATTGATACATTGATGCGGCTGATTTGAGACCAATGCTAAAGGAATTCTGTGAAAGGATCGATAAGTAGTGACAAAAAAAGTAAGAAGAATTGGGCTGCCATACTATAGATGTTAATATTAATAATAATAATAAATTAATAATAAAAAACCAAATGCTGGTCATCCATAGTTCATTATATCTTGACTGCACTATATAAAATCATCCAGCACAGATGTACCAGAATCTGCACTTGCGTAAGTATGAGTACTGTATCATCACAATGACGGCGATAATTAGATTGTAACAGTGTAAAATCTGATCAAAGTGTAACATGTAAATAATGTAAAGGAGATGGCCAAGAACCGATCCCTGAGGAACCCCCTGAGCTAGCAGCTGTGGATTTGTATTAGCCAGTTTCAACAAATGATGTCTTTTAATGAGGATTAGAGAGGATTAGAAGCAGTCAAAAGCTAAGACTGTAAGATCAGTGCCTAAGAGATGAGCCGTTGTAGAGGTCATGTTTTTCTGGACAAATAGCAAGCAGTAAAATACCTTTAAATTTTACTTTAAATACACTGATCAGCCATAACATTAACCCCACCATTAGGTGAACTGAACTACTGTACATTGATGACCCACGGGCACCCAATGCCCAGGCATGCCTGCAGAGATCAAAAACAGCCCGTCTGTTCCAAGTCTGTTCCACAGAAAAGCCAATGCAGCACAAATAAAGTAAGAAGTCAATACTGGCCATGAGAAGAAGTCACAAGAACCCCCAGTGTACCACAACCCAAGGCAGAGAGCCAAAGGCTTTCATACTGATGGCGCACCCATAGGATGTGCTACACAACCAAGTCTGATCCACAGACACACCATCCCACAACCCACAGCACTCAAAGGAGCAGCTGGGAACGTCTTGGTGCCAGACACCACAAGACCATGACACCCATGGGACCAGAGAAACCTGGTGGCACAAGGGGACCCAAACACCTACGTGGCTTTAATGTTAGAAGTCTAGAACAACAGTGCTAAGTGAAATCAGAAGTTAATGTCGATTGGCAAGACTTTGCAATGATATACTGACCTGCATCAGGATGTAAGTTGATGTGAATGAGGAATTGGATGATGAATTTAGGATATGGTGATCTCTGCTGGTTTCTCTGAGTTATTGTGGCACGCAGAAGTTGAAAACCTCAGAACAAGATTGGGAATGGCAGTGGAGATTCCATATTTGGAGGTCTCCCTTTATAGACTTCCCCTCAAAGGCAGGAATACGTAGATGGATAAAAACAGTTAATCAAGAAAAATTATAACTATTAACACCAATGGGATACAGTATCTATTAACATTAAACAAAAAATGTAATAAGGCAAAACCCAGAGATCTTAAAGAACAATCTTAGAAGTACATAGACCTTGAAGGAAGCACACACATATGGATGCAATCACTTCTACAAACAATGTCATATCACAAGACCAGACAAGCTAAGACTGAACAGTGTAAGTGCATGGTCAGTTCAAGGCTTCATGACTACACGCTTCTCCGGCGTCAGTCTATTTTAAGCTCTGTGATTGTCGGCTCTGAAAGCACACAGGTGTCACTAATCAGCGGAGGTGTGCGGCTGCCGAAGACAGATCTGCGACAGTATCGTAAATCATGTATGGCTTTTCATTTGTGTTTGGCTTCCTTGATTTTCCATTACAGGGTGATAGGAGAGAACAGGCAGAATCGAAATGATTTGGTTAACAAATAAATGGTCTCATATCACCATTTCTCAAACACTCTTCACATTAACACCTTTTAAAGATGGAAATGCAATAAATGATAATGTGAGTTTATAAAAAGTATTTAGTTTTAAATTGCCCTGGTTTTCTATATAAGAAATTTTTCAAAAATAATCATTTAAACCTCATATTACTTCAATGTTTAAACAATAAAATATTCTTATTCACTTTATAATTCGCAGTGGTTACTGAATAATATGCTGTATGATCAATAAGGGAACTACAAACTAGGAGCTTTAGGGTTCAGCCTAAGAAATCGTCTTTGATGTGTTTTGTCGGTTTATTACGATGGGCGTTCAAGTCAAACTGTATAATGAAATTTCTTTGAATAAGGCGTAAAACTGATTGACATTTACATAAGACTTTAAAACATAGTCTGGTGATGAGACTCTTAGTCGCAGAAAAATATTTGAATATAGCAAACATTTAAAAAAAGGCTGTACTACCAAGAATAACGATCTTGGCTGAGGTGGCGCTGAGCCCGTCGCTGCCAGACCCTTGAAAATCTACGGATAACTTGTCACTAAATCCGTCTGTGGAAACCGTTCACAAAATCATTCACCAATACCACTTGCACATTACATAAACTCGGCTGGGAGTTACTGCCACATCCCCCGTACAGTCCTCACCTCGCTCCAAGCCATTTACATATGTTTAGGCCATTAAAGGGAGGCCAGTGTTTCAGACATGAAGCCGGCATTTTGATCATGGCTACATCATACTGAGAAAACATTTTACCTTGATGGTATCCTAGTGAAACACTGAGATAAGTGCATTAGTGTAGCAGGGGATTATATAGAGAAATAAAGGTAGTTTTTACTCTCATAATCGGAGATGGGTAGTAACGAGTTACATTTACTTCGTTACATTTACTTAGGTATCTAAGAAAAAAATTTTACTTCTATGAGTAGTTTTACCGCACCATACTTTTTACCTTTACTTGAGTAGATTTGTGAAGAAGAAACGCTAATCTTACTCCGCTCCATTCGGCTACAGTACACTCGACTCGTTTCTTTTCTAACTATTTATTCTAAACATTAGATATTCTTTGTTTTTGCCAGAGAAATGCAGCCAGTGGATATACTGTACCGCGTGACTGTTTCACCAATCAGACGTAGCAACAATAATCACATGACTCCATTTGACCAATCAGCCGCAAAACCGCATGAAGTCAAATGGGTTTGTCTTCAGCAGTGGTACACAGTGAAGCAAACGCGTTTGTTGTCGCGGTTAGTTTAGCTGTTTTATGTAATGTTGCAATCTTAGCATATATAATTACCTAATAAACTAGAGGCTAAATTTTACATTTGTTCTGCTGGACACAGTTTATGGTAAAGTTATTTTCTATCTGCTGAGCCATTTGCAGGGCAACTGAATATACAGTTTATCTTACACAGGAAATAGTTTACACTGTTCAAACATACATACAGTTACCTACAGTACAGTAGGGATTTATTTCAAAAGCTTTATTGTGAAAAAGGGGAGATTAGGAGATTAGGAAATTTGTGTTTCTTATTCTTTAATTAGCTATTTTGTAAATATATTTAGTTTGATTCATTTATTTCATAAAAATTATTTCATTAATTTTATTATTTGGAAATTTGTACATTACAGTATTTTATCATTTCATCTGTCTGACTGCTTACATAATTTCTAAAAAAAAAAAAATTAATTGGACATTATGATGAAACAGTTACTCAGTACTTGAGTATCTTTTCACCAAATACTTTTTTACTCTTACTTGAGCAATATTTTGGATGACTGCTTTTTACTTCTACTTGAGTAATGTTATTTTAAAGTACATCTACTCTTACTTGAGAACATTTTTTGGCTACCCAACATTACTGTGTTCTGTTATTCTGCACAATCATACTCAAACACCTCTTATTATGAGCACTTCATTAAAACATTTAAAACATAGGATAGACATAGAAAATGATATTCAGGTAAAATTTAACTTCTGACAAAATTTAACTTCTGACAATGATTTCCCCTAAAAAAAAATGTACTGCTGGGAGGAATGCGTTTCCCGGACATGCGTCGGATAAGTAATGTTCCCAGAAGAGGTCTATAGTAATTATGTAATCTCTGTATAAATCACATAGACTGTTATGTCTTCATGTCTGCATGGTCATCACACCAAATGCATACTTTATTTTAATACCAAGTGATTGTATTGTCCTTTATTATAAACACTTACTGTAGGGCTTGCAGCCAGACTAGACTGTTATTAAGTCACATGGGTGTGATGTACAGGGTTATACCTGTGCGAAAAATCTCAAATACTTAACTAAACAAGTCTGAAGCATCACTTATGATATATCCTTTTGAATGTTCTCTATTAATATATATTAGATTTTCTCACTAATAAGTGAGTTTTAAAAACGCCATCTGTTGAATTTTGTAATGAACTAAAATTCATGAAGGTGTGAGATTGCGTTTATTAAGTAGATTTCATTTGCACACTCATTAGCAGGTAAAACATATCCTGCTTTATCCATCCTTGAACAGGATTTAATGATCAAATGATTGCAAATCAGTTGATATTATTCTAATACTGTATTTCTAGATCAATTAGTTCAAATTAGGACTGGTCTAAAAATGTAAATTTTTTGGATGCTACTGTAAGTTTTTTTATAATTTTTTTTTTTTTTAATGTGACTCTGTGCAGCGAGTGTTGGTGGGATCTGATCTCTCAGCTGTTTATCATACATGCCAGTCCAACAGCAATTAACTAAAATCAGGGACAGAAGAAGTCAAGAGGAAGGAGAAAACAAGTAAACTTCCCAGGGAATGCGTCCACTTCCCCTCAAAGGGGAGGCTCCCAAATTGTGCTCGAGTTTGTGTGTGCGTATGTGTGTGTGTGTGTGTCAGGGAAAGAGGGAAACTATCTTGGGCTTTTAAGTCCAAAGCCTTGGGCTATTTAAAAAAAAAAAAAAAAGAAAGAAAGAAAGGAAGAAAAAAAAAAGAAAGCAATGACTTCCTCCTGCCTTTGGAATCTGCAACCTACTCTGATCAGTTGCATCTGATCTGCTCACGCACAGCCTCGAGGCTGGACAATCCAGTCATAATTGATTGAGCTAAAGGAAAAAAATACATATATAATAATTTTACATTTACAATCAGGAAGAACCAGTGATTACAAACAGCTGCACTGATATTCAGACATTGATTTTAATATTAGAATAACATTTCAAATCGATGTTTTCATCACAGCCCTGTGTTTTAGAATGCACGCACTGAAAAACTATTTGTATATAGTATATTGTTATAACAATATATACTGTATAATATATATAGTATGTTGTAGCATATATATTGTAGTGGTGTCTCAGAGGGCTAAGACACTGAGTTACTGATCGGAAGGTCGGGATATGCGAAGAAAGAATTTCACTGTGCTGTAATGTACAGTATATGTGACAAATAAAGGCTTAACTTAACTTAGTTTACCTGTTACTGCTACATCTGCTAAGGGGTATATAAAGAAGTATACAGTATACAGGGGTTTATAAAAAGTCAAAATTAAATGTAAATTGCGTCTGAAATAAAGATTTAAAAAGTGGCTTAATGGTTACGACGGTCATCTTGGACCTGCAGGGGTTGGGTTCAATTCTCACCTCGGGGTCTGTGTCCATGGAGTTTGCATGTTCTCCCAGTGCTTGGTGAGTTTCCTCCGTGTACTCTGGTTTCCTCCCACAGCCCAAAGACATGCAGATTAGACTAATTTGTGTTTTCAAATTGCCCTTGACCAGGTCCTACCACGGTAGTAAAAATGGAAATAAATACAATGGTCATCATTGGCCTCCATGGTCCCTAGCTGAACTACAGAGGTTCCTAGATGAAGGATGGATGGCTATTTGATAAAGATTGAATTGTGGTTAACTCCTTGAGCCTTCTCTCCATTTCTAACCCCAAACTCTCTAAAATTTCAAATGGTATAAAATTTTCAAATTGTATACACATGCAAAATTTGGCTCATAATGAATTATGAGGGTATTTATAAGTAGACTTTCTGCCATTTTTTTATTATGAGTTTTTATTATTAAGCTCTTATGAGTCCCAAGTGCAGTGTTAGAACTGCTTACTGAAATGTCTGTGGCTTTAGTCATTTATGTTTTTATTATGTTCCACATACAGGGTGGGACAAACATCTGGAGTGTTATGCTAAAATGTATATATAAAATTATAAATGAAAGCAAATGAATGTTGTCTACCTTCACAACAATTAAATATATTTACATTATATTTACATTTAGGATTTTGGCAGAAAGCTCGGGTTTCGATTCTAACCCAATACCCAAACACCAACTAAGTGTAAAATAGGAGGGCTGTGTTAGGAAGGGCGTCAGGGGTAAACCTGTGCCAAGTTGTTGTTCGGATCGATTTTTTCAACATATCTGAAAAATTCAAATATATCAAAAATAAAAGAAAAAAATATGATGGTGGAACTGCACTTGGTGGAACTGACCCCAGGAGGTCCCACCCCACAACCCCAGCATGCAAAGGATCTGTGCGGCAACTTCCCGGTGCCGGACACCACAGCACACCACGGGCATAATATTGCGTGTAATGTTTTGAGTTTTAATGTTAAGGCTGGTCGGTGTATAATATTACTTAATATATTCTATATTTGCCTACATTATGTCATGCACACTCAATGCGCGGCCAGCACTAGGACCCGGAAGTAATGCGGTCGCGAACCAGGAAGTATAAGAGGAGTAAACAAACCACAACACACC
>JAQQZS010000039.1:25932987-25947302 GCA_030068045.1 Platyallabes tihoni | reverse complement strand
TCACAACCGGCAACATGACAAAATGGTTCCCATAGCGTTTTCACGCAGCATCGAGTAAAGTCTTTGAAAGGGAACATAATTTTTTGTCTAATGTTACCTCCACGTTCCACAAACATGGGCAGAAAGGATATATTTATTCCAAAAAGAGAGAAGCGATCTGATCAGGAGTTCACATGGCTAATATTTACCTATTGAAAGTATTATCAAAGGCTTACACCACCCCTTTCATTACCCAAAATTCATTCCGATCATTCCACTCCGGCTCGGGTCAGACAGTTCTGCCTGAGGCGGTTTCTTGGCGCAGTTTTATTCTGATTGGGCTGTGAGTCTGATTTTTAGTGGAATATTAAGGTGCATGTACAGTAAATGCATATGATGATGAGAGTAAAATAATCTGAAATAGTCAATTCAAGTGGGTTTAAATTGTCATTCCTACATGCTATAACTATGCTACATTTAATGTGTTTATTGGGAGATTTTAACTTAGAATGAAGAAGAAGAAGAAGAAATAAATGAAATTTACTTAAAAGAGAAAACAATAATAAAAAGAAGAGAGATAAGAAAAGAAAATAGAGAGACGAGTTAGATTTAGGCAACAAGAAACAAACAGCTGTTAGAAAAAGCAATACATGTAACATCTGGGCCAGCACGGACTCAGGGAAGAAGATCCGGTTCCCCGGACTACAGAACTGCTGCTGTCTCCCCCTAGTGTGTCTCTGTGTGTGTGTGTGTGTGTGTGTGGGTGTGTCATTCACAATAATCACTAAGTCGTGTCACCTGTGTCTCCCTCATGTGTGCTCCTATTTAAACCAGCCGACCCCGGAGCTCACTGTTCGTCCACCGTTGTGAATATCGCTAATCACCTGCTCGTTGTTGAAGCTGCCTGTTCGCAGTGACTCTATATTCTTTGTTTCAGGACTGAGACGTTTCACTTTATTTCTCTACGTGGACTGAGGCGTGCTGGCACGCGGACCGAGTTCTGGACACTGGGGTTTACTTTTATTTTGGTTTTGCGATTTTGGGATCTTCTGAGTGTTAAAGACTTTGTTAAAATAAAACCTCACGTGTTGCCAATCCTGCATCTGCGTCTTACCTCACGGTGTACAACATGACAATACAAGGGTTGTTCAAACCGGGACTTTTGATTGTGCAGAATAACAGAACACAGATACAGTATGTTATACACAGTTACAGGGAGTAAAACTACCTTTATTTCTCTATATAATCTCCTTCTACACTAATGCACTTTCACTAGTGCTTGGATACCATCAAGTTAGAAAGTTTTCTCAGTAAGATGGAGCCATGATCAGACTGCCTGCTTTATATCTGAAATTCTGGCCTCCCAGGAATTCCTTTAATGGCCCAAACATGTGGAAATGGCCTGGAGTGAGGTCAGGACTATACAGGGGACGTGGCAATAAATCCCAGGCAAGTTACTGGACAACAATTTTTCATCGATTTTCAAGTATCAGGCGTCCAGAACGTTCACAGGAACAACTGTAGTGGGCACCAAGTCATTTACAGACGTTCTTTAAAATGTTTTACTGCGGTTAAGAGTCTCATCACCATACTGGGCTTGAAATTTTGAAGAGAGTGTTAATCAGTTTTACATCTTTATTCATGACAAATTTCCTGGTTTGACTGGTTTGAACCCTCCTTGTACATACTTACCGATACCCATATACTTAAAATAAAAATGGAATAAAGGATGGATTTTCTAAGGAATGCAAAATGTTAGTGAAGTGTAAGTTAGTGGAGCTGTCTGATTTAATTGATATGTAATTTGATCAATGTTTTCTTGGTTTTTGAGTCATACTTTTAAAAGGTTTCCTCCCACAGTCCAGAGACATGCAGATCAGGCTAATTGGTGTTCCCAAACTGCCCGTAGTGTATGAATAATCGTGTGTGTGTGTCTGCTCGGTGATAAATTGGCGTCCTGTCCAGGGTGTACACCAACTCGTGCCCAAAGTCTCTTGGGATACTGTAGGCTCCAGCCTCCCACGACCCTGTTTACAGGATAAAGTGGTACAGTATAGACGATGAGTGAGTGAGTGAGTGAGTAATACTTTAAAACCTGTAAGAAATATAGCTGCTTGAGACCACGCACACATTAAATCAAATCAAATAAAAATGGTAATGTTCAAAATATAAAATTAAACCAATCTATTGATGATCTAATTATAACTGTAAGTGAGATACAGTATGATTGGTGGATCTGGCATAAATGTGTTAGTCGATCAGTTGTTCAAATATTGTGTTTTCAGCTACATGTGTATGCCGTCCTGTGTTTTCATATTAAACCACAGACTCTGCTGCTTTGCATGAGTGGGTGCTACATTGACCTTCCTGGGATTGTGTAGAATGAGATCATCATTCGTCACTGCAGAGATCAGGGCCAGGTTATGCTCTCTTGACGTCTAATTACAATGACAGAATGTCACCGTTGATGATGGGGTGGAAGTTTTACCATCATGCCACTCCGAAGCAGTTAAACAAATATATAACGACAAATTGGCGACTCCAATCACTCCAATCACATGAGAAATTTCATTGCTTGTATCATTGAGTCAAACTGTTCAGGCCATTGTCATGACAAATAGAGTGAACTTAAGGTAATACAGCATAAAATACATGAAATAAAACGTCTTATTTAATTTACATGGTAGTCATATTTTTTTTCTCTGGAGATGACGGATACTGTAAGGTTTGAAAATCTTCTTTCCTGGAATGATCAAGATTCGCATTGGCCAGTCTTTTTTGAGTCACTCCTAGAGACCACAAAAATGAATTTTGGAGAAGGAATGCAGCACAGAATCTGACTTATAAAGCCATAAACTGCATGTCTATCTACAAGAGGTTGAGTGAAGTCTACAATGTTTTATGACCATTGACCCAAAAATCCCAGAAAGAAATATATAGTGAACGCAGCTGTAGTTCTCCTAAGGGTCCGACCGATTCAAAAGCTTCTAAGCCCAAGAATGTGCCTCGAACGATCTGGCAGTGATTAGCTGATCCACAACAGGATGCAAATCATAGTGGGAAAAGAAGAACACTTGTTTTGGGTGACAGTCACATGATATGTGTTGTTTTTGGTTTAAACACACAGCAGCTAAGATTTGCTAGATCTTAGAAAAAAGCAATCTGAGACAGAGCATATCTTAAAAAACATGCATAGAAACAAAATACAAAAATGGAGAGAGAGAGAGAGATGTTTTTCTTTGATTTCTCAGACTGAACAAAAAAAAAAAGTTCACACAATTTTGTCATTTGAAATACCTGAAATAATCCAGACATTATCCGCAACACAATCCCTCTTTCCCTTGCGCAATCTTTAGAAGATATTCTATACCAGAAAGCCATCTATGCATCATACATACACTGTCTGCACCTTATAATTTATGAAAAAGAGATTTAAAAAAAAATAATCTTTTTTAATGTTGACTAAATGCCAAGAGAATCGTTTATCCTCAAGCAACAGTGAAGCCATGTGGACAGATTGATTAGGCAATTCACAAACCACACGGTCTCACAAGTCAACTGAAATTAAAATTTATGAAGAGTTAAAGTCAGAAGTTACCTGAGCTGAATTTAGACGTTTCACATGCCCCACACTTTTTCACATGTCGACGTTTCACATGTGGTCCATGTGTTTTTATTTTTTCCATCTGTTTTGTTTTGTTCTGTGTGTTTTCTATATATAAATCATAATGATGACTTTTGACATGCATGCTTCATCTTTTGCACAATTATTTTTTGCACTTGTTTTTTAAAAGATGATTAATTTACCTTCACATGTGATTTTACTTTGTTAATTTATTTTTCACATGATTTTGCTTTTTGATGCATTTTTTCATTCATGTCATTTTGCTCGAGTTTGAATTTTCTTTTTTTTTCTTAATTCAATAATTTATTCATGTTATTTATTTTCACATATGGCTTTCTCTCAATGCATTTATTTTTAATGAGATTTAACTTACTTCCTTTATTCTCACATTTTACTTCATACTTTTACCACCTTAGAAAAACCTATTTTTTTAAGGTGATAGAACATATTTTTCTTTTTATTTCATGTGATTTATATATTAAAAAGCCACACATATCTTTTCATGTGATTTTCTCTTACTCCTTCTGTATACAGTAGCACTTGTCCTGTACAGGGTCACGGCAGGCCTGGAGTCTGTCCCAGTGGACTAGCGGCACACACACACACACACACACACACACCCACACACACACACACACACACACACACACAGTGACCAATAAGCTTAGTCTGCATTGCATATCTTTGGATTGTACATGTGATTTTACATTATACATTATTTTACATTTTTAAGACTACATCTTCATTTATTTTCAGATGTTTTTTTTTTTAATTTATATTTAAAATGTATTTATTTTCACATGATTTCACATTTTCAAGACTTGCATGTAATTAAAAAAATAATTTTACTTGATTTTACTTAATTCATGAATGTTCCTATACATTTTTTTCTTTCTTTCTTTCTTTCTTTCTTTCTTTCTTTTTACATGAATTTTTTAATAATATATAATTTTTCACCTCCACCTGCATTTTTTTCTTGATTTATTTATTTTTACATAGATTTTTAAAAAATGCTTAATTGACCTTACAGTACTACAAACACACCTTAATACATGTCATTTTTACTTGATTTACTTTTTTTTTTTTTTTTTTTACATATGTATTCTTTTTCTTGATTTGTTTATGTAAAAATTTAAGTTAAACAAGTAATTTCATCAACTTATTTCCAGTGTGATTTCCCACTTGATTCATTTGCCTCCATGAGCAAGTTTTTCTTGATTAATTAATTTTAAGTTCTTTACTTGATTCATTAATTATTATGTGCAAATTTTTCTTTTATCATTTATTTTCAAGATTTAACTTAATTAATTTTCCAAATGACTTTTTCCTGATTCATTCATTTTCCATGTGATTTTTTTCACTTTTACACTTGACTTTATTTCTAATGTAAATTTTTGTAAAAGGGTTTACATGATTAATTTATTTCACATTATTTTATTATCATTATTTACAGCAATTCATTTCCACATGGTAATTTAATAAAACACATGGTTTAATTTATTACTTTTTTTTTATCCTCATGACCACATGTGTGTCAAATGATTTTTTTTTTCCTCTAGAGCCTAAAATGATAACAGTTGTACCTTTCTTTTGAATTCACTTGTTTTGAATAAGTCGAATGAAATCCATCTCACTTCTTATAAAGCTAAAGAATTTTCCTTGAGATCAAACTGGTGACTCATGAGACATTTAGTCAGGCCAGACTATGGACTCCATCCAGCATGGTCATCTCCTGCTGTTTCTATATTTCCACACTTTCGTCCTTGATTTACTCACATGATGGCATCACTTGAGCTTTTCCAGATCTGAGCAGAAAGGAGTTGTGAGAGTTTGGGTGAAATTAAACCAGACTTCTCATTACTTCAGCGAAACTCTGATGGGCGTTTTGGACTGCGCGATTCTCTGTTTATTTTACTGTCCTGCTAAATGAGATTACTGGAGTTCTCAGCTTCTGTCTTAACCCTGCTTTTCTTTGGTTTACATTATGCTCAATCTGTGAGACAGCACATTTATACTTCCTTTACTTTTAATTATTTAGCAGAGGCTCTTATACAAACTGACATTAAGTGTAAGTTGGCCTGTGAAAAAGACACTGAAAAGCTGAATGCTCCATGGAACTGACTGTTTTGTCTCTATTACGTATTTGACTTTTTGGACTGTAGCACCAAAGTCTGAATGGTCAGAGGGGGTTTTGTTTTCTTAATATATAACAGCAGCTCTGACAAAAGGCGCACACATGTACATGTATATTAATCATATCATAACGGATGATAGTAGCAAAGTAGCCAAAGGAGAGATTATGACTGAGCGTTTTTGGAAGGAGTCTCCAGTGTCAGAGGTAAAGCTGTAAACTGACATGTTGGAACAAGCAATCACTTGTTGAACACACCAAGTACGGTAGTGCCCCTGATTAGGGATTAGAGAGGTATTTGAGGAAACTTGTGTTAAAAGTTAGTTAGCAATATACCTTACAGTAGGTGCAAATAAAAAACACAAAAGCAATTTGGAATACCTTAGAAGCAGTTATTAAGTAGACAAAAATGTTGATGATGATGATATAACTGTATCAGAAGTGTTTTTGGCATGTACCTGCTCTTCTCAGTTCTGCAGATCATACAAACCTACTTTCATCCATTCTGTCACCGACATCTAGTGTAATTAACAATTATTTAAACATCTGGGACAAGGTCGGATGCATATAGTTAAATTTCCCAGTCCTGTTACTGTCTATTATGACCACTCGTTAGAAAGCCTCTTACTTTGTTCAGAACGAACTGTTTTTTGTTTTGGTGTAGTACATGAAGTTTTTCACTTTTACACTTGACTTTATTTCTAATGTAAATTTTTGTAAAAGAGTTTACACAATTAATTTATTTCACAATATTTTATTATTATTATTATTATTATTATTATTTTACGTCCATTCATTTACACATGGTAATTTAATACAACACATGGTTTAATTTATTAATAATACATGTACAAGTTTTTAGCATAGAATTACCTAATAGCATGGGTGAAAGTAGGCTGGTTGGTCCGGTCCTATTTAGGATTGAAAGATTCATGGTGGTCCGCAGTACTGGAAACAGGAGAGAACAGCTGCCTGCCAAAACCCACATTTAAAAACTGGTCATGGAAGCACTTTCAGCAAGAACACACATCTGATAAGTTTATGTCATCTTAAACAACACTTTGTCTGCTTGTTCTGAACTGTTCGTGTGTATTTTGATCTTTTGTTACTGCTAGTTAAGGTAAGCATGACCTTCGCCAACATGGTAACAGGCTCATGACTCGCCTCACCGCTTTGTTCACACAACGGCAACACAAGTTACAGAGCTAGCTATCAAGATAATGCATGATGATCATTATAGTGTCAGAATGTTGTTTTTGCTATTGCTTTAACTTTATTATTTTTTTAATGAGAACCGTTTTGGACAGCTCCCGAAGTCTGAAAATCAATAAACGATTAAAACACACCAAATAAACATTTAAAAGAGTTTGTGAAAGGAATCAAGATTTCGCTTATGTAAGCAAACCCCCTTAGTATTACTACATTCATGGATTAAATTTGTTCAGCTGCAGCTCTAGACACGAATTCTCTATTTTTTCTAAATGCTGCAAGGGTCTTTCAGTACAGACCTAAACCAAAATGAGAGATTATTCATGTGGTTATTTCCTAGAGACATAGACACACACTTACACACACACATACACAAACTGTTCACTTACTTCAGTTATGTCCAGAGGAATCTTGATTGGTCATCTGTCATCCTGTCTCAACAGGTGGGTTCGCTCTGATGACAAATTGTTACTGTCTGACCCTGTAAACCCGATGACAGGATGGGTAGCAAAGACATTACTGGGCAATAAGACAGTAAACACACACATACTGTACATACATTGGTCTTACGGTTTTATTACATGCACTAAATTATACAAACTTATAAAGGATGATGCATTACTAATACAGCTAAGTAATGGCATCTTACACCTCAACACAAAAAATAAACATTTTACTTTATTTTTTTTTTTCGTTGTGTGGATATCTGGGCTTTACAAGGACATAAAAACATGTCTTCTCCCATCTGAGTCCCAATTACCCTGTGCGCCCTGCACACCCAAATCATCCCCGTCCTCACACATACGCATCACTAAAAACCAGTTTCAGTATCGTCCATCATTTTTCATTTTTATATGAGTTTAAAATGACGCAGATGAAACAAACGTTTTTTTTCCGAACGCAACCTGCATTCCGTCTTCCAAACTCGTCAGTTTTAAGGCCTCTACGTGTCAACGTCGACTTTTTTCGCTGTGCAAAGCAGAGATTCATTTCGGTCTCAGCCGAATGACGGACGTAGTTACACAAGGCTTCACATTTCAGCTCCAGTTTTTGACTAATACATCTCCCAGGCAGAAAATGCCAAACAGCAAATAGACGCCGTATATTCGGCTAATTTGCGTAATTGGTTTGCCTTGGCAGCATGTTAGCACGTCGCTGAGCGTGAAACGTCTGCATTTAATGAAAAGTAAAACTCAGGCTGGAAGAAGGAGCGCGCGGCAGATGGACACCGGGTACTCCCGTGATCATGCCGATAGACCATTACATGCAATAACCAGAGAGAGAGAGAGAGAGAGAGCACTCTGACCACAGAACTGGCAGTGACTAAGCTGAACATACCGACGTGCTGAGGCAGTCGGTGCTTTGAACCCCTCAGCCTGTGTGTGGGAGAGCTGAAAAGTACAAGACAGATGTCATTGCCATTCAGTTTAAGTGGGAATGCGTGAGAAATATGCCACCAATTTCTTTTCCCTTTTTTTTTATATTAAAGCGAATTCCAGTCGAAATCCAGCTGAAATATCAGTTGACCACTGGGACAAGAGATGACAAATTATGTGCACTAATAAAATTCTCCAAAGGAATAGGGTTACTGTCGAAATTAAGCATCATTTCCAAAATCTGGAGGCAAGAAAACTGAATGACCACCATAAGCCTGGTTTGAAAGGGTAACCATGATTAATGAAACTTTTATTAATCTCTGTTCATGTAGAAAGGTAGAAATTTCCCCACTGTGGGACAAATAAAGGTATATCTTATCTTATCTTATCTTATCTTATCTTATCCAGGTATATCTTATCTTAACATGCACTGAGACATTAAAAAGACATTTAAGACACTGTTACAAGTTTTCTATGCTGAAAACGTTTCACTCATAAATGAACAACAAGGTCGGGTTTTTTGAATAGAATTTAGCATGGGTGAAAGTAGGCTGGCTGGTCCGGTCCTCCTTAGCATTGAAAGATTCATGGTGGTTTGCAGTACTAGAAACAGGAGAGCACAGCTGCCTGCCAAAACCCACATTTAAAAACTGGTCATGGAAGCACTTTCAGCAAGAACAAACACCTGATAAGGTTATGTCATCTTAAACAACACTTCACCTCCTTACTTGTAGGTTGCTCTGAACTGTTTGCGTGTGTTTTGATCTTTTGTTACTGCTAGTTACCGTAATCACGAGCTTCCGCCAACGTGCTGACGGGTTTATGGCGGAATTTCTCGCTAAATCCTGGATAAGAGCGTTATTTGGTGCGTGGAACAAGGCATTCCTATATACTGCAGCACGACAACTTTCCATTTTAGCCTACCTTCAGAAGAGTTATTTACAGTAGCTGAGGTTATTTTAAAGAGGGATAAATGGACACATAGAAAGAAAGTTGTATAGGTCTGTCCACCACCTCCATTGTTTATGGTTTTCAAATTTTGTCTACATAGTACAGATAAGAATTTCAAACTACGTTCACCCATACTTTATAGATAAAAGGCTTCCATGTTATCCAGAAGGTTTGCCTCAGCATACGAAGCCTTTAAGGTTTGCCTCTGAACCAAACGCCGGCTTGGTTGTACGTACGTCCGGGAGCCATTCAAAATTTTTGAATGGTTTGCGTCCATGGAAAGCCAAGTTTTTTTTTTAGCATTTTGTGCAAGATTTCATGAAGATATACCATCATGGGTACCCTGTCCAGGGTGTACCCCACCTTGTGCCCGAAAGCCTCCTGGGATAGGCTCCAGGCCCCCCGCGACCCTGATCACAGGATAAAGCGGTATAGAAGATGAATGAAAAAAATGAATGAATACCATCATGGGTGCTTTCAGTTTCATTTTTAAAGCAGTGACAAGAGAAACTATAAATTAAGTGAGGTTTAATGTCTATTTATTTAATATTTAATTTCATTTACATGCAAAAATATGATTATAGTGTTGGAAAATAATATTTTGGGTGTCTGGAGCAGATTATATGCATTTACACTATTTCCTATGGAAAAAAGTTGTGTTTCGCAATACAAAATTTCTCTTTAAGAATACACCTCCAGAATGGATTCGACTTGTATGCAGAGGTACTGCTGTTACCATTTCATTATGTGAAATTGGCAGTTTGTATATTTCAACTGAATTTGATTCGGTTTGCTGTGAATAATGCTTTTAACAATGGACAGCTTTACCGAAATATATATAAAACGACTTATGGATATAATTAAAATATGATTAAATTATGTCTAGTGAGAAAGCCAGGTTGGACAGCGTTGAGGAAAACCTCCCTAAGACAACATAAGGAACTATCCATTATAAAGACACATACTGTACAGTATGCTACCCCCAATCATTGACTCGCTCATAAACAAAGCATCTGTAGGAGATTAAAAAAAGATTGTATGATTAAAATAATAAACAATACTTACTAGTAGAGTGATGAAATTCTTTTTTTTACCCTAAACTAAGGTACAAACCAGCACTTAACTGCAGTTACACATCTCATTACTGGCGTCACTAACATTTCTGCCAAGCACAACATAAGTGGGTACACAACATTAATCTTCACAAGCTGACACACTTACTGTACAGTAGTGCTCAGTGCAGCCTTGAGCAACAGTCAAGTGTGCTTTTCACCATTAATAACCTCACGTATAGAATGCCATGTTTACGTCTCAGGATCGAGGCACCATGATGGGTTCAGCCTCTTTCTCTCTCACTATCCATGTTGCCTGATAATGACATCAGACATAAGAGAATGCCGTGGTCAGATTCCTCTCCTAGTGACCACAGTTCTTTGTTCTGTGCCAGTATACTGAATCCTGTACACTGATTAATCCCTGGACGGTGTGTATTTCCGTCCTGTTGCCCATCACAGGCATTTCAGCACTGCCAGCTTAAGGTTTTGTGGAGGGGAAGCATGTCCCATGTCAACCTCAACAGAAATTCCATTTGCATTTGGATCAGTCACAGGCGTCTGGTCACCACTGGAGAAACCATTAGCTTCTCGGTAGTTTGGCTCCACGCTTTCGGGAGTGCTTTCAACAATGTCTAGGTGACCAAACATAAGCAGTGAGAAATGATGTCGGCATGACAATGGTGCCTTGATTCAGGATGGTTTTTCACCTCTGAGAACGTAAAAAAGTTTAAGCAATGCTTGACAAGGTGATGCCATGATACAAGCATATGGTAATAATCTGGCGGCATTAATGACGGGGGTGTAATCAGGCGGGTTCGTGGTGGAAAATTACCACAGCTACTCATCATGTGGATCTGCGGCCAGGCTAGAAAGGATTAATGAGGTATGAGCTCGGGCTTCGGGCCCAACTCACCCACTCTTTTCCACAATGCAAACCTCAGAAGCGACGTACTGAGCGTAGTTATGAAGGTTTTAGCATGGCATGGTACAGTATTTGTTTCTGACATTAAATGATGTCAATGTTTTTATTATTTAGAAGCTCCAAGGCGACCAAATGTGATTTGATGCCCATATTGATATTACTATATTACATATTGGTAATACTTTTAGATATTGTGACTATAAAGTATTTGTATAAGTGTCATGTGAGAATACACTTTAAAAAATTTTTTAGGCAAGCCTAAGGTTCAGTACCTGTGCTCTAACAGTGGTTTAATACTGTACTATGGATGTTCAAGTCAAAACCGGGACTTTTGAATAACAGGACACAGTTATGAGGAATAAAAACTAACTTTATTTCTCTATACAATCCTTTGCTACACTAATGCTCTTATCCTAGAGTTTCATCTGTGCTTGGATACCATCAAGCCATAAAGTTTTCTCAGTGCATCCGAGCCATGATCGGACTGCTTTACGTCTGAAACACTGGCCTCCCAGGAACTCCTTTCCTTAGGAACGTGTAAATTGGAGTGAGAACAGGACTATATGGGGGATGTGGAAAAAAGTCCCAGCTGAGTACCTGTAATGTGCAGGCAGTGTTTGAAAATAATGCAAGTTATTCTGCACTAAATGTTCATGGGAATGATCTAGTGGCTAACAGTCTCATTAACGCACTGAAAGTCTTCTCTAAATGTCAATCAGGGAAGCTTGTAGTCAGCTTGGAGAAACACCATGTCCTCGAAGTCTTACACTAGTCTAGCATTCCCGTTACATCTGTGCATTTTAAAAGAATATGATTATGGTCAGGATTATATTTTCCATAATGTTACTCTACCCACAATAATTTATTTTCCAACCAATGTGAACAAACATTTCAGTGTATTGTTTTTTTGGTCGCATATGGTAACCGCTTTTTCCTGTGGTGGAACTGGATCCTATCCAGGGAACACTGGGAGTAAGGCAGGAATATCCTGGATCCATTCAATGCCCACACACATTAACACACTCAATTACACTTAGAGACAATTTAGAACCACTTATCCACCAGCATGCTTTTGGGAGGTAACCAGAGAACCCATAGGAACCCAGAACAGACAAGTGAAAGACACACAAAACACAGACAGAAACGTGAGCTTGGGATCAAACCCAGAAGCTTTACATTTGAAGTAAAATGCTGCTACTGTAGTAGGAATTTACCTGAGAAAGAAAAAAAAATACTCCAGTGGATAGTTTGGTGAAACTAACTTCAGTAACTATTAAAAAAAACTGACACAACTAATCAGAAGAAAAAAAAATTCTTCCTACAGTATGTAAGGAATGCATTTACATCAACCAATCAAGTTAACTATTCTGAAGTGAACACCACCTTCATCATCATCATACACACAAAGAAATGCATAGTGTAGACACACAGCAACGAACTGCAGAACAGCATCTACCAGAAGTGTATACAGTAGTGTATATACATTAGTGCAAATGTTGGCATTGTGAAACTTAAAGGTGCAAGTTACTGTAAAAAAAAGGATGAAACCAAAATTCTGTTTGTTTGTTTATTTGTTTGTTTGTTGTTTGTTTGTTTGTTAGTGGGCGATGTTAATCCTTGAAGACAGTAGCCAGCATCATCATCAACTTTTTTGTGGATGATGCTGCCCACTATTAGCCTGCAATAGGGGGCAGCGTCAACATCTGGGTTTAATAAATATACTGCTCCACCCAGTATAGAGGGAGTATCCCTAGATACAGAGGGACAACAACTACACTGGCCCCTGCTACATCAGCTGCATGCTCCACTGGGCATCCAGGTGTTGATGACGCTGCCTACTATTACAGTCGTTGAGGAACGCTTGAGACATGCTCTTGCCATGACACAAAATCTGATTATGACACTGGTTACTGCCTTCCTGGACAAACAAGGATACATATATAAATATTATATTGCCTAAAATATTTCACTCACCCATCCAAATCATTGAATTTAGATGTTCCAATCACTTTCATGGTCACATGGTTACTTCTACAAACATTTGTGAAAGAATCGAATGCTCTCAGGAGCTCAGTGAATTCATGCATGGTACCGTGATAGGAGACCAACTGTGCAGTAAGTCCAGTCATAATATTTCCTCTCTGCTAAATATTACACAGTCAACTGTTAGTGGTATTATAACAAAGTGGAAGCACTTGGGAACCGCAGAAAGTCAGCCTCAAAGTGGTAGGCCACGAGTGGGGTCAGGGGATGCTGAGATGTATAGCTCACAGAGGTTGCCAACTTTCTGCAGAGTCAATAGCTACAGACCTACAAGCTTCATGTGGCCTTCAAATTCGCTCGAGAACAGTGCCTATAGAGCTTCATGGAATGGGTTTCCATGGCCGAGCACCAAGACATTTTGGTCAATTTCATGCTCCCAACTCCATAAAAACATGGATAAGCTAGTTTGGTGTGGAAGAACTTGACTGGCCTGCACAGAGTCCTGACCTCAACCCAACAGAACATCATTGGGATGAATTAGAGCGGCCAGACCTTCTCCAAATGCGCTTCTGGAAGAATGGCCAAATATTCCCATAAACACACTCTTAAACCTTGTGGAATGCCTTCCAAGAAGAATTGAAGCTGTTATAGCTGTAAAGGGTGGGCCAACATCATATTAAACCCTATGCATTATGTATTGGATGTTGTTGCAGTGGATGTGTATAGTACTGTAGGTTATGGGGAAATATTTGTTTAATGAAACTCATTATTATTCTCACTCATGTATTTAATTTTTTTTATTAAATCTCATGCAGTACCACAATATGGTATTCTTGTCTCCAGAAAATTTACTTGAAATTTTCCATGGACTAAATCCATGTATTTATAGCCTGCTTTAAACATGTGCTACACTAGAAAAACACGTTCTTTGATGGTTAACATTTTCACACAAAAATACACATCCGACGTTAAGCGAAGAACTCTTTGCATACACTACCGTTCAAAAATTTGTGGTCACTTTCTAACTCCATGATGGTTCCTGATTTTTATTTCTTTCTACATTGTAAAGGAATGCTGAAGGCGT
>JAQQZS010000039.1:25883656-25895599 GCA_030068045.1 Platyallabes tihoni | reverse complement strand
ATAATAATAATATGGTAATAATAATAACAATAACAACAACAACAACAATAATAATAATAATAATAACAATGATGATAATAATAATAATAATAATAATAATAATAATAATAATATGGTAATAATAATAATAATAATAATAATAATAATAATAATAAGTAGTAGTAGAGAAAGAAGATTTAAATAATTAAATTGAAAGTATATACATTGAAAGTAATTTGGCAGTGGATTCTTTCTTTCTCAAATTTGTTTATCTTTTTTCTTTTTCCATTTTATTCTTTCTCCACCTTCTTCTCACTTTTTCATATTCTTTCTCATCTCCAGCATTTTTCTTTATTTTGTCTTTTGTTTTCCCTACTTTCTCTTTAGTCTCTCTCTCTCTCTCTCTCTCTCTCTCTCTCTCTCTCTCTCGTCTCAATTAACAGCTCAGAGACTCACTTCTAAGTAATTCCTGTAAAAAAAAGAAAAAAAATGCCTGTCAGGTAAATAAATGTGAATAGATCAGGGGAAGAATGGTATGTCTTTATGAACAAAATCCTACAAATCAACAAGTTCCTGATGGGGTGAATGATTAGTTTCCAAAAATTTTGCACTTTTTTTTCCCCTTTCCCAAACGTCCCATCCTATCCGGTAACCTGCTTCTCCCTGGGCAGATCTGCAACGACCACAAGCTTAATCACAAAGCCAGCTGCGTTCATATTCTCCCCTCCAGCACTATTCAACTTTAGCAAGGTCATATCATGTTAAAATACATTATATTCAAAACCATCACCATATTTCTCAGGCACATCATTTATCACTGTCAAGAAGAACATGCACAGAGCAGGAACTCGGTCCAGCAGGAAACCCAACAAAACCATAACAACATAAACACAACTACTGTGGCTTAAAGATAACATGATCATGAACACACATGAGAGGTGCTCAAACCTCTTGTAATGTCCCGAAATGCTTTATTCTGCTTCTACAGTACCACAGCAATTTATGACAAATGTACGTAAAAGGGAAAAAAATCCACAATTACGGACAAATTCCACACTTACTGTATGGACAGTCAATTTAAATAATAAAATATCAGTTATGAATCACCTACAGTACAAATATTGAAGCTATCATTTCAATTTAACCTTTTTGACTTGTTGATTGACTATTTATTGTGTAAAAACTCTTATTTACAGCAAGATTATTTCACTCTTATAAAACATTTTTTTTTTTATATAATCCGCTGCTACATCTGCTACTGCTCTTATCCTTGCTTTACACTAGTGCTTGGATACCATCAAGGCAGAAAGTTTTCTTTGTATGTACAGTAGATCCATGATCAGACTGCATTCTTCATATCTAAAACACTGGCCTCCCAGGAACTCCTTTAATGGCCCAAACATGTCAGGACTGTATGGGGATGTAGCTATAACTCCCAGCCGAGTTCTTGTAATGTGCAAGTGGTGTTTGTGAATTATTGCGTGCACAGTTCCCACAGACAGATGCATCTCTTTCTCAAGTTGTTGACAAGTTATCCAAGTCCTCCCGAAAGATCAGGTGTTCCACTGCACTGGGCTCCGACCCACCTCAGAAAGGATGTAGTGCTCTAAGAATCTCATCACCGTAATGTGTTAGAAGTCCCGGATTGATTTGAACACCCTTCGTTGAATGTCCTTTTTAGGGGAGCATACATTATTATCATATAACAAATGCATTAGCACCGGCCGTCAGAAACCAAGCCCGGTGTCACTTCATTACAGTTGGTGTTGGACTTGCATTGCTCTTGCAGGCTGACGTAAAGAAGGTCAACACATCTGTCAACAAATATTTGTCATAGTTAATGGTGAAGCGAGCTGGTGTGCTGAAGGAGTCTACTCGCTGGGACATGGCGTTTTCCATTTGCAGTCCTCACTCTGGGTGACTGCTCTAATCTGCACTTAACACTGTTAACAGAGTTCAACTGACCCCTGAGTAGACGATACTTTGCCGGGCTTGTGACATAGTGTTATTTCTGTTCTTACTTTGACTCAGTGTTTATCGAGGACATAGGTTACTGAGCTCATATGAGAAGATAGGACATTGTAGTGATAAATGTCTTCATTACTGTATTTCCACACATCCAACTTTCCTCTTCACCTATAACCCTTTCTCTCACATTGGCAGCCTTTTTCAAACCGCTTTTTATCATCTATCTTCATTTCTCACTAAATGGCATGCTTGATTTCAGGTATGAAGTTAAGAAACAATGTTTAGGTTGAGAGCATCAATGTTATGCTGATGTACAGTAAGTAAGGAATAAAAGACGTCTAAAGTCTAAAGTTGGCTCTTTTTAAATCCTGAAAAAATCTTTTAAAATCCTTTTTAAGTCCTGAAATATTTTATTCTGCTTCTACCAGCGCAATTTACGAATAACGTCCATGAAAGAGAAAACTAATTTACAAATATGAACAAATTCCACACTTATGGACACTCACTCATCATCTATACTGCTTTATACTGTATTCGCGGGTACCTGGAGCTGATCCCAGGAGGCATAGGGCACGAGGCAGGGTACACCCTGGACAGGGTGCCAATCTATCTCAGGGCACACACACTCATTCACACACTACAGGCAATTTGGGAACGCCAATTAGCCTAACCTACATATCTTTGGACTGTAGGAGGAAACCGGAGTACCCGGAGGAAACCCACCAAGCACAGGGAGAACATGCAAACTCCATGCACACAGAGACGGGAATCGAGCCCGGACCCTGGAGGTGCAAGGCGACAGTGCTAACCACTACACCACCGTGCCGCCCACTTATGGACAGTCAATATAAAATATAAAATATTAGTTATGAATCACCTACAAATCTTGAGATTATGATTATATTATATAATTTCACATGAATCATGAGGCTGATTTTTGCTGTTCTAATGCATTTGCAATTTGTATGTATATAGTAGGTCTAATTTATACACAGATGCCTAAATAAAAAAAAGATTATTGCACCACCATTGCCAGCAATGCCTTTGTGCTATAAAAATGTGCTCTTTTAATGAAGTTTTCTTAAGTTATAAATATTTTATTAGACCTTTTGATATTGAAAATTAATGTAAATTATTTTTTTTAATAATCAGCAAGCCAGTCCTCATTTCCTGATTTTGCTTCCCAAGAACCAGACTTGTGTCTTTTAATGTAGTCTTACTGGTTCTCTAGAGGCCCTAGAGGACTGTTAGTGTTTCTCATTATCAGTCCAGTCCCTGTACCCTATCTAACTTAATGCATGAACCAGTGAGAAACAGGTGCAGATGATGACAGATGATCAGACCAGTGATTAGTATACTGGTGATGCTGAATGCTGAGTGGTTGGAACAGACGAGAGGGGAAATGAGGTTGCTGCTGAGGTACTGTATATAAACAACCCATTTTAAAAATGTATCTTTAGGCACTTTGCAGCCTGTCACAGTCAAACATTTGTTCCAGTATCTTTAATTTAATATACATTAATTAGTTTAATTTAATATAAAGAAATGAGGGAGGCTCAAGACTTTTGCACAATAAAGTTGAATAAAAAAATTACATAACAAAAATCTGATTTCTGCAACAGCAATTTTTAAAATAAGAATCTGTAAAAAATAATAATAATAATAATAATAATAATAATAATAAATTGTTTTAAAGATATTGTTCTATAATTGTATCTAATTAGGCATCACAATGGTTTAGTGATTAGCACTGTCAGTTTGCACCTCCAGGGTCCGGGTTTGATTCCCAGCCAGGTTGGATTTCCGCCTCAGTGTGTGTGGAGTTTGCATGTCCTTCCCGTGCTTGGTGGGTTTCCTCCGCGTACTCTGGTTTCCTCCCACAGTCCAAAGACATACAGATTAGGCTGATTGGCTTTCCCTAACACGTCCGTAGTGTGTAAGTGAGTGTGTGTACTGTATTTGGGACCCTGTCCAGGGAGTACCCCACCTCTTGACCTAAGTCACCTGGGATAGGCTCTAGCAGTAGGATAAAGTGGTATAGACGATTAGTGAGAGTGTTAATTGTTAGTTTTCACTATTAAATATTTTAGACCTGAATGTTAACTATTCTAATAGCTATCAAACATACTTTTATTTTACTTTGTTACTTGATTATTTTATTATTTATGGTATTTCTACACACTGTTACTTTTACACAGCAATTTGACATGCTATTTTTCTTAATCTAAATAATCTGAGTGCTCCTTTAAAAAAATGAAAGAAAAAAAGCTAATAATAACATGCTTTTTATTCATTAATAGTTACATTAACCATGAAAAGAAGTCCAAGAGATAAACTAACTAATAAAAATCTTTCATTCTTTTCTCTCATGAATTTATCACTGATAATAATAATAATAATAATAATAATAATAATAATAATAATAATAGTGAGTGAGAATAATAGAAAAGTGCAGCTTCTCTTGTTACCAAGAAACCACCAAGATCTTCTAAAGCCCTTTCTGATGTCCCAGTACTTTTCCCCTGAGAGTTTAAAAAGCACTGGAGAAAGGGGAGTAGTATTTCTAAAAAAGATGATGAATAACAAATTAAATGTCTGCGATACTCCATGCAGAATCTTTGCCAGAATTTAAATTTGTTTAGATGAAGCATTATTATGAAAGATATTGCTGAAAAAATTTTCAAATATTCGAACGAGCGCTTTAATACTAACTTTGCAGCTGTAATTACAGCCAAGGAAAAAAAATGAATGGAAACCTTTTGACCAATCCGAATGCAGAATCCTACAACAGTCTACTATCATCTCAATATATCTTTATTCTGCTTTCGCCTCCTCAGTTTCTTGAGAAACAGGTTTTTTTTTTTTTGAAAGATCAAAATGACTAAGCCATCAGCAAAACAGAGCAGGCCGATAAACCGTGGAGCGCGGAATAATATTAAATCACACAACTATTTTATAATAAAGAATGCCTTTAAATTTTAGATTGTCACAGAACATTGTAAGATCTACACTGCTAATGCTCGAAAGGTTTACTGACAAACTCTTTTCCTCTTCTACGCTGACACATTTGGTTGTTTAGAGGAAACACAGGAGGGGCAACACCTCCCTGGAGAGCGCTATCCCACCCACAATGCCACGCTCCAGCCAGTGCCTTGTCACGCACCTGAAAGGGATAATTTTAACTCGGATGCCAGAACATGACCTGCTTTCCTCCACTCAAAGCTCAACCGGAACCAAGAAGAAACATGATAGTGTCAACTGCCACAGAATTTTCCTGTTGTACTTAGTTCCTCCTTCAACTCTGGCTTGGCTATGGCACAAATCTTTGTTCTCAGCCTAGTTTTCCTTTTTGTTTCTCCCCCGCCCTTTTCACCCTAGTGACGTAGTGCATGTGCAGAGCTTCAGGCTGGGGTTCTGGTACTTTTACTTTTCTTCTTGTTGTTTCTTTTTTTTTCAGATATTTTGTTTGCATCTACTTTTTACTTATGCATTGCTACTTATGCACAATAACTGTTAGAAAAACCTAAATGACATCAGGTCACTTCAGGCTCCTTGTCACCAATATTAGCCAGCAACATTTAACTTGACATTTAACAAACAAAAATAGTCTATGAGTTTATGTTAGATATTAATGTTTTAACATTTTATTATTGGGCTATCAATATTAACGCAAACTATTTACAAAAAAATACAAATTAATTATATGACCAAGTTTGACCCTAACAGCTTCCCATAATCACGGCGCAGTTTCCTGGCTGTGTGCTATAATGGCATGTTTAACGCGGATAATAAGGTGACTGAGGAAACATCACCAGCTGTCCTGAACGGCAAGTTTCATAATAAAAAGCTTCTAGATGGAAGTTTGAATACAACCAAAGTCATGTCCTTGAGCTACCTTTACAAGGAACTATTTTTACTAGAAATGTAAGATGTGGAAGTGGTTGCTCAGGTGGCTCAGGCTCTAGGCTGTTGATTTTTGAATCTAAGGATCCGGGTTCGATCCCCGCTGTCAGTGAGTTGCCACACCTCATACTACCCAGCTAGTGCACACAGTGCCGGTTCCATTCGTGAGATTTTAATTTAACATTCGTTAAATGCTAATGTTTTGAAATATTATAAAACTGCTTAATCTGTTTCCTCTAACCAGTTTGTCATGCATTTCTTTATTCCATTTCACATTGCACGTTTATAATACAAGTAAATCTGATTATTTAAAATTGTGATTAATCGCGGTTAACCGACTGTGACTGTGATTAACTAGATTAAAATTTTTCATCTATTAACAGCACTATTTTATTCACATTTCAGAAAAGCCGACAAGCAGACAAGTCTAGTTCCCAGGGGTCCAATTAATCAAAAAATATAAATGCTACAGCTAAACCATAAATATTTGCACCCCCGTATATTTAATAGAATTTTCTCTTTGCCTTTATAACTCCAACCTCTTGAGCTATTTTTAGGTCTCCTCGCATTCCAAAACACACATTTTCCTGATCTTATAACTCAAAAACAAAAAAAACCCCATATAATATACCATTTCCTTCAGATCTCACACGCCTTTTGGCATTGGTTTTGTTTTTGGTATGTCGTCTTAGCTATTCTGGTATTATCACTGAAGATCTCAGATCATGATAAATTGCAAAACACGGCTACATCTTTCTTCTTTATGAACACTTTAGAAAAAAAAGAGGAAAAAATTCATTAAGTGCTTTGCTTTCCGTCATACTGTATGAACTGTATTTTAACAGCAGACCCTTTCCAAATCCATTTAACAGTTGGAAAGATCTTAGCCCCTGTTTAATTATTTACGCATTTTTCACCATAACGTTCACAAAAAAACATTTACAAAAAAAATTTTAAAATACAGCTTGCTTAAATCATTTAATTCATTTCCTACTTTGTCCCCACAGACCGATTGTTCCTCGTTCCAGATTCTAAGATCTGATACTGAGATCCGAAAGACGGGCTTGGAAGAAAAATATGTTGACGAGCATAGATCAAAATACTCAAGCACTCTCCAAGAGGTCTCACGATCATTATTATTTTTATTTTTTTTACATTACACGACTGAAGATATATATTCTGTGTATTGTAAATGTGTGTGTCCTAAAGCAGCATGCCCTGACACAAATTCTAATAATTCATAATCGGTTTGCATTCTGTGTCATGACACATCTGAAAGATGAGAGCGAAATAACCATTTTATTTTGTTGCGATCTGTGTGCCATGAAAACACCAGATAGACATCCTGAAACGCACAGAAGGCAGCCGTATCTCCAGACATCTCTCTCGGGTTTTGGCTCCAGGAGGAAACCTGTTATCTCGGACTAACTCTGCATGACATACTTGACGCCTGACAGTTCACGTGTCTGCGATTAATCTGTATTTTATTCTTTCTCTTTCACTCTTCCTTTTTTTTTTCCTCACACACCCTGCGACACCCTACCGTCTGAAAATACACACAGGAGAGACCTGGTACACACAGGAGAGACCTGGTTTGCACAGATGTACACGGCAAGACGAGTTCAAAAAGCATGGGATTACATCATCACTTTGTTTGTCCTCCGTCGTTTTACACAAACACACACACACACACACACACACACACACACACACACACACACACACACACATACACACACATTTTCAGCCATGAATAGCAGCATTTAAATCCGCCACTTAGAAAAAAAAAGTCCCTTATTTCTCCAGATAAGACTCAGGTGTGCAGCGGGGCCTTAACTCCCCTCCATGCCTGCTTAGCATTGAGAAAGAACCCATCTGCAAGCGTTTAAGCATTTAGCGGTGCCATTCTGATAATATTCATTAATAACGTTACATTCTGAATTGGCACGCTCTCTCTTCCTCTTGGGACAAGCTTTTAATGCGCTAAAGGGTACAGACGCACCAAAAGGCTTTTCACTACAACACCGTCTGCTCTATAGACAAAAAAAAACAAAACAGCATGTGGTTCCACTCCCCAGGAAATGAGCGCGATTTCCTCATAACCTGATGGCCTTCCGCGCTCCCGATCTGCCCTGGGTGCCTTAAAAGCAGTGATCTCACGCTTTCTTTGACTCCATCCCGAACATTTTTTTTTCTTTCCACAATTATAACTGACATTTAGTCATCTTGCTAATCATTATGTCTGAGGATCGTCTGAGAGAGAGTCCGTGGTGACCCGTAAAGCGGAAACAAACATCAGGAAAATGTGTGCGCCCAGGCTTCCCATGCTCAAACGAGTTAGCATGTAGATCGGGAATATGAGACATGTGGCATCAAAGCGTGGTCACGAAACTCCAATAGCGGGAATAAAATAAAAACAGTGGAAGGCTTTTTAAAAAAAAATTCCCTGGGAGATTGTGGTCTTCCCAGTGGCTTGTGGTCTTCTCATGCCCTGCTTCAAGGGATGTGGAGCAACAGTGCCAGGATTAGACTCTTCCTGCCCTCCTTAACATCCAGCTTGTTTTCTCTCTCTTTTTCTCGATCTCTCTCAGGGAAAACAACAAGATCCTGTATCTCCCTGGAGCATTTGGATTATACACAACAGCTCTATGTATTACTGTAGGTATGATGATTGTACACTCTGAAAGGAAGGGAAGTTGTGGAAGTGGTTAAAGGAGCGAAAATCAAAAATTATTCTTGGAAATTCAAGCATCTTTCCCTTCATGATGATTCAGAATTCTTCTTCTCTAATTTTTCACTCTAATTGGTCAGATAGGGTTGTATAACAGCGGACTGACATTAATGCAGCCTTACCTTATGAATCTAATTTACAGGGATTTGTATGGTCAATGCTTCCCTGATCAAGGTCTAATAGGTAAAAGAGTTTAAAAGAAGCGAGAGACCATGTTGTTATTTAACACAGGAAAAAAAATACGGTATCTAATCACTGATATGGTGAGGCTTTCTCAAGCCCAAGAGAAAAGAGGCTGGACAGGGAACAACTATTTGTAGCTGCTACAGTATATGGAAAGCGATAACTAACTTGTTTCTGGTAATGCATCAATAAATTGATACACGATGGCCGTTTAAGTCAAACCGAGACTTTTGAATGAAGGCGTAAAACTGATTGACATTTACAGTACAGAAGCCTTTAAGCACATTATGGTGATGAGACTTTTCGCTACAGTAATATTCATTGATTGCTACTGTATGCCTGATCCTTAAAAAAAAAATCTATGTCGGCGACTTGCAGAAGAGACACATCCATCTTTGGGATCTGTACACACAATCATTCACCAACACCAGGACTGTGGGAGGAAGCACCAATCACGGGACGAGCATACAATCACAATGCTTTAATCGATTAAATCACCTGTAACCCTTGTCAGAGTTTCCTGAAAAGCTGCTTCGTCCATTGTTAAAAGCACTATACAAAATTTATACTGCTGGAGTTTACGAAGAATAAGTCACTTTGGAGTGTTTTCAATGAAATCTGATTGGTGTAATGGTGTGCATTATAGTTTTGTTGAATAGGTTACTATATTAATGCATATTCATTCCTAAACAACTAATTTTGTTTCTATAGTAACACCTCATACACAGGAACTTGTACAGTGAACACACTTACACATAAGTCCTAATTAAGGAATATATGGATTTGAACAATATGGTGCTTAACAAAGTAAAACAAAACTGTTGTGGGATCTTTTTTGTTGGGAGGCATTAATTTCACATTTATGGAAGGAGGCTTGGCTTTTGAGAGAGAGAGAGAGAGAGAGAGAGAGAGAGAGAGAGTGGGGGGGGGGGAGAGGCTGGTGAGAAAATTATTATTTATTGACTGTTCTATACTATAAGTGATAAAAAGAGCTATAAAATGACTCTCAGATGTTCCACGACTATAAATCATTAAAATGCATGTTATGTTTTTTTCTTATTTATAAATTAGACATTGTTATCATTTGCAAATTGGTGAACTGTTAGTGGAAGAACAGACTACAGAACTTGTGGCTGCATGACAATAAAATGTTCAAGTCAAACCGGGACTAATGCACGTATCCCAGTGTTTCACTAGTGCTTGTACATCATCAAGGTAGAAAGTTTTCTCAGTATGCTGGGACCATGATCGGGCTACCTGCTTCGCATCTGAAACGCTAGCCTCCCAGGAACTCCTTTAAGTTGGGCTTTAATAGCCCAAACATTTAGAAATGGTCTAGAAAGCGAGGGTAGGACTGTAGAGGGGGGCGGGGTCAATAACTCTCAGGTGAGCTCCTGTAATTTGCAAGTGGTGTTGGTGAATGATTCTGTATACACTTCCCACAGATCTCTTTTACAAGATGGTGACAACTTATCTGTCGATTTTCTGTCGAAGGACCAGGCATTCCACTTACTGAATGCTCACAGGAATTACTGCAGCCGGCTCCGAGTCACCTCGGCTGGGATCGTCATCCACAGATTTTCGGGTGCCTTTAAGACTCTTGCACCGTTTAAATGTTTTCTGAGGCTGAGAGTCTCATCACTGTACTGTGCTTGAAGTCTTTTGTAAATGTCATTCAGTTTTACGCCTTTATTCATGAGACATTTCTTGAAAAGTCCCGATTTGAATTGATTAATACCCTTATTCCGCTTCACGTCGTCACATGTGTAGTTTCATGTTTTTCATAACTACATGGACTGTTATGTTTTATTCGTTACTTGGTATGGGAAAATCAGTATTGGCATGTTAACATAACGTCAATAATTCATTTATTGTGGTTCTATTTTTTCATCAATATAATAAGAGTGTAAAAAAATCAAAGCATAATTGTTCTTGTGTTCCAAAGCTAGTTCTCAATCAAGACTCATTTAACAAACTTCACTGACAGTTACATCAGGCTCTTAAATCCCAGTTCCAGTTAAACATCTTTCACTGACAGATCCAGGACTAATACAGGCAGCTGGATGTTTTGCTCTTGCCAAGTGATTTTCTTCTTAAACTGATAAAATAGGGCACATAGTTCAGTTTCAAATTTATATCGGGATGTTCATGTAGTGATTGCAGTGTGATCACAGGCAGATAGTCCATCGCTCCAGAAAGTCCTAACGCAGGGGCAGGCCGCTGCTTGCTCATGGCGTAACGCCAAGCTCCTGTGGTCAGTTTTCCTTTGTGGCATGACTTAAAGATTCCAATCTCAGCAGAAGAACAGATAAACACATGTTATACAAGTTCTAGAAGAAATACTGCAGCTATAAATATACATATTTTAAACTCTCTTACGTCCAGTGAAACTAATTATAATCAAGCGTAATCAGTTAGTGATGGCGTGCAAGTTTTTTTTTTTACTTCCATATTTGGATGGCATTTGAGATAGATCATGGATGCAAAGGGCACTTTTAAAGAGTAGGTCATATGTGATGTCATGTTATGTACTGTACATTTTCTCATACGTAGGTTTTAATTTTCACATGTGAAGACGATTAATTTGTTTTCATGCGATTCTTTTCCCCATGATAATTTTTTGACGTGATATTTTTTTCCCACAGAATAAATTTTTTCTTCATGCTATTTTTTTTCTCCCCACAGTATATACTGACATTTTTGTTTTCCAGACAAAGTTATACAATTAACCTATTTTTACATTAAAAAAAATGTTTTGTACATGTTTTTATAATTATGTATGCATTATCTTTTTAGACATAATTACTCTGAAGCAATCACAAACCTCATTATCAACTTTTTAATAAAGGACATTGTATTGTTGTGGATGCCTTCAGCATTGTTCCCCCCTTATACAGCCAACAAAAGCTTGTTAAATAACACAGAATATGTTTTATATATATATATTTTTTCTTATAGTAAACCCACCTTTTGCTTTGATGGCAGCTTTGCACACCTGTAATGGTTTTCATCCAAAACCAAGTTGAAGTTGAAGTTGAAAGAGTTCCCAGAGGTGTTGAGTACTTGTTGGCTTATTTTACTTTACTGTTCGGTCCAACTCATATATATCGGTAGAAGGATGCTGAGGTTGGAACTGCCAGGCAGGAGGTCTAGAGGAAGACCAAAGAGGAGATTTATGG
>JAQQZS010000039.1:25787045-25804679 GCA_030068045.1 Platyallabes tihoni | reverse complement strand
AATTCTAAGAATTTTCTTAGAATTTTGTCAATAGGAGCAACTTTTAGGCTTAAGAAGCTTTGTGAATACGGGCCCTGATATCAGCCACGATCTCTTAAGTTTCTAACAGAGTTAACAATTCTGATCAGAGATTGGGACGGACACAACTGCTTCCTGCACCCAGCGTCTTTATCTCATGTCACGCATCTCTTAGTGTTCTAATGTTCCCTCTCTGAACATTTTATTTTCTGTTAGAAATATTACTGTGAGGTACATCTTGAAGTTCTCCTTTTAGCTGCTTTTGAATGTAATATTCCGGTAAACTGCTGTCGTATCTTTTTCCTGAGAGTAATGTGCAGTACATGCATCAACAATATGTTCCCTAGTGGTCCAGTGGTATGCACGCAGTGTTCTTACTGAAGCGATTGATGAATCCAGTTCACATCAGTCTGGTATCAATATTATTTCACAACCTGTTATTTGTTATCATTATCCCATCATCACATTGTCTGGCGTGGTCTGGCATCATTTCATCAAAGTAATTCTAACTTTCAAAAACAACCTCATTAGCCAGATTGCCGTCACCACAATATGTAAACAGCAGAAAGTCCTGCTGGGAAGACTCCTTTAGTAAGTGTTAAATCAACAGTTCTTTAAAGAAAGCTTTGCCATATGAATGATCATGCATTTTCAGTTGTAAATATCCAAATTATTTCAAGTACTTGGTATCATATACACATCTAACATATCCGATTATATCTAGACGAATACTAGCATTTAATTTGTAGCCTAATCAAGTGCAATTCATGTTGCACTGCAGTGCAGTTGTGTCATTATGTTGTTTTTCCAGACGCTTGATTTGTTTTTCAGACAATGTCTAAATAATGAAACTATTTATGCAACCGTGTAATAAACTCAAGGTCCCATTCCAGGCTGGAAGAAATTCATGGACCTGTTAAAATCACAGCACAGATCTACAGTATATACTGTAATTGCAGTAAACATGAAGTGTCCTGTTACTTTGGTAAGTTCTGTCATGTGTAGCCACAAAGCTAGATGAACTTAAAAAGACTTTGACATTTAGTCCATTCAGGGACTCAACTCCTTTAGAATAAACTGGAATTGAAGCAGCCTCTTTAGCCAGGAAAACAATAATTAGAATAAAAAAATCTCTTTATTTCTCTATATAATTTCCTGCTACACTAATGCACTTATACAAGCGTTCACAAGCACTTAGATAACATCAAGGTAGAACGTTTTCTCAGTACGCCAGAGCCATGATCAGACTGGACTGCTTCACATCTGAAACGCTGGCCTCCCAGGAACTCCTTTAATGGGCAAAACGTGGAAATCAATTGGAGTGAAGTCCCAGCCAAGTTCCTGTAATGTGCAAGTGGTGTTGGTGAATGATTGTGTTCCCACAGACTGATGCGTCTCTTCCGCAAGCTGGTGACACGTTATTTGTCTATTTTCAAGAATCACACATTCCTTTCGCTAATTGTTCTACATTTCAATATTCTCATAATCATCATCATCCTGTGCTTGAAGTCTTCTGTAGATTCATTCAAGTCCCAGTTTCTCGAACATCCCTCGTATTTTGGAATAAAATATAAAACGACCATCGAAAACAAAAGTGAACATCATATGCCATAGTTTTATTACCTGCTTCAAAGTAAATTGATGTTTATAAAGTATACCTTGTTCCTTGGATTATTTTTACAAATCCATTTGCAAGTGGTTAAACCTATTGTATGTCATGTTTCTTATGAATCACTTAAGTTTCATTGAAAAAATGAAGTCCAATTTCCACATCCTGAAGGACGGTGACAGCACATTAGCAGTGCCATAAGGGAACCTGTATACGTAGGCTGAACCCATCATCTGGTCCTGATAGCCAGGACACAAATCAGCCAAATGTTTTCTAGACATTACTTCCACTGATGACTCACGCTGCCCGGTAAATGCAGGCCGGCCCTAAAGAGCTTATTTGCATCACGGTACATGAATGAACACAGACGTTTGATCAAAAAACCACGCACGTCAACTCTATTCCTCTTGATCTCTGTCAACAAGATACAATCAGCGTTGCACTCTTCTGAGTCAGGCCTCAAATAAGAGCGGGAGGAACACAAATATCGAGGGTATGAATGGCTTCAAGGCAAAGTAGAAAAATAAGAAGAAATAACGAAAAAAGAAAGAAAGCAAATAGCATTTACAAACATAACCCTTTAAACCCTGTAAAGTCCCAGATTATGAGCATATTCAGAACAAAACATAAGTCTGTATTTTTAAGTGTTTCTCAACAACTTTAATGGCCATTCAAAATCCAGTGCAAGGGGAAAAAAATGACTAGAACACAAGGGAGGTTCCCACGATAGGAAAATAATCAATGTTAGTTAGCGCTATCCAGTATTAAATGAATTGTTTTATTGCTATTGTACCACAACAATTGATATTGTTCCCACAGCTAACAAATTAATTAAAATTACATTAATTTAATCCATTTATAATAAAAACATTTTTTCAAGTAATATTGTGAAACGTTCAAGGACCAATTTGCTGCTGTCCCTTATCTTATGGCAACTATAAAAATTTAAACCTTGTTACTAAGAAACTCAACCCCGTCCATCCTAAAGACTGTCCTAAATATTTACAGATTTATATTTCGCTGTTACAAAACCAAACTTGCTAATTACCGGTCTCCTTACAGTCTCCAACGGTCTTTTTTGATGTTTAGGTTTTTTTAGTCATTCAGGTTATACTGTACTGTGCAAATGTCTAAGGCACCCTATGTTTTTTAGTACCACATTTGTTTTTTTTATGACTTTATTATAGAGTGAGTACAAAAGCATTTCTTCAAACATTAGTATTGCACCACAAAATTAAAAGTAGCAAAAAATATTTGTTTTTCAGAAAAGAAAGCACATTATAGAAATGACATTAAATTATTATTTTTTTTAAACATAATGGAAGCTGTCGAGTTTTGCATGACAAAAAGAGTCAGGTGCAACAGTCAAAGTGTTCAAAAGAACTGTGGGTGGTTCAATAGGATATTCAGTAAAAATTAATAGCTAATTTCCTTATAAAACAGCATAAATTGCAAATGTCCAGCAATGCTGTAAACTACAGTGTATTATTTTTAATGGTTCACATGATTTTCAGCAAGCTTTGTAATTAAAAATGTTTTTCTTTTGTTCCGTGTTCCAAGTTGCTGCCATGACAATTAAATAATGAGTTTCCTATACTTTTTATTGAACTTATTTAAACTCATTCAACATTATTACTGATGCAGTTTTAGATATTTACTGTATGTGGCCACAAACACAACTGCAGGCTGATTTATTCAGTGGAAGGTGGAGTTATATAGCATTTTGCAAAATCATCCAAAAATTCACACTGATTCAACCCAAACAATTTTTATCATAAGATTTTATGATTTGTGCTTTTTAACACACTTGACTCAAAGAAACCTGTGGCCAAAATATTCTCTAACAAGCTTTTAAATGCTTTTTGGAGGGAAAATGCCAACATAGAGGGAATATTTTTAAATGTCTGGAACAGATTTTTTGCATTTACATTATTTCCTATGGGAAAATGCGTTTTACAATACACAATTTTTGATTAGATTTGTATGCCAAGGTACCACTGTACAGTATGCCATTGAAAACTGAAGAAAGAAGTAGTGTACATACTGTAAAGTTAGCTAACTAAGAATCAGCATCATCGATTACATTACTTGTGTCCAAAGACCTATGGATTCAAAGGTCAAAGGTTGAATGCTCAATCCATGAGAGCTACAGATGACTGTCTGTGAACATAATGCTAAGCAGACATTTATTATTATTTTTAACTGTATTCCCTCCAGGCCACTTTGAATAGACTTTAATAGAATCTGGCTATGGGTATCCTGTTCTCACATTCTAATACAACCAGTTATTAAATATAATATTACAGGTTGGATGGCTACATGTGAAATATGATAGAGGCTGGATGTAGCAGAGAGAGAGAGAGAGAGAGAGAGAGAGAGAGGCTCACTCGAGAGAGAGAGGCTCACTTTAAGTCCCAGTAGATAGTGTAATAACACAATAGGTGCACTTAGCACATCACAGAATTGGTATAAAAACTTGGGAGTGCTGCTGTGAGAAAATGGCTGCTGCAAGCGTTATTGTATGTCTTTCCCTGCGGATATATGAAATTCAGGCCGTTATGTAGTCAGGATGAATGTCTCATGAGCGCAAACCTACCAGTTGTTTTCTGCAGTCAACTTATACATGACGAACGCTGGGCATAACAATTTGCTTCATTGTCTTTCTTTCTGCATCATGCAATTTACCACATGATGAAGCCTACACACACACTTGCATTATTATGATGGAAAGATACACTCACCAAGTGCGGCAGAAAAACAACAGAGGATGAAAGACAAAAGGCTTACAAAGGCTTACAAAGTACAAATGATGGAAGACAATTACAAAAGATGTCAATGGAGGATCTGACCTCTTAGAGTTAATTAAGGCTTTCATAAGATACAGTATATGATTTACAGGCTATTTATCACGTCAAGCCTAAAACAAAAGCCTCTGTTGCCATGTCAGCCTCCCTCAGATCAGCCAGCTTCTGGTTTTAGAGATTACTTTCATTTCCTCTAATTCATCTAAAAACTCATCTAATTTGGGGTTTGGTCTAACCTTATAATAACCTTCACCCTTTTTGGAATGCTTTTCGCTAGATTGTGGAGCACAGCTGTGGGAATTTGTTCTCATTCAGCCACAAGAGCATCTATGAGGTCACTCAGTGATGTCAGATAATGATGCCTGTTCTGCATTCCAGTTCCTCCCAAAGGTGTTCAGTGGGGTGGAGGTCAGGGCTCTGTACGAGCCACTCAAGTTTTTCAACACCAGCTTTGACAAGTGATATCTACATGGACCTCACTTTTTGAAAAAGGTCATCGTCATTCTGGAGGAGGGTTGGACCCCTTAGCGCTAGTGAAGATGAACTGTAATACTGTACTACAGCATACAAAGACAATCTAGACAGTTGTTTTCCTCCAACAGTGTGGAAATGGTTTGGGGAAGAATGCCCTCCCTTACAAATTTTAGCCTTTTTTTAAGCCCAAATTTAAGCCCATTGCATCTTTTCAAACTACAGTATTGCTTTCTCAAAATTAGTGTGCAGCGTAACACACTTACAGAAAAGCGCTATCCAATCCCTTCCTCAATTTTTGAGCTCACAGACCATGAGCCAATTGCTACGATTGATGTGGGAGTGTGAAAGTGTCTGCTCTCTCTAGGTTCCCAGCTGCAGATGGGAATCACCTGGGAATCGAGCTCGAGACCTCTGGATGGCAGAGACGAGCCATTTGCCTAGGGTGCACCACCACTCAGCCCGTGTCCACCTACCTTTGGCCATATAGTATTGCTTGATTTTCCTGCTTTCGCCCATTTCTCTTCCATTCCCCCATCTCTAACTCCATTTCCTGACAAAACCATTTAGTCCCTTCATATGTTTCTCATTTTTTATACCTGTTTCCACCAGTGATGTATAATTAGAGGTATATTCAAAGCCCTGAGTGTCTGCTAAGTGTCTGAGAGGAGATGCAATGTGCTAGATGGTTTTTACCAACAGGCACTGACAATATGGGTAATTACTCAGGATCACAGGGAAAGCCATTAGCACCTTGAAATTAGGTATCTATCCTGACCCTACTTTCACTTACAGTGTGCTTACACAACCACGCATATATACCGAAAGCAAACGCAGCTTTCAGTGCACTAGAGCTAATGTATCAGCTCTGGTGCACTGGTTAATCTATTAAAAGCACTGCCACCATGGTGAAGGTCAATTCTTCCAATAGAATTCGTGAGAAACATGGCTGTATGCATAGGAAGAAAAGTAATAGTTCTGTCTTATTTATCAAGAAGGATGTAGGAGCAATTGGATCTGCACATCACAGTTCATGACCAGTGGCTATTCTCTTTAACCAACTAATGAACAATCCATCGTACATGAATGTAGAAGAAATATAGTGTACAAAAAACCACCAGGAGACATGTATTTTAAGGCCTTGTAATGTAACCAAGTTCAGAGATCCCTGTTTGTCATTTTATCAACCACGTTTTAGGTGAATGGCCGGCAGTTAGCGTTGGCGCCTCACGGCTGTTGGGTTCGATCCTGAGGTTTGGTTGATGTCTGTATGAAATTTCGTATATTTCTTCCTCATGCGTAAATAGGTTTTCGTCATTTCTATATTATTACAAAATGTCATGACATGAAAAGTTGAGCCAATCATTTATCTTCCTCAAATTATGATGTCCAAATCAAGGTTTCCCAGGGATTGCTTCTTTGGACCACTCCATTTGAACAACTTTCTAGGCCCAAATCTAGAGTTAAATAGTGGACTAAAGTGTAGTCTAATGAGCACTCCTGCCTTGTACTCAGTGTTTCTATCTGAAGTCGCCATAACCCTGGTCACAATAAAGCAGTAGTCAAGATGAATAAATCAATAGATTGTTCAAAATATCTTTATTCATTCGAGTCAATCAGGCCCCAGATGTTTCAGTTCAGATGGAGCACCATTTATGACTATTATGCTACTTTATATTCATTACAGCTCAGTCATCTAGCCCAGTGGTCCTCATCCTTATTCCTAGACGACCATTGCCCTGCATATTATAGCGTTTTCCCTGCTCTATCATTAATTAAAAAAAAAAAACATTAATTAGTTAATTAGTCAAATCAGGTAGGCTGGTAGCTGAGAAAGAACTAAAATACTTGGACTGGAGATAAGAACCACTGATCTAGCTTGAACAAATCTACCACTTGGGAAGTCTGCAACAGGACCGGTACATATTCCAGGAGGAGAGTTTTGGGAAGTGTTCATCGATTGGCTACACTTATTATATCTCCTTATTTTTAAAGGGCACCTATTGTGCAAAATTCACTTTTTAGAGACTCAGATGGGTCTGCATTGTGCTTGTACAACATAAAATATGGAAAAAAAGACATTCCCTGTTTTTCTTTTTTTTTTTTTTTTTTGGTAATGGCCAGGGCTTAAACACAGCAATTAAATTATTTATGTGACCTCATATAAAAAGATCCCCTCCCTCCAAGAGTACCTTATTTACTAAGACACTGAAACAGCACATGGTGGTGTAGTGGTTAGCCCTGTCGCCTTGCATCTCCAGGATCCGGGTTCGATTCCCGGCCAGGCTTGATTCCCGTCTCTGTGTGCACGGAGTTTGCTTGTTCTCCCTGTGTTTGGTGGGTTTCCTCCCAAAGACATGTATATTAGGCTAATTGGCGTTCCCAAATTGCCCATAGTGTGACTGTGTGTGCCCTGAGATGGATTCGTACCCTGCCTCGTGCCCTAAGCCTCCTGGGATAGGCTCCAGGTCCCAGCGACCCTGAATACAGGATAAAGCGGTATAGGAGATGAGTGAGTGAGAGTGAAACAGCACATTTGAAGGAGAAGTGAAATAAAGGAAGGTATAAAAAATGGATTATCTAAGGAGTGTTTCAGCTGGAACATTAACAAACACTCTTTGAAGGAGTTTAGAAACCCGCGTTAACTTCTTTAAATAAAATGGGATGTTTAACTGTTTCATCAGCTTTCCCTGCATTAACCACAACCTTTAGCAAAGCAATTTTGCATAATTTTATATGAAGTCATAAGTAAGGTAATCTAACCTTTAACTAGTGATATAAAAGGTGAAACAGTGGTAGTAAACACATTAATCTTAAAGAGAGTGGTGAGATTAAAGATCGATCAAAGGCACTGTCCCAAGCCTGTGGTTTGAGTTTATTAGGTGGTGCATTTGCACCCAATAAGACACAGAGCCTAGCAGGCAAACCCTGACAGGCAGCTTCAACACAGTAAATTGCTGAGTATTGATTTGGGCAGAGAAGTCTAATAACAGGTTTTGATCAAGGTACTCAGTGAATCAAATGACAGTCTTTTAAAGGACAACAGAAACAAAGTCAAGTGGAGGTGGTAAAGCCATAAATCTGTGAATCCGTTGGTGCACTTTTATGTCAAAACAACAAAACACTTTTGACCTGAAGAGCACGTCCATGTAAAATCAAACAAATCTCCTTTTTCCTAAAAAACCTCTGTGAAGCATGTGGGGAGAAAAGCATCAACAAAGATTTTTAGGCTTTGTAATTGCTACTTGCTAAATAAAGTATTTATTATTGAAGCGCCTGGAGAAGAAATCTTTTATTTGTTCACTCCTTTGAAGAAGAACATAATGTCCTCATTTAAAAAGCATGAAGAATGCTAAAGCATCCTCGGCATCCCCAGATAGTGACGAGTGGAAATAAATGTCACTAATAATGTGGGTGTGAATAAGTTAACCATGTTGCTTCAAGAGTGAGTGACTGACTGCATCAAACAAAGTTGTTTATCTTAGAGGCTAAGAAATCCTGCAATTCTAAATTTTTCTCTAAAAGGATGAATATTTGGGAGTTGTGTAGACATCTCACGGTGGTGATGAAAAGGAAAGGAAGAACTCAGAACTACAGTATAGTGTATTGCATGTAGTGTGGGTGTGTGTTCCAGTAATGATTCTCCTTTTACAGGATTTTTTGTTGTTGTTGCTAGATACCCTTCCTGACATTCATATCAAGGACTGGGATCAGCACTAAGGATGCTCTGCAAGGCCTGGGTTTGGAGTGTTTGCTGGGAATCGAACTCAGGCTTTCCTCAATGCAGGTGAGAAGCCTACCAATGATTTAAATCATTGATTAAAATAAATTCTTAAAAATAAGAATTACACATTACAGGTAAAAAAAAAAAAAAAAAAAAAAGTGTCTTTTTTTAAGCATAGCTTCCATCTGTGATACACTCAGTGTTTTTTTTATTATCAATAAACTATTGTTTTATTGACAGTCCTCTATTGGCGTGCACAATTTGACCAAATTTATAAATGATTACTGTATACACACCGGACACAACAGTATACTATGCTCAATAACTCATTTGCATGTTGACGTCTTCTATAAAAATTGTTCAAGTCAAACCGGGACTTTTGATTGTGCAGAACAACCCAGCACCATTATAAGAGTAAAAACTATAATCATTTCATTGTATCAGTCTTTACCAGACTGTGGGCCTTTAGAGGTCGTTTGTAGCAAATAAATAAAAAAGTTTTTCATTTTCCATTTTGTAAAGGCAGTCCGATCATGGCTCTGTCATACTGAGAAAGCTTTCTACCTTCATGGTATCCAGGCCCTAGTGAAACGCTGGGGAAAGTGCATTAGTGTAGCAGGGCATTATATAGAGGAATAAGGGGAGTTTTTACTCTTATACCTGTGTTCTGCTATTCTGCACAATCAAAAGTCCAGGATTGATTTGAACGCCCCTTGTGGAAACATGGACTATTGTGACATTTTTTAAAAGAAATTTCCACCATGGAGAAACCACTAGCTAAGGTTTTGGATAAAACTATCACATTCCCTGCTGGAAGTTACATCATTTGCTGTAACCACTGGCAAAATTTAAAAACCCTATCTTAAAAAAATAGAATAATATTTTTACAAAATTAATAAAATGTGATTATTTAAAAGAAAATCAACCACATGTTAACGCTTATTGCTAAGTGTTATTTCCAGACAACTTGCCACTGTATATAATACAGCCAGTATGCATGTTTGGGTGCTGGTGGGGGTGTTTCTGTGTGAGTCAAGGCTAGCTATTCAAAGCGGTTTAGTGCCACGCCAGTTTATTAGCGGTATGAGCTGTCACACATTTCATAATAGCCGGAGTGGGCTTGCTTTCACACTAAAAAGCAAGACCTACAAATTGCTTCCTCTTTGATCTCAGAAAATAATATTTTATATACTCGGGTAAAAAAAAAAAAAAAAAAAGTACACACACCTAAACCATCATACACAAACATGTCTAAATAAATAAATGAATAAATAAATAAATAAATAACAATAGTGCTCTCATTTTACATTCTGATCTCAAGTTGCGTTATATTCTCATTTCAGGAACTAACAGAGAATTAACATGAGCTAAAAGTAATTGTTTTCCTGCTGATTTACTTTTCTGATTAGACATTTAAAAATAATGTCAATGTTTTTTAATGAGTTTTTTAATTCATCTTGTTCATATAATAACGAAATACTTTTTGTCATCTTCTAAATCAAAAAAGAACAAAAGAAAAGTGTTTCGTTAAATGTCTGGGTTTTTTTTCTTTTGTTTTTTAGCATTCATGTTCATTTAGGAATAAGATACAATAATGCACTATAGACCACTATAAAGCGCATTTCAGCCTCAGGGCACCAAGTCCTGCTAAAAGAAGCCTTTTCTTTACTTGTATAATTCATATGTAAGTACTTCTAACAATATTCAGTGCTGGAGGGGAAAAAAAACTGTGAGAAAACCAAGGGCATGGAGAAATAGAGATCTGCAAATGCGTGTTCATTCTTAACATTATGTTCTATGGAATAAAAAAAATAAAACTAATAACTAAAACTATTCAATAGTGGAATTAGGTGTTTCACTGGATCTTTATGTAGATATAAAAGTAGAACAGAATGACTTATTGAAGACATATTGTAAGAAGAAGAAAAGTGGTATTCGTGGATTCTATTAAATTTTTAACAATAGACACTCTTTTATTCATTTCCAAAGTCTGAAACGTGAAACTTAATTCTTAAAATATCATCCTCTTTCTAAATATACTGTACACCCCCTCGCCAAAAAACAAGTCACCAATTCAGACAGGCCAAATTATTGGTCTGCATCAAGCAGCAACAGCAATTAACCAAATTTATAAATGATTACTGTATACAAACCAGACTTAACAGTATACTATACTCAATGACTCATTTGCATATTGACGCCTTCTATAGAGTGTTCAAGTCAAACCGGGACTTTTGATTGTCCCAACAGCGTTATAAGAGTAAAAACTATGGTCATTTCATTGTCATCAGTCTTTACCAGACTGTGGGCCATTAGAGGTCGTTCGTAGCAAATAAGTTTTTAATTTTCAATTTTGTAAAGGCAGACCGATCTGAGAAAACTGAGAAACCTTTCTACCTTCATGGGAAAAGTGCATTAGTGTAGCAGGGGATTATATAGAGAAATAAAGGGAGTTTTTACTCTCATAACTATATTCTGTACAATCAAAAGTCCAGGATTGACCTGAACACCGCTTGTGGAAACATGGACTATTGTGACATTTTTAAAAGACATTTCCACCATGGAGAAACCACTGGCTAAGGTTTTGGATAAAACTTCAACATTCCCTAATCAAAACTAAATGTGATTGGCTGGTAGTATGATAAAAGCTCATATAAAAATATGTAAAAAAAAAAAAATAATAATAATAATAAAAAAAAAAAACATTATTCTGCCTTTTCCCTTGAAATATAAAAAAATGCTCATCTCAGGATCTCAGGTCACCCCTGAACCATATGTAATGGTTTTGACCTGTCAGAGACATAATCTTTTCCCACCCTGATGGGGGATAATCACACTGTGAATTTCTTGTCTACAAAAATGGACAGTGACTGAAAATAAGCCTGACCTTGTCCTACCTAGCACACAGATAGCCAAGATTTCTCTTCTAGCTTGTACACTTGGAAGTTCAGCTAACTATAAACCAAAATGAAATGAAATGGAACATGTTAATTTCTTGCTAATAATTTAAAATACATAAAATGTGTAAGAGCTTAGAGACAAAAACAACCTTATGGACATAATGAAACATGACTATCACAGTCACGGTTCACTGTGCATAGTAGCAAATAAAAATGCACAAACTCTTGGTTCCCAACCCTGGCCAGGAGGACCACATTCCCTGCACACTGTAATTGTTTTTTCAGCTCCCAGTACACCTGATTTAACTAATCAGATAATTAACAACCTTTTTCTAATTGAAGTGGGTGTGATAGTGGAGGGAAAACACTAAAATGTGTAGGGCAGAGGGTCGTCCATGACCAGAGTTGGGTTCTTGAACCACTTAGCCTGTAGGATTTAATTTTATTTATTTATTTATTTAATGGCGTGCCAACGTATCACAGGGGAAATTCACTCACATACACCCAATCAAACACTATAGACAATCTGGAAACGTCAATCAGTCATAACACCAACGCCAGGTGAATTTAATAATATTGATTATCAATTATATACCAATAAACTGGTGACACCCAAAGCTCATTTATACCTGATGTTACCTAAGGCCAGCCCATCTAGTCCGATCCCAAAGGAAGGCTAATGTAGTACAAAATGCTGAAATAAGTTGATGCTGGTAATGGTAGACAGATATCAGAACCCAGTGCATCACAGATTGCTGTTTAAGGTTGTTGATTCAGCCTCCAATGTCACCAGATCTCAATCCAATTGAATACCCATAGAAAGCACCAGGCAAACAAGTCTCATGAATTGCTGAACCTACAGCATTTAAAGCATATGCTTTATACAACCTTACCCTTAAACCACTCACTTAGATATCTAATGGAGTCATGCTGCAAGGAGGCAAAGGGATTTTAGTGGCACAGGGAGGAACCTACACCATATTGATCATAATGTTTTAAGGTTTTAATGGTATAACTGATCAGTTTATATATACTGTGTGTGTGTGTGTGATTGGGTGTGTGAGTGTGTGTATGTGTGCCCTGCGATGGATTGGCACCCTGTCCAGGGTGTACCCCGCCTAGTGCCCGAAGTCTCCTGGGATAGGCTCCAGGTCCCCCGAGACCCTGAACACAGGATTAAGCGGTATAGAAAATGAATGAATGAATATATATATATACTGTATATGTACTCTCTCATTCGTATTTGCTTTGTATATTTCCTTGCGTGCTCTCACATTCCTTCTCTCTTGATTTTCCTCGACTCCTGACAATCACCAGGTACAGTACAATAGGTGGACTTGCCTGAAGTTGTGATGTATCTGAGCTGGCTAATAATGTTTGTAAATGATGTTTTTTTTTTTTTTTTAATAGTCAATTGTAGTCATCACTTCTGACTAAGAACTGCTGCTAAAGGATTGTACGATTAATTGAACATTCAGTTTTTACCTTGAAGTCTTGAGTTTATTTAGGATAAAATGTTATCAATGTGATGCGCACTTAATTACTCACTCTCATTCTCTATACCCCTAAGGAATTTATACAATTTGAAAATGTCAGTGTACCCTGTATGTCTTTGGATTGTGGGAGGAAACCGGAGGAAACCCACCAAGCACGGGGAGAACATGCAAACTCCATGCACGCAGACCCCGAGGCGGGAATCAAACCCTCAACCTTGGAGGTACAAGACGACAGGGTTAACCACTACGCCACCATGCCATTTCATTTTATGTCCTTTACTAGCACTGTAGCATGCACCTTTGCAAAATGTTAACAGAAATACAATACTATTAATTATAAACCTTTATTTGAGGCAGGACATTAAACAAATCCTTAATTAAATCATGTCAAACAAGGTTAAAATATATCTTTTCAAAGACACTGAATCTCCGGGACGTTGACATATGAACTGACAATCTCTATTAATAAATATTTTCTGTGTGTATACACAAATTTCACCATAATTACAATTCGCCAAGATCACATTTACAGAAACGACAAGAAAACGTTAAACAAAGCAATCTGGCTCCTAGTATTTGTGATAAATGCTCACATGCCAGGACCAAGGTTGGCTAATTACTTAGTATTGCTTTAATTTAAAGGTCAGGCGGATGGTATTGTCAAGTACAGACCCTGCATAAGTCTATGCCATTACCCTGAAAGGGCTTCTGCACATTTTTTGCTGCATAAAACCTTTCTGACAACACAACGACGATATAACCACGGGAAGAGAATTGCTGTTAATGTGTTCAAATCTTTTGGAGCCTCAATTGAAAGTGGCTGAAAAGAATAGATGAGGTACAGTACTGTGGGAAAAAAAAAATCCAACACCAAAATGCTCTAAACGTGACGGCTCTGTTAATGAATAAGTCATTTCCCGTGCACATATGGACATGTTTAACATTTTTATTTAATATGTTAAAAAGATCAAATAGAGATTGGAGCTTACTGACTCAATTTCCATGTGCAACCCTTAAACTTTCATACAATACATGTTCTATAGGTGATGTTAAGCAGGTTGAAAGACCATCTCCAATAACCAAACAAAAAGAAAGTGAGTAGATAAAGAAAATTCATTGAGACAACATTAAGAACAAGAAAGACTAGAGAGAAATCTGACTCAAAATCATACATACTGCTTCAATTATTACAGTATATTTGTGTCAATCTGATTTTACTGAACCCTACAGCTGCTGATTGGATTTTAATAAGCAAGCCTTTGATTGGCTAATTATCGCAGTGATTAATATGTTTCAGCTGGCAACAATTCTTTTACCCCTTAATTGATGTAGTGAGTAGCTTCTCATTTTCTTAGGCAACCATGTCAGAAGTATCCACCAGTCATGAAAAAGATGCTACAGTGTTTCAGAAGGGTCAAATTATTGCTCTGCATCAATCAAAGAAAACAACAAAGTAACTGTATGGAAAAAATATAGCCAGAAACATCATGATCGGACACTTGGTTTAAAAACATTTGGCAGGTGCCCTTATCCAAAGCGACTTGCATTTGTATTTCATTATATGTGAGAATGTTGAGGCTTAAGGGCCTTGTTCAAGGGCTCAACAGAGACAATTTGGCATTCATGTGATTTTAGCCTGGGATTTTTCAAAACCGTAGTCCAGTGCCTTAACCATTAAGTTATCCCAGGTCCAATTGCTTCAGCTGGTCAGGTCTAGGCTCAGCGTTGTTATGTAGCAATAAAATGAAGTCAGAATCTTGCACACTCTACACACTGTGATGAAGGTTTGTCATGCAATTGTTTCGACAACATTCTGCAATCACACAACATTTGTTTCCACCCTAACGTTTAGCTGAGATCCTATAGTGATAGTGGAAGAGTCGAATCACTCCAGCACAAAATCTTCTCCAGCACATCCTTAAGCCTATTAATGTGGTTAAGGTCAGGACTCTGTGGAGACCAGTTCATGTGTACTGTATGTCACATCATTCTAGAAGTACTGTAGATGCCATAATAAGTGACATGTGGAGAAATAATAGGGGCCCAAGGTCAGAATCCTGTCACTAGCCAACTTTTCCTTTGCATTCACAGACATGACAATGCTCAATAAAATCTATAGACACAGAGAGAGAGAGAGAGAGAGAGAGAGAGATGATCTTAATTGGTAGGAATATATCATCTTAACTGAAATGAAGTAATAAAAGCCAAAAGGTTAACCACAGTTGGGTCTTTCCTTGGCATTACTTGGCATAAATTGACATCAAATATGACTGAAAGATTTTACATTCTTATGATTGATATGCAAACATAAAAGTATTTGATGAGCTACAGTACAAATGTGAAAATGTAAAAGATGTTTAAAAAGGATAACATTTTATTGTGAATACTATGAAAGCAGACTGACAGAGGGTGGTTCCATCGCTTAGGTGTAAGTGTTGGGGATCAGGCCCACACACTGATGATTCTAAACAAGAGATCAACACTTGTACTGGACCTTGGAATTCAAATGCCCATCTTAAGAATCTTCGCCTCAAGAACTGAAATTTCACAAGAAATTTGCCTTGGCATACAAAGCATTTTAGGCATATGAAGAATTTTAAGCATAAAAGCGAACGAACCGAGCTGAACCAAGTGTTTTGATTTTAAAGCAGTCTGTGTCAAGAGGAATCATAAATTAACGTTAAGTGAGGTTTAATGTCTATTTCATATTTCACTTTATATACCTGTCTTTCCTTAATTAGTTTCATAGTTTTATCTGCAAAAACATGATTATAGTGTTGGAAATTAGTAATATTGGTCATTATATTTGGGTGGCTGGAATGGATTATTCGCGTTTACATTATTTGCTTTGGGAAAATGTGTTTTGCAATAAAAAAAAAAGTTTGCATTAAGAACTCCCCTCTGGAATGGATTAAATTTGTATGCTGAGGTTTGCTTGTGTTGCTGAATCATTCTGCGGGCATTTTCTAAACAGGGCATCAGAATGTTTTCCTTTTTGTTGCCAAGACATATCAGCTGGACATGGAAAATTATGTGTATGCTTTAAGAGCATACACATAATTTATTACTGAGCATGATGGTAATTCTACCTTACCTGTGTACTTAATGTAACAAGGAAAACTAAATTATGAATTGAAAATTTAATTATTGATTCTTGTCACTTTACTGGTATCGTTCTATTGACCTATATAAAATAATCCGAGCTAAAAATATATATTTTTGAAATCCATTGGATTGACTCTGAATTCAACTAAAATGTTTAAAGAAATCATAAAATGATGACAGACAGAGGCAGCAATTCTCAGTGCTGGTGTCTTTGGGTCAATTATAGTTAAATTAGTGGATCGAGTGAAGTTCATTTTAAACGTGGAAGAAAATCTAAAACAGTTTATCCTTCCCTAGTGTGTAGCAGATAGCAACAGGTCAGGGCAGGTCAAGAAAACTGCCAAGGCAAATCAAGCAAGTGCTTGGTTTATCAGATTGCAGTGAGAAAATTATGAATATTAATACACAGATGTCTGTGCTGGTTCTGAAAAGAGAGCAAGAGAGAAACTGAGAGGGAGAGAGAGAGAGAGAGAGAGAGAGAGTTCATCTATAGCTGTCCTGTCCTTGATGAAATAATGCTTCTTCCATCAATGTGGCCATTTACAGGGGCTAAAGCAAAGGCCCATTGGGTCAATATGACAATATAAATGTTATGAAGTCATACGTGCCAGTATAATCTATACATTTGATCTATACATTCGCTGCCATATTCTGGTACTTAGCTGCCCTGTCTAAAAATCACTTTCGTCATAGTAAGGACAAAAAAGATAAAAAGGAGGGGAAACAAAATCAATAGTCATTCAAAGTCTGTCATATTAATAGTTATCCTTAGAGCAGCAGAGAGTTAAATCTGTCATGCCCCTGCCTTTAATTACTCACAAAGAAGCTGTTATTTCACAATGATCTTAAATTAACTACAATTTCTAAAGCTATAATGGACCAAATTGGCGGGTGTGGGGCAGGTGTAAAAATGCCGAACTACTGTAGTAAGTGTGTTTTAATTATATAAGAATTAATTGTTGCCTTTATCCCTTACTTAGTGAATTCTTAAAACAATGTTTCTTCTGATTTCCATCACTTTGAAGCATAAGATAATATATCATTTTAATGTGCAAAATCCAACTTCAAAGATATTAAAGCCCCAGCACAATTTCTATCACCATTACCGTTCCTACAGTAGTTTGACTGTAGTATTGCTATAATTCAGTATTAAATAAAGCCAACATTGGGAAACTGTTGTTGTGTCAAGAAGGTAAATTCAGATCTCTTCACCAAGTAAAGTAAGATCAGAATTGATCAATTAAATTAGATAACCTACTAAATGTTGCACATTTGGTTTGTGTTTTATGTCCATTTATTTAAAAAATAAATGATATGATTATTTTTCTATCCATAATGAAAGAAGCTAACAATTCTACCCACCATTAATTTTATTAATGTCAAACAAGACTTGCATATTAATTTAATCAACAGAATAAACTTCACTTATGTTTAGGCAAGGCAAGGCAAGTTTATTTGTATAGCACATTTCATACACAATGGTAATTCAAAGTGCTTTACATAGAAG
>JAQQZS010000039.1:25761552-25773125 GCA_030068045.1 Platyallabes tihoni | reverse complement strand
GCATGAGGCGTCAGTCTGTAGTTATATAGCGCCACTCAGTGGTAAAAGCCAGCAAACGCACAAACCCAAATGCTGTCTCCGCGGCGGTAAAACAAACGCTCCAATTTGGTGACCACTGTATTATGAAAAATGGCCATCGACTTTTATTGTTACAAATTTCTAAAACGCACAATGTTTTTTTTTTCTGTGCACCTGCTGTGTAGCGGAAATGCACAAAAAGTCTGAGGAACGTGCATACATATTATACTTGTAAATGCATATAATGGCAGATGATGCATCTCAAGGTGGCCTGTTTTACAATTTTCCTGAAAAAAACATGTGGGAGTACTTTGGTTTTAGAAAAAAATTAGATAAGTAAACGAAAAACGAAGTGAACATGAAGAGTGATATGCAAAATCTTTCACAGCTGTGTCCTGTTTGTAATGTTAATATATTCAGTAAAACATGCTCATCCATTTGCGATTGCATTCCCCTGAATAAAAAAAAAGAATAAAATAACAACATGAGCTTCTGAATCTTAAATCCATGTCACTACATTCCAAATGCTTATTTTGCGCATGTTTCCTGTCATCTGTTCGAAAAAAGTTAATCAAGTCTCAAAATCATGCATCCTTTTGGCACAAACTGCATTAGCAATCGTCACAATTCGCCCACTCAGGACACAGCCAACTGTTTTTCTAGTTCCTCTGGGGTTTCTAGGACCATCTGCGATTTATGAAACTGACATCCACACTCTTGGGCTTTTAAGCTTTGGCTAAAATGTCATTAAACAAATCGCTTTCTTTCCAACTACAGGCCAGTGAACCTGCCTTCCATCTTTCAATCATGGATGCCAGTGGTAGTGGTTGGCCAACTGACCCCATGACCTCGTTCTTCTTGGGGAACCACACCAACGAGAACTCCAGCACGGGCCGGATATATGAGGTGGCGGTGCAGTCGGCGAACGTCTCAGCAAAACGCAGTCCACAGTTCGTTGGGGTGGAGCTGCTCCAGTCTTACAAACTCCTTATCATTCCTTGCTATGCGCTGGTAGTGCTGGTGGGAGTTTTTGGGAACTATTTGTTGCTCTATGTCATTTGCCAGACCAGGAAGATGCACAACGTGACTAATTTCTTTATTGGAAACCTGGCGTTTTCGGACATGCTGATGTGTGCCACCTGTGTTCCGTTCACCCTGGCGTACGCCTTTAACCCTCGAGGTTGGGTTTTTGGGAAATTCATGTGCTATCTGGTGTTCCTCATTCAACCTGTGACTGTGTACGTGTCGGTGTTCACGTTAACAGCAATTGGTGTGGACAGGTGAGTTGGAACTGCTATCTAATTGTAGTAGAGTAAATAACAAAGATGTCACTATTAATATAAATTTGACAGGATTGATTTAAAAACCATGTCTTCATTAAAGACATTAGTTTCTGAATGTTGTGTCTTAAGCTGTTTAGATGTCATAAACAGCATTGCCATTCAGTAACTGCTCAGCTGGCTGCACAGTGGCTTAATGGTTAGGATTGTCACCTTGGACCTGCAGGGTTCAGGTTCAATTCCCACCTCAGGGTCTGTGTGCATGTTCTCCCTGTACTTCATGGGGGGGTTCCTCCCCCATGTCCAAAGACATGCAGATTAGGCTAATTGGCATTCCCAAATTGTGAGTAGTGTGTGAATGTTGACTGGAGGTCCAACCACGGTCATAATAATGGGAATAAATACAATGGTAATCACCATTGGGCTCCATGGTCCGTAGTAGGACTACAGACAGTCCTAGATGGATGGATAGAAATGCTCAGCTGATACTATATCTTGATCTCAAGGTCATCTTAACCATTTTAATAAATACAGTTGTTAGCTTCGCTAAAAGTTAAATTGTTCTTGTATCTCTCAAGATATTGTCTAGACTCACAAAAAATAAAATGTAGTTACTGAAAAACAGAAAATAGAGGTTATTAGAGTACCTTCATGCTGCTTTGAGTAAGTGGCAAGATGCTCATGGGACAACAGACCATGTTTTCCAATATGAACGATATACTGTATGATGCATGTACTGTATACGTAGCATCCTTAGTAACAGGCTGGTCAGAGTCACAGTGGTTTCGTTTAGACTACTAGTATGTTCTTTGGTAACTATTAGAGCTGTGGGACTTAATTGACTATGCAGTTTAATTGTCTTTGATTCAGAAATCGATTCACACTTTTTAAATGATTTAGTAAACTTACAAATTTTAGACAAATTGTCTAAAATTTATGAATTATTTAATAACAGACAACAGCTTTTATAGATGGCCAAACCACAGTATTGATGCTAATTAAATTTTATACATATAATACAAGAAAATGTTTGTGCCAAAGAAGCTACTTCTGAAGTTTATGCAACATGGAAGTGACCAATCTTGCTTCCCTAAAAATTTCAAGTTAAATGCTCCAAAAATGGATTTTCATCACCACACTGTCTTGTTTCAAACAAAAATAATGTCATATTCATGTTGCAATATAAAACTTATCAGCACACTTCTTTAGGTCTGTCTCTCTTCATGTGAAATCTAAAATGGCCAGGTTTCATTTGATTTGAATTTTTAAAAAAAAGTTACTAAAAGGGCATGAAATTGGATTTAGCACATGTGTTTCTTTTTATTTTTATTTTTTATTTTTATAAAAATATAAATGTGTATGCATATTTACAAAAAAATTAACCATGGGTCAGGAGATAAGAAACATTAATTATTATAATAAATGTTGTTATACAGTATGATTCTATCTGAAATTTTCCTTTTTCACCTAGGTCAGACACTTTTTAGCACTATACCATGTTTTGGCTGTGAAAAAAATAAATCAGTTAAATTTTTAACAGGGTACACCATCCTCAACTGGGTGATAACAGATAGCAGGGACTGATCTGCAGGCATATTGTGTGTTAGGAGACTTTGAAGTCACGATAAGAGGAGAGGTGTTTAAGCGCAGAATATTACAGTATGTCTTGATCCGCAGGTTCACAGTGCTTACAGCAGTAGTTTAACTTATTTAACATCTTTGCCGCTAAGGAACAAAATTACACTGTACTGTTCTGGGAATGAAAGAGAGAGAGAACACAAACATCTAGAGTATTAATGAAATGTTAAGCTCTTTAAACTGCTTAACTGTGTCACAGCGGAATTAGTAACTTTTTCAAACTTTTCTATTGCCTGGTAGATACTATGCGACCGTGCACCCTCTGAAGAAACGCATCTCAGTCCTGGCCTGTGCTTACCTACTCTCTGGCATCTGGATCCTCTCCTGTGGCCTGGTGGCTCCAGCTGTGGCGCACACTTACCACGTAGAGTTCAGAGATGAAGGCTTCACCATTTGTGAGGAGTTCTGGATGGGCCAGGAGCGTGAGCGGCTGGCCTACGCTTACAGCACGCTCTTCATCACGTACGTCCTCCCGCTCTCAGCACTTTGCATCTCGTACCTGCGCATCTCTGTCAAGCTCCGCAACTGCGTAGTGCCTGGACATCACACGCAGAGTCAGGCGGAAGCGCAGCGGGCACGGAAACGCAAAACCTTCCGTCTAGTGACGCTGGTGGTGGCGGCGTTTGCAGTCTGCTGGCTGCCCATCAGCGTCTTCAACGTCCTCCGGGACATCGATATCGACTTAATTGACAAGCGCTACTTTCTGCTCATCCAGCTGCTGTGCCACCTGTGCGCCATGAGTTCATCTTGCTGCAACCCCTTCCTGTATGCGTGGCTGCACGATCGTTTCCGAGCAGAACTGCGAAAGATGTTCAAATGCCACAGACGCATTGGCATCGGGATACCCAACAACAACTGCACCGCTGCCAGCGTGGTGCTCTGACAAAAAATGAAACCGATGAACACAATCCAAGGGAGTTAACGGTGCAACAAAAACATCTGGTGTAGATGCACAGGATAAAGTTGGGGCAACGTTTTGAGTCGCAGGACTTGTCTGTTAGCAGCATGGTGAGAAGTGCAGTTGTATTTCTACCAGATTTGACACAGGCACACAACTTTTCTATTGATGATATTGTGATTACTTTGATGGCTCACAATTAAAACCTTTGATCAAAACTTCAAAAAGTCTACATTGGACCTGTATAAGGAGCAGACATTATTTTTTTGTGAAATAACTGTGACCATAACAAAGAATCACAGGGAAGTCTGTCTTTTGGATCTGCCCTAAGACTGCACTGAATGTACTGAAGACTTTTGGGGTATAACACGACACTCTGGTCATCGTTTTACTGGCTTCACAATTCAATTAGATTTTTAGAATATTTTCAAGAAAATGTTACCAAAGAAAAGTAAGGAAAACTCCTTGATTTCTGAATCATGAACACAGTAAAAAATTATATGCATTTTTGTCTGTTTCAATTAACATAGGTTTACAAGGTGGTATCAAAAACTTTCAAGACAGGCCTCCAAGTGGGGCAGTGGTAAAGTACTTGTCCTATCACCCGGAGATCCCCAATCAATTCCCAGGTGATGTTGTAACCTCTCTTAGCCGGAGGCCTGGAGAGAACTGATTGGCCGAGCTCTCTTAGAGGTTAAGGATGAGAGGTACTTTGCGCTCTTACATTAATCACGGCTCTACATGTCAAAAGGTGCCTGTAAGCTCACACAAGTGGAAGGAACGGATAGCACTTTCCTCCGAGTGTGTTACGCCGCCCACAATGGTGCGAGAGCAGCTCAAGCAGTTGGAAAACATATGAGAGTCTTCGGCCGTCCCTGACTGGAAGTAATAGCTTTAATGGGAGAACACACCAATGACAGGTGGGAATTGGATACGAGTCGAAAAACTTTTGAGACAGATGGCAGCACAAGGCTGCACCCACAGTCACCGACCTTCATAAGTCAGTGTGCTAAAAGACACCGTCCTGTGTCCATCGGGAGCTGGGCAACTCGTGCTATTCTGCCACAGAGACTTTTAACATGATTTGGCAAATTTACGGCAATGCTACAACGAGTCATTTGAGGTTTTTTGAGTGGCACGCATGCTACAAGAGCAGAAGAACATAACTGGAAGACGCCGCAAGATCCCCAGTCAATTCCCAGGTGATGTTGTAACCTCTCTTAGCCGGAGACCTGGAGAGAACTGATTGGGTAAGGATGAGAGGTACTTTGTGCTCTTAAATTAATCACGGCTCTACACGCAGTCAAAGGCGCTTGTAAGCTCACACAAGTGGAAGGAACGGATAGCACTGTCCTCCGAGTGTGTTACGCCGCCCACAACGGTGCGAGAGCAGCTCAAGCAGTTGGAAAACATATGAGAGTCTTCGGCCGTTCCTGACTGGAAGTAGTAACTTTTGACAAGAGATCAGTTAAGACCTTTAACGAGTTCAACCCCAGCTTGTGCATGATGGTCATCAGAGAACAATCCACAACACTGCTGCTTTTGTCGGTGTGTCGAACGGAACAGTCCAGGCAATCCTCACGTGTGATTTGAACATGCGCTTTGTTGCTGCTGGGTTCGTCCAAGTCTGCCAAGAACTCCGTCAGTGTGCCATAGGCCACCCGTCCTTCATGTCGAGGACTGTTACTTACTGCTAGGTTTTAAGGCAAAGACAGAGCTTGTAAACAGAGCTAATCTCAGAACTTTTTGATACCACCTCGTAATATTGTAAACAAAATGCACAATGGGTTAACCATATCTAACAAATATAAAGATTTTCTCCAAAATTTTATTGACTAACCAAAAAGCTTAAGGTGACATTTGAATCAGAAATAGAGCTCCAAAGTGGCATCTTTCTTAAGTGCTATAGATTGCAGCAGTGTGAAGCTGGTGTCATTTGAAAGCTACTGAAGAGCTCCGAACTTGGTTGTGTAAGGATATAACATACAGTATAACATGTGCCAGTCGTTATGACACAGGTATCATTCAGTCACCTCTTTACATATTTGGACTCTTTACAGAATTACAGAATGCTGATTTTGATTTTCATGATGTTGATCACACATTGCATTCATTTTGTCAACCCCATGGTCTGTAATGTGTTCTTAAGAGGAGCACCAGTTTAAATGATGTACTGTATTTGTTTGTTAGTCTTGTAATTAATTAAGGCACAGTTTAATGAGTTGTAGTGATTCACACCGATTTCCATAATACGAATCATTATTATTATCAATATAATTATTGTAATACATAATTCATATGCTTGATCTGTCTAGATGTGGTAAGTCGGGCCTTTAAAGTTTCATCCCAAACATCATTGCTTACCGTGTATAAAGTCCGAGACATGACATTTATTTACACCACAGACGCCGTGACCTTAATATTGGACAGAGATGCTTATAAAGTTGCGGTCATGCCCTGATTTTCAAGGGATGTCCCTACTGAATATTCTACAGAGCTGAAAACACTCTTTTTGAATGCTGAAGTGAACTTTTAAATGGCTTTACCAATAAGGTGCAAGTGAGATACGTCTTGTCATCTCTATATTTAATTCCAACATTAACGCGCTGTAAAAATCATGATGTGAAGTACAATTAATAAAGGATCTGCAAATATTGTATATATTTGTTTTCAAGTCATTGCTGCTTTGTCACAAAGATTTATGAAAGGACAGTTATGTAACTGCAATTACATGACAGAATAGTCAAACTGAACAAGTAAAAAAAAAAAAAAACATTATTTTTTGTCTGGGTCAGAAATAAAAGGAAAACAAGATGTAGACTTGTTTTTTCTTGATTCAATCACTTTGCAAAGCAGCGTCCATCCCAAATAATTAGCACATGTCCTTTTTCATGGCTGAACCTAAGAAAGATGTGATGGCTCCATCCTTAGAAATAAAAGTGGAATAATCAAACGCTGTATACTGTATATTAACCTGATAAAAAACGGTACCGTATTCAAAAACCTACTTGGGCCACAAGACCTGACCTGATTTTTTTATGTACTGTAAGTTGTCAGCATGACCCCCTCAAACAATCTACTGTACATCACATGTCTAAGCCCTGGTATTATCACATGTGGCACTTCTACGTCCGAGCTCTTAGATTATGTTTTAAATTGCTTTTGGCCTGCAGTAGCCCGATCAGACGGGTTGCCAATCCAGAGATCCGCAGCGTGCACCTAAACAGCCCGGCAGAAAGATTAACACAGTCGACAGACTATCATGCTGCGTGAGCATGTTAACAGATGCCTGACATGACGACAACATGAAAATAAGAGGCAATAAGAAGACAGATTGAAAGAAAAGGAAGGAATATGTTGCCTTGGTGACTCAGTTGCTCTTCCCTGATATATCTTTTTTTTTTTTTTTCATCCCCACTCAATCACCCACCACGAGAGAAGCACTTTTATTTTTTGATGATGTGCCATACGGGCAAATCAGAAGCAGCCAAACAAGTAAGGGAAACTTGGATAATAAGGCCAGCGACTCAGAGACAGCGTGATGGGAACAATATGAATTAGAAACGGTCCTCGTTGCAGACCAGGGCAAAGGGGAAAAAAATAATTTTGCTTTTCTACACCATAGCCACCACCCTCAAGGGAAAAGTGCCACTAAATGTATTACATTTATTTGTTGATGCATCTTTTTGTACATTTAGCATGTATACTTTGCTGACAAAAAAAATGTGCTTGTGGCTAAACTACCCCAGTTTGAACATATGCTTTATTAGCTCCTTTCACACTGAACTCACGCTACTGTAAGCTTCCTCAAGAAGATTAGAAGTTTGCTTTCAAGAAGTCCATACCGTAGCATTCCACTATTAGAGTATGCGCCTACCACATACATCAGATATACTGCCCATACCGTTGCTATAAGTATGGATGAACTGTGTTGAGTTTCTAGCCCTGCACAGTACGCCCTCATCACGCTCTGCATATCACGCATTACATCATGGCTTCTGGATCAAAATTATTGCTACCGATCATAACGCAGGAGGCTAATTTTTCGGGAAAAGGATATTTATACATCCTACTATTACTACAGCCTCTGAATACTAGAACGAGCACCTTAAACTGCGTCTAGACGTCCTGATCAGTGTCAATCCCAACTGATTGTTAAGTGCTGTTCTTGATGCACTACAGCTTCAGCACTAATTAACGCAAGTGCAGTGGATGTGTCTCATCTACACTTTATAAGATGTCATCGTGTTAGCTGTTTAAAACTCCCAATGGCGTGTCTCACACGTCTCAAATACCACTGCCAGCTGATGTCCGCAGGCTGTTAAACACGATGCATTCCTCCGCTTTTCACTTCATCCCGTGTGTCCTCAAATGTTTCATTAGGTTTAATGTGACATGCAGATTAGGCTAATTGGTGTTCCCGAATTGCCCATAGTGCGTAAATGAGTGTGAAACAGAGTGTGTGTGTGTGTATGTTCTGCAATGGATTGGCACCCCCTCCAGGGTGTACCCCGCCTCGTGCCCTAAGTCTCCTGTGACAGGCTCCAGGCCCCCATGACCCTGAAAAACAGGATAAAGTGGTATAGATGATGAGTGAGTGAGTGTTTCCTGCTTTACATGGAATTGTTGAAAGATGTTGCATTTCATGGAGTCTGGAGATGGACTCATTTCGGAATGTGAAAACAACTCGCTTCAATACAGTGGAACCTCGGATTGCGACTAACGTGGTTTGCGAGCGATCCACAAGACGAGCAAAGATTTTTAATAAATTTTGACTTGAAAAACGAACAAGTCTTGGTTTACGAGTACTGAATATCATGTATCATGACACAACTGAGCCAATGGTTTTTCTCTCTCTTGCGCTGAGGAATTGTGGGTAATTGTCTCCCCAGCTCGGTCTTAGTGTGTGTAAGGTTTTATAATATCGTAAGACATTGTAGTCTAATAAGAAGATTCCTGTGCCCTGAGAACAGACCCCTCACTGTGCCTTCTTATGCCTTATGTGGTAACACCTTCTATATCCTGTATTCATATATACATCCAAATGGCTCTTGTCTGCTAGAACCCTCTTGTTTAATCTCCTTTCTGTCTCCAGGTCCCTCTATGACTGACATGTTAATGACTGGTTCTTTTGATGTTCGGGACATAGCACCGTTTAAATGTACTCACTTTGCTGATAATAAAAAGAGATCTTCAGACATCATGCCTGCTTGTGTGTGTGTGTATGTGTGTGTTTGTCTCTCCCGGTCGATCAGGCCCGGACCAGTAAGTGTATCAAGGTTTAGCGGACACAACGAGCTAAAACTCTTCTTCTCTTAGCGTAAAACTTAGCTTGGACACTCTTCTTCTTCATTTAAACCTACTGTAACAGTGCTCGTCTCTCACTGGTGTAATCAACATCCATGCACGCGTGTACTGTTTACTATAACACTGTGACCACGTGTGTGCGTGTTCATGGACATGTTAGATTTTGGTGCGAGTCAGGATCTGGATTATGTGGGGTTTTCTCAGAAGGAACTCCCCTCTAAACAGGTTGTGGACACGGTGATCAGTATCAAGTTCTGAAATATAAAAACCCAAAGAACAGAGTAATATTGAAATTGTGATGTTTCTCCTTCTTGTGGAAGGTGCCGCTAGGATCATTCATGCAACTTTTTTTCAGCTGTTTCCGTCAAAGGGGTCGCCACAATGGACCCTCTGATCCTCATACCACTTGGAACAGGTTTTACAGCGGACGCTCTTCCTGACGCAAACCTCCCATTCTTGGGACCGGCACTGCACGCTGGGTAGTAAGCAACCTACCAAAGGCAGGGCTCGAACCTGAATCCTCAGATCCTCAAATCAACAACGTAGAGCCAATCCAGTTCATATATATACTACATAATATATGTCGTTTCTAATTATAAAATCAGTGATCCTGACTTTTTAAGCCTCGATTGACAATTCATATTTATTTAAAATCTCCCACATTAGCATCAATTATGTTGGATAGTCATTTATTTATTTATTATTTTATATAATAACTTTAACCCAATTTTCTTGAATGCTGCTAATAATTCTAGAGCTGCAATTTATACAAACATGCAAGATGCAAGATATTTGGGATTTTTGCTAATATTTTACAATTGTCTTAATGCAAAATTAAACAAGATGATTTGAGTCAAAGAAACATTCACTCGAGCACAAAGTAATGATTATCACACAGTTATTCCTACAAATGAGTCTGGAATAAAATAGTGGGATCAGATGTAAACATGACTACACACATGCAAACTGTTTTCTAGTTCAAAGAAAGTATTTTATGCTTTGCTATTGCTATATTGTGGATTTTATAAGCCATATGGTATCAGCTCAGTGAAAGAAATGGATGCATTAGTGGCTAAATTGCTCTGAGGCCTAGGGGATAAAGTTCTCTGGAAGAAATTGAAAAATTACGAGTTCAAATCTCAAGAGTGCAGACAAGACAGTCTCTCGAGCGACAGCCTTAAACCCCGACTGCTCAGCTCTATACTTTGGAATTAGTTCTGACTCAATATTAAGTGACTTTTGCTAAAATGTCAGCTGTGAAATGCAAATAAATCCAAATTGTTTTGGTTTTATTCCTTAATATTCTCTTCTTCAGGTTTCCTGATCTCCAGGGCTCGCAACTGCCATTTGTTGGTTTGATCCTGATTGGCCACTAAAGCAAACTTCCCTTCTCTTCACTTCTCTTACACTCTTTTTTTTTTTTCCCGGGCAAAGTACTTGAGGAGTGCTGCACGTAATTCTTTAGAACTTTTTTCTTTCTTTTCTCAGGTTCACCTTGAGAAAGGAGCAGGCAGTTGTTAGTCTGTATTCCGGTGCATGAGCACATGTTCCTCACATCACTGAGACTATGTTTCATCAGATCACTTCGACTCTAGGCTTGTGTCATGCAGATTGTTCCCTGCTTATGATGTGATGGATCTGAATTGTGATGTGATTCCCCACAATCCAGAACTTTCATCACATACCCAAATAGCCAAAAGTATCTGAACACCTGACAGTTGCACCCCTACAGTATGTGAACATCTGATTTCAAACCGTGGACGTTATTACAGAGTTAAGGCAGTTTTTTTTTTTCTAAATCCGTGTTTCCTGATGCATAATTGTTCCATATTTAACAAGTGAGCGCGGGTCTCAGAGCTTCAAAAGAGCTTCTCCCTTTGTTTTACACCTGTTTCAGTGTCTATGTAAATGAGCTGAACACCCCAGGGGAGGGGATTTTTTTTATATGAGGTGTATTCTGTTTCTGTTTTTTGAGCATTTTGGCGGTTTGGAAGGTTTGATACGGTTATTTCTGTCTTTCGCATACTCTGTGTATACATGGTAAACTATCGCATTGATTGGCTCTGTTGATGTGTATAGCCACGCCCACCTCGAGGTAAAAAGCGTTATATCTGTCCAAAAAAGCGTTAGATGCTGGGGCGTAATTTGGAATATAACTGCTCATAACCTTACTTCTACTCAACATTCTGATTTCACTTATGGCACAGGTTTAACTTCAGGCTAATACCCAAGTACTTCCAAAGTTTCAGCAAATTCCGTCCAGCCAATTTTGCATGATGCTTTGACAAATTCTGGCAGGACAGACATACAGACAGTCAGAAAATTCTCTGAGATTTGTATTTAGGCCCTCCAATTTACACTACCGTTCAAAAGTTTTAGAACACTTGCAAATTTCTTTGTTTTTGTTTACTGATTTATTTTCTACATTCTAC
>JAQQZS010000039.1:25711099-25736010 GCA_030068045.1 Platyallabes tihoni | reverse complement strand
ATAGGCTCCAGGCCCCCCGCGACCCTGATCACAGGATAAAGCGGTATAGACGATGAATGAATGAATGTCATCATTTCCAGCTGATCTTAACCATCCAGTGTGTTTTTTTTATTTAATTTACACTTTAACCAGGTAAGTTACAATAAGCAGATTGTTTTTTTTTTTTTTTTTGAACTGGTGTGAGTGAGACGGAGATCACCCCAGACACTTACTCGGTCTTTTTCCTGTTCCTGTCCTCATGCAGGTCCGGTAGGTTGACCACGGCTTGTCCCAGGAGCTTGTCCATTCCCACCAGGGCTCGGTGCATCACCACGACGTACAGGGTGCAGCGCTCGGCATTCCCACGCTGGAACAGGGGCAGGTCGAAGGAGGCTTCCTCCTTCCACACGGGCTCCACGCATTTCTCCGCCACCGCCGTGGAGAACTTGTCCTTGGCCACCTGGATGATCGCGTACGCGTCATTCGTACCGTTTTTGCCTTTGACCCGCAGGTTGCGCGCCTGGTGCACCGTCACCTGCACGCTGGTCGGGTACCACTGCTCGGATAGAGACATCCTCCTCCTCCTCCTCCTCCTCCTCCGCCGGAATGATCAGAATGACGCCTTCTAAACACCCTGTACCATAATAAAATACATACTAACTAATTAGTTTCAAACTGTTTATCCCTGTTAACTCCACTGGCTGACTCCTCCTCACCTCCTGTCCACTCACCGTCCTCAGGAACTCGTTACCTGGCGCATTCTGGCGGTTGCTATATCTTCACACAAGCCACGCCCCCAACTGATTCCGCGGCCATTTTGTTCCCGCCCTTCTGTAGTTCAAATCAAGCCGAGATTGTTTTTCTGCACTTAAATTCTTGTTTATCATTCTTATTATCTTGCGTTTTTACTATTTTATATGGAATAGCTAGTTTAAATGCTGATAATACATAAACTTCGGATCTTACAGCGTAGTACTAGGAGTCGATTCCCTTCCAAAAATAATCGATTCTTCCCTTCCAGGCATTGAGTCGATTCGAACTGATTCGCTGATTCACTGTGTCTCAGAAGGAACAGAAAGTGGGTTGTATTTGCTGCGTCCTAACTCGTCAAAGCATCTCGCGAACTGAATCATCAAAGATGTCTGAATGTTTATTAAATGCGTCAATAAATAGGAAATGATTGGCAGATTCGACACAATTCCATAATCATGGAATCGGAATCGACTCTAGCGTTTCTACGGGTGAATAGTCCGCTTATCCAATCCGAACGCAGTGTGAATAACAGTAGCCAATCCTGAGTCAGAATGCAGAGTATGGTTAGCCAATTGTAGCACAGGAGGCGGGAGTTGGTGTAAAATAACAAGAAATAACGCGTTGCTATGTGGCGAATGATGACGCCATGATAAGTTACGGAAAGGTTTAACATTGCCACAGGATGATTTCCCCACACCCACGATGAATCACAGACTAAATAAGAATATAAATAGTTTAGAAATAGTTTCTATAATTACCATGAGTGAGCCTTCTTCCTTAAATAAATGAGTTTCTATAGTAACAGCTCAACTTAATTATTATGTTAATAAATTCAAATTGGCAAATTGATATTAATGTGGTATTAATATTCGGCACCAAGGTGGCTTAGTGGTTAGTTATACACATCTAGTGTACTGTATATACAGTGTGTGTGTATATATATATATATATATATATATATATACACACTAGATGTGCCCATAACTTTGTTCACATGGAACTAATATGTAGTTTTCAATGACACACTCATAAGCATGTATTAAAAAAAATTAACAGCTTGAATTTTAAGATGAACTAATGATTTTCTAAGGTTTCCATGGGCCAATCGCAATGAAACAAACAAACAAAAATCTTCTCTTACAATATAATATTTTTTATTATTTTAAAAATCATAAATGTAGACACTGAAATTGTGTCAGAACGTATATGGGATTATGTAGTCAGCAAGTAACACAGAATATAAGAACTTGTAGTATCACTGGTGCACCACCTCATTTTGCTCTTACCAGCATTTTCCAGGACGCTGGCTCTGGACACAGACATCATTAATGGCCTCCAAGAAGTCCAAATCTCTTTGTGTTTTTTTTTTCCTTCTTTTTTTTCTTATGGGTTTACGCAAGACAGGATAAAGCCTTGCACACTGGAGACACATTTTTGAGGCATGGATTCAGGAGGATCTTAGCAATATAGCAAACGACTTCCTTTAGAAGACTGGTTGACGCCACCATTGCCTATGCTGAAATTTAAAGATTCACTTTCATTTTCCTATGAAAATAACATATATGTACAATTTGTTTCAATTAATTTGTATTAGAAATGTGGACTGTATTACCAGTTTTTAATGCCTAGTTACTGTACTGTAGATCGGGTGATTGTGGAGGCTGATTCAGCACTCCACCATTCTTGGACTAATAGCTCTTACATAACCTTGAGGTTCGTTTCAGGTCATTGTCCTGTTGGAAAACAAATGAAAGTCCCACTAATTGCAAGCCAGTTGGGACGACATGTCTCTGCAAAATGCTGTGGTCGCTATGCTAGTTTGACTTTAGTCACCAACACTGTGACCAGAAAAGCTACAGAACGTCTGCCTTTTTCTCAGTTCTGTATATCTTATAGATCTGAAATATTTTTTAAATAAATCCCATGGGTTCTTTTGGATTCTCGTTTTTTTTTAATTCAATATAGCGCTTTTAACAATGGTCATTGTCTCAAAGCAGCTTCACAAAATTATAAGAAAATTATGGACATGTGTATGAGCGAGTATGTGTATATAGACCATAATGATTAGATTGTCCCTGATGAGCAAGTCAAGGGCGACAGCGATGGTGGCTTCCTGAGATGGAAGAAACCTTGAGAGGAACCAGACTCAACAGGGAACCCATCATCATTTGGGTGATAACAGATAGCAGGAATTTTATGCAGACATACTGTGTGTTAGGCAGCTGGAAGTTCAATATAACTGAAGATGTCTAAGTTAACATGGAGCCCAGTTCAGACAGGTGCAAAGGGCAGAAGAGGTCTGGATCACTGGGAGCTCAGGAGCAGCATGTGTAGCTCCAAACCATCATGAAGTATTTCTACAGAGTTATAAAATATTTCTAAGTTACGCGGTTACTCTTCTTGTCCATGCCAATAATTTAAAAACAATTGCTCAGTGACTGGTGGATTGCTGATTGTCTTGATTTCTCCATTTGCATATAAAGAGACCTACCTACGCATGTGATTAGTTTAATTGGAGAGAAGCCTGTACACCTTTCTTTGTTCATGTCAATTATTTCACACCCATTCTATTCCATTCAAGCTGGATTGTTTAAATTTTTTTGTCATTATCACATTGACGTGAAAATTTGTTTTTGGCAATCGTTCAGAAAATGTTTTTATTTCTAAATCCATGAGGCGCAAATGAAGCGCGGAGTGACGGAGAGATCCTGCACCACCGGTGGAATGCAATTGTCTGCCTTATTTCGGAGGTTATGCAGTTTTGTCATGCATATTGATTTTCAAGACACATTCAAGACACAAGATAATAATTAAAAGAAACCACCAAGATATTTAGAAAGTCTTTATTTTGCATCAGAATTTTTATAAGGCACAAAAAGCAAATATATTACTGGAACTGAAAAAGGAATTTTCGTATTGATGCAAAGTGACATATAAATATACACGAAACATGAAATATCCCTTTAAAAACTCGAGATGACAGTAGAAAACATCATTAATGGATAAATAGCCTATCAAATACTTTTTGCTGACCAAAAACTTCATGCATAGGGACAGAAAAAAAAATCACATGGCTTATTAAACCGTGGCACAAACAAGTTCATATATCATTTAAAAGCAAGACAAATGCTTGGTACAGTCATGTTTTCATTTGACTTCAAATTGGGAACCATGGAATTAATGCAGTCGTTTGGTGATAAAAAATACAATTAAAAAAAAGATCACAATAAGTCATGCCTGTTTTTAAAAGGATAGTTCAACCTTACCCAGCATCATGTTACTAATAAAACACACTGGAATCCAACATGCAATAAAAGGAAAGCTCATCTGATTTGTGATATACACTATAATAAATACTGATGTTATGGAACTTGTAATAATGTTTGCCTAATTCTGGGATTGTGTATACAATTTGAAAACTTGACAAATACTGTAGCAGTACTAGAGATGCTTAAAAACGCTTCTTTGGTGTGAAAAAATCCCTGAACATAGAGCTGGCGGAAAACTTTAATCGAAGATAGATTCATGATACGAAGTGTAAAAAAAATGTCATTGTCATTAACATGAAATTGCATATGATGTAATATTTTAAAAAGCTACTTCTTGGCATATGCAGGACTTGTAAATGAAATTATTGTCTTTTTGAATAACACTGTTCCCCCCCCTTTTAAGACCAGGGGTACTCTCTTTCTTTCTTTCTTTCTTTCTTTCTTCCTTTCTTTAAATTGTATTAGAAACAAAAATTGGTGTTCAGTTTGTTCTAAGTGCACTAAATGTACAATTAACAACATTACACTGCTATACTGTACTGCTTGATGAACAACCACCTCGAATCTAGACCGTTTAATCACGTCTTCAGCCTGGTTCCTTCAAATAGTTTCTTAAATAGAGCTTTTTTTTTTTTGGTCCTGTGCATTTGTTCATTTGTTACAATCAGAGAAAAGCTACGCAGATGTTAGCACTGAACAGTATGTTAGTATGACGGCGGTGATGAGTACACCTGAGAAAGAAAGAAAAGAAAAGAGAACAATTGAGACAAGAAAGGAAGAAAAAGAGAAGGAAAATACCCTGAATCTGCTAATACATAGTTTGTGCTTCATTAAGGTTTTAAGCAAGGGTGGACTTTTTTTTTTCCAAGTGCTACAGGAAAACCATGTCAGACATGATTAAACAAATAAAAAAATCTCCACCCAAATTTATTTCAACACAACGCTAATAAAATCCCCACTCATAGCCTTTATGACTTGGCAGTATGTTTGGTTTGGCAGTGCATTTGATAAATGGTCCTCTCACTAGAGGGCAGTCTAGACCTGTGTTTTTCATTATAATCTTGACCTTTGACACACAAGAGGGACAGTAATAACACACAGACTTGAGTTATTTCCTGTCTTGCAACAGAAAAAGAAAAAAAAAACACACAGCATCCCCCAGTGCCAATAGATATTCCACAAACAAAGCTAGGAAAGGAAGAAGTGAACTCACCGCAAATACTGGAACGATTAAGTAAGGCCAAGAGGTATTTATCAGTGCTGGAGAGGAAATAAAGCTAAATACTGTAATTGTCAATTAATACATCCATTCATACAGACATTCGGACATAGACATACACATCTCTCACCATGTGCACATGTGCACGTTCGCTATGTAACCAGCAAACACAAAGCATGACAAACACACACACACATATACACACAGAAAAAAAAACAGGTTGTATAAGCAAAAAAAGTTCCAAATGCACTTTGTGGTCCATTTCCACTGATATGCATAGATCAAAAAAAAAAAAAAAAAACAAAGCTTACAGATAAGGTCTTCATTTTGTCGCAATAGCTTTTAAACCTCACATTAGATGTTATATTCTAAACATCGAGCACATCTATCACAGATAAATAATACTGTGTCATCATTTCTTGATGAAAAAAAAAATTTATTTGGAAAGGGTTCAGTTTTTGCATATACTGTACTGTTTGTAAATCCCTTCATCTCTTTCTCTCTCTCTCATTAAAACAATACGACGAGGCCGAGACACCGAGCCTCCTGCTTTATATAGTACAAAAAATGTACAGGATCCCTCATGAAACCTTAACAAATACACGCGCTGGCAAACAGTCTGGTGTGCTTGTGGAAGGTGCAAATTCTTTGAAGCTCACTGAACATCACTGCTAATGAAAAACGCCAGAGAGAGTAATACTGGAAGAGACCCAACGTTTCACTTGGGACTGAGGGAGTCACCATACACTTGTCTAAACAAAGAATGCTTGGGCACACTTTTGTCGCCATCACACCGTCGTCTCACTTTTCCAAACTCCGGGTCTCATCCCGATCGAACCCTGCGAATGGTCCGAGCCGCTCGCTTCCAGTCCGATCCCTGAACCTTTCAGCATTCCATTCGATGTGGCAGGTAGCGTTGATGAGGTTGTGCCGCTTGTAGTTCTGGTGGCTGTTATGGTGTCGGGGTTCATCAGATATGAACCTCGTTTCAAGTCTTTATCAGCTGCAGTGACCAGTTTAAGATTGTCCCTGCTCGCACTGCGCTTCTGTCCGTTCTGCTGCATTGCGACCCGACTCGCTATAGAGGGCAAAAGCGGGAAAGGCTTCTTGCTTCCGCTGCTTCCTCCATCGCTTCCTTCTGAAGGACTTGTTCCTGGTCCTTCCCCACGGTGTCTCCCATTGGTCAGCGGACCGTTATGGCTCTCCGAATGGCTGTTTCGAAGACTTCCATTCTCGCTAGATGCATATCTAGGAACATGAATGTTGATCTGGTCCACCCCTGGTGGGCCCAAGGCACCTACACTGCCCCCACCACCTCGTAGTGCTTTCAGACGATAATGTCCCCTTCCCTCCCCCCGGTGGTGGTACTGGCCACTTCCTGTCTTAGTCCTACTGCTAGTCTTTTTTCGCTGTTGCTGCTGAGCAGGTAAAGTGGTGTTAATACTTGGCAGCAACAGGTTGTTGTCAGGTTTGTTGTTGGTGTTGTTCTCCGTGCTGGTGCTGGTGTTGGTGTTCGTGGCTGCCAGAGCGCGTGTAGCGTTGTTGGCATTGTCCTGGGTCACCTGCAAGAGGTTGGTGAGCTTGCAGGAACCAGCGCCAACACTGCTGGTGCCACTTGGCGTGGAGGATGACCTGGCGGAAGAAGAGTAATTGCTTTGCTCTGCTGGAGGAACAGAACCGACAAAAATTTGCGAGCCCCTTTCAGAAGTGCTCTGGACTCCAGCGGTCGCAGTGCAGGGTTGCCTGTAGGCTGGGACCGCCTGCGAGCGATGGTACCCCCGGCAACATCCAAGCCAAGCTGCCTGGACATCCAAGCGTTTGAAGCAATGATGAAGCACCAAGAATATTCCCAAACCTGTCACCGTTCCGCCATACAGGCAGCTGAACAACTTCCTCTCTTTGTCCGTGTGCCACATAGCCATCGCACCGCAAGACCACAGGAGCAGAAAAACGAAGTGAGTCGCCACCAGTGCCAAGAACTGCACTTTCAGTGAATATTGGTCCTCCTGCACCTCCTGCATTGGACCAACTGCAGAGTCAGTCGAAAGTAAACTAGTGCTGCCACTTAGAGCCGGCTGGGTTTCGGGTAAAGGAGACGATCCAGAGGTGGCGCATGGAGGTTCCTTATCACTCTGGGAGGTTCGGCATCTCAAGCGTGCGATGGTACACAGGAAGTAGATCCAGGTCACCAGGATCACCAGGCTGGCGGGAACATAGAAAGCGCCGATACTGGGCTGCCATACCAACCAACAGCTGCCAAAGTGTCAGATGGAGTAAGGTCAGAATGGGCAATGAATTACTTAAAGACAAACAAAGGTGCTCTGTTCTTTTTAAAGGAGCTATAGTGCGTTGCCATAAACACAGAAAGCCAATGCATCCTGAAAGGGCGCTAAAGGAAATGCCAACTTTGACAATCATGCCATTTAATTTAAAAAATCTAGTAAAAAGCATTAACAGAGGAGTGGAAGTTATTTAAACAGCAAAAAAGGACTAAATCTAAAAATGGGAATTTGATGTGTTCACAAACTTGCAATGTACTTAAAGGAAATGTACTAAATATATTACTCACTAAGGAATGTTGTCTCCGTAGTTGTTAATATTGACAGCTGCGGTGATGCCGCATACGATGAGAGGAACGCCGCCGCCGATCAAATAAAACCTACAGAGAGGGGAAGACATGGACAAGTTCTGGATGAAGCTTCAATCTGCAAGCAATTTCTTGGGATTTGCAGTCGGAACAGACTAAAACATTGGTTGATCCCCCCCAAAAAATGTATAATTGTTGACGTAATCCCTTATGTAAGAAGAAGTTTATTCAACGTTTAAGGAAGGAGTCTCCCGTATTAGCATAACAGGAACTTTTACAAGTATTACTTTCAATCCTGGTAGACCAGGATCACTGAAAACTCATGCACTTTCAGCCGTTTTCAATATCCTGTGATGTATTTAATTGGATTTATTAACATCGTGCTGGTCATGGTGATGTGACATAAGCTGAAGAAGAAGTGTTATAACTGAGGAACGGGAGAATAATGAATACCCATTAGCAGGCCGTACTGTATGTATGGAGGTCGGCGACACACTTATACACGAGGTCAGTTTTACAGAGAGTCCGAGAACCCTGTCTGAAGGAGAACAGTGAGCTTGTGCATGTCAGCATATGCATGACAGACTCTAAGCATGATCTCGTATTATATTTATGGCCACTTTTATCGAATCCGTTCACTGTACATTTTCCTGGTCTCTTTTTTTGAGTCATGCTTGTTCCACACTAACAGATGGCTCTTGGTTCTTGTAAGGACAATGGTGCTCTTTGACTAGTCAGGTTTTGTGTCAGGGTGGTCTTGCACTCGCATGCTTGTCTTTAAATGGTGCTTTATAGCCTCGGATTGCTCCTGTCTGTCTGCATCTGTCCTCTCTTTGAGTCTCACACAATAACACTTTATTCTTTATAAGTGCTTGAGAACAAGAACCCATGATATGAAGAGGCAAAGCAGCACTTTCGTATGTAGATATGTGTAAGACACAAGCATGTGTAGTAAACACTGGTTTCAGTGAAATGTAGTATAAGTGAACTCATGGAAGAGCATAAACTGAAGCGTTTGGATATCTGCAAACAGAATCTGGAGAATTTTGATGCTCTAAGGAAGGTGAAAGTTTCTTAAAGAGAACCGGTACTGGTGATGAGACATGGATTCATCGCTACGAGCCTGAGAGTAAACAGCAGAATGTGGAACGGAAACATCCTCAATCGCCAACTGAGAAAACGTTCAGAAGTCAAACATCAGCTGGAAAATTGATGCTTACAGTTTTCTGGGATTCTCAAGGGACAGTATTGGAACATTATCAGGAAAAAAGGTTCAACAATCCAGCTGAAGCTCACTGTACAGCTGAAGCATAAATTTCTGATTAAATGCAGAGGACTGCTATCCGAGGGGGTCGTAATCTTGCATGCATGTCCGCACGCTTCCGCCCCTGAAAGCAGCCCTATGAGGACGAAGATTCACCTCTGATGAAGAACTAAAGACAGCGGTGCATTCATGGCTCGCAGCTCAGCCTAAAACCTTTTTCTTCTTTTTCTTTGGGTGATTTTTTCCCGATTTTCTCCCTAATTTAGTCGTGTCCAATTCCTCCCACGTCACTAGGGGGCTCCCACATTAAGGCTATTACTACCACTCAGTCGGGAGGGCCGAAGACTGTCACGTGGTTCTTCTGAACCACATGATGCCAGCTGACTTTTCGAACTGCTCGCTCACGCACCGTTAGGGGCGGCGTAACACACTCGGAGGACAGCGCTATCCGCTCCTTCCGCTTGCGTGAGCTCACAGACGCCCCTGATTGGCTGTAGAGCCGTGATTAATGTGGGAGCACTAAGTACCTCTCATCCCTCCCCTCTGAGAGATCTCGGACAATCAGCTCTCTCTAGACCTCCGGCTGCGAGAGGTTACAGCATCAACCGGAAACCGAACCAGTGATCTCTGGATGATAGGGCGAGCACTTTACCACTGCACCACTCTGAGGCCTAAAACCTTTTTCAGTGAGGGAATATGAAAACTCGTTTACAGATAGACAAAGTGTATTGTAAAGCAACACCTCTCATATGATATAATACTATGAATGTATACAAATTTTAAAAAAAAAAGTGTTTGGGGCACAGTGCAACAAGTTACCATGTTCTGGTGTCACTCAGATGACGTCACTGACCTGAGCATGGGCCGCTGAGTGGGCACCGCTGCACCCTCACCATCTGGTTGCCGTGGAGACCTCCACAAGGCTTCTTTATAGAGCACCCGTGCGCTGACGCCGATCCATAACAAAGTGGACAATGAAGAATAGTGGAGAACAATGCCCACCTAACACACACACACACACACACACACACACACACACGCATAACATGACAAAACAGTTTTAATCTTGTACTATAAACCTTTGCGCTCCTGTTTTACATGACACTTGGACAATTTAGGATCCTTACCGTTTGACACGCAATTTTGTGGCTAGTTAAAGTAATGCCGCCGGCAAACACCGCAGTCGTCATGGCGATGTGAAAACAGGTGTTGAGTAGAGTGTGCCAGCTTTTCCTAGTGACTCGAATAGAGCTAAGGACATAAAAGAATAGAGAATGATTTTTTTTTTTTTAATTTGGAGTTGGTCTTCCTCATGTCACACGCTGTAATCGGAGTGTGTAAGCACTAAACTAATCAATTCAGCCTTAATGTGTCACTACCTGTGGTGGAGAATGTATGTAAAGATGATGGTGAAGAGGCACAGGAGGAGCACTGCAGTGCAGGTGTACACCACCGGGTGGAGCACTTCCACCAGACCAGAAGGAGGGCCTGGGAATTCTGGCACCTCCTGGAACAGAGAAAGTGTGTGTGTGCGTGTGAGAGAGAGAAGCATTACAAAAGCCGCATACTATGCCTTCACATCAAGGGACTAATTGCATTAACGTCTATACGGCTGCGTTCCTGAACCGCTGCCTCGCCAAAGTTTATATGAAACGTAAGCTCTAATTAAACTCAAACATCCTGAGATATGACATAAATGGTCAGAAAGGCAGAGTCGGTGCCAAGAAGCACGCAGCCACGATTAAAGGTTCACTCAATCAACGTCAGGCAGCTTTCCAGAGACATGTAAGAGCCAGGTCAGATATAATACCCCTCGCCTGGTGTCAGGATAAGAGGTATGTAGTGTTAAATATCTGTTAGTAATGGGAGATGTGTCCTCCCTATTTAAAGGAATGAGTCTCTCGCAGACAGGCCAGAGCGGCTCATTAGATATACAGGATTTACTGCAGGAAAAAAGTTGTGCATTGCTGCTTTTGCATTATTACAACATAAAAACTGGTATTTTTTTGCTGCTATACGGTTAAACAATAGTACCGTACAGTACTTTTGGCTTTACCTACCTGTAGCACCGCGTAGTTACTGAGTACGGTACAACGTAGCGTCGATATGCTAGCATCACTGTGCGCTAACTGGCAGCCGTCTGTACTCCAACTCCCGTTATGCTTCAGGTCGTGGAGACTCCATTGTGCAGCCACTGGGTCGTTACCCGATGACGTGTGTCGCAGAGATACGATGATGGGAGCTGACTGGTTCCACATGGTGCATCCATCTACGAGAGTGCAAATAACAGGATGTGATTTCTGGGTCATCTGAGGTGTTGCACTGGTAGTACTAATGTCAGCTAGATTTTAAGCATCACTGAGTGTTTTTTTTCCCTCCAGGTTTCCTCATTTACACAATTTAACGACATGTGATGTACCAGTTTCACAGGATTTCAGTTGTTAAGTTATTATTATGACTTTTTCATCACTGTGCAAAAAAATTCCAGGTTGCTCACCGAGGCCTACGTAGATAATCGGCGTGTTCACTCTCCTCCTACGAGCTCCGCTGCTTAAGTTTCCGATAAACGGGAAGAATCCTCCGGTACGGAAAGCTACGAACTGCAGTTTACAGTCTGCGGGGGCGTTTGGAGGAAACAGGGACGGTGGCAAAGAGACTGACGCAAGTGCTACAGCATTCTATTTAAAAACAAAAGAAAAAGAGAGAGAAGGAAATGAGTATTAAGAGAGAGCTACGCTCCAGGATTTCGAAAGTTTTATTTTTATTTCTGTCTCACCTTTAAAGGGAAAGCACTTAAAGACATGTTGTGCGCTCCTGTCGTGCAGCGGAAGCGTAAGTGCTGCTCCTGGGTGGATTCGATCACGGCCAAGCCGCTGGCACTAGAGCTATCATGTCTCTCATAGGCAGTGCAGGTCATGCCAGTGAAGTGGGCGGGGCGTATCAAGTGAGCTTCCATCACGATGTTCTGAGATATCTGTGAGAAAACATTGAAATACATTTTTGCACAAACCCTTATTTCATGCAATGTCATTCTAAACATTATTTCTTCTCTATGATGTAACTAGACTCATTATCTTATTACGGCAGTATTTGCCCTGGAACAAGCCTAATATGTCAAGCCATGACCCATGCTCGTCGCTTATGAATGCTACGATTGTTTTACTAGCGTGAATTGGCCCTAAGGCCGCACAGCAGTGCATTCTGGGAAGATAAACTCAATGACTATTTCCTTTACAGATACACTGCATTCCCAGAAACTTCAATTCAATTCAATTCAATTTTATTTATATAGCGCTTATAACAATGGTCATTGTCTCAAAGCAGCTTCACAAAATGAACAAGATTTTGTTTAGAAACTTCATGTGAATCCTAGCGTTCCACCTACCATGGAGAGATCCTGGGCATTCGGGTGAAGCTGTGGCCATGCTAAGGTCTCCAGAGAGCAGACCACAGTGCTGCACGCTTTCTGATCCTTCTGAGCCTGAAACAAGATCTTATCATCCACTTGCATCAGGTTACTGCCCATCTCCACCAGCACTTCTGACAGCTGAAACACCAAAGAGTACATTAAGACTTAATAGCCCTTAGACTGAGCCATAAGAGATTCGGCAGTACTGTCACATGCTGGAAACTGGGAACTTTACTAACCTCACGAGATTGATCGAGATAATTGTGGAATTTATCCATCATCTGTGAGACGTAGAAAACATCCACGGTGTCTGTGAAGCCTGCTGCCTCCAACGTGTATGTCCTCACCTGGTGTGCCAATGTCACGGCATTGGAGGCATTGATGGGCATCTAGAACACAAAGATTTATATATTTTTTTAACTTTATGTAGCATTTAGTCTGATTCAAGATGTTTTCTGGTACATTCGAAGAGTATCAGAAAAAAAGGAAATCAGAATTCTAATTGAAAAAAAGTTGAGATTACAGTCAGAATTCAGAGATAAAGTCTAAAGTAATAGTTAAACTAAACTAAACTAAAAAAAAAAAAGTAAACTAAAACTGTAGTCTCTTTCTTTCCTTTCACAGAAGAGTAACACTCCAAGTGTACATATTTTTACTTTTTCACCTTTTTTTGGCGAAACCACCAGCAAGTTTTTACTGATAAAAAGAACCACCTGATTCTTCTGCAACTGGTATACCTCAAGGATCCATGCTTGGTCCTTTCACCTTCTTAGCACACATGGCCTTGTTTGCAAACACCATTCCTGCTTTATTGCATTTCTTTTCTATTTGTAACATTGCTCAGGTTTATACGAATCGCCTATTGATGCTGAAGGCGATTTTGATTAATTGTGCAGCATAGAAGAAATTTATAAACCACGTTGTTGATAACCTACCAGCATGAATGTATGAAGGACATTAGTGATGTCATTGGTGTAGAGGCACTGTGAGTAGTCTCCTTCCTGCCAGCGCCCGGAGCGATCGCAGTGCCGAGACGCTCTCTTCTGATCAACAGCACCCCCTCCAGCCAAGGATGGATAACGCAGCTGCAGGCAGTACTGATATGAAGTAATTCCAGCTAAGGTTCTTGGCCACCTATAGAATAGCATGTCAGAGCTCCTTTTAGACATTAATCCTAATAATAGTTCATTAGAAGAGTGACTTCTTTGGCGTTGGCGTGTTTCAATCTCACCTGAACTCTCCTCTATTATTGGACACTCTTTGCTCAGGGCAGAACGTGGCACTGTTTTCCAGAACGACGATCTCCACGCTACGCGAGACATTCCCTCGTTCCGTCGTCACCACACACTCCCACTCGCCGCTCGCATCGACGTGAACATTCGACAAGATCAGCTCACTGTATTAAAAAAACAACAACAAGAAAAAAAGAGATGCCTTACTGTGCGTAAAGTTGTGTTGATCAATTTAATTAAATCGCGCTGTATGATTACCTGGTGATGACAGTGCAGTCATGTAAAACACTCTCCTCTAGAATAACGCCACTCTCAGGGTTGTTCCTGACACTTCGGCCTTTGTGGCGCCAGTGCACGGCCGTGATTTTGTCCACCCGGGCAGCAGTACAGTGGAAAGGCAACCTGTCTCCCTTAAACACGACTTGGCGCAGAGAGGGTAGCAGAAACAGAGTGTGCAGCTCTAAGGGGCCTTCTGGAAAATTCAGCAATAAAGATTTCATGAATAGAGATATAGTTTGTACTTTATCCAGGAAATATAAATATAATATACTGTATTTGCCAGTGATCTAAAAACTTACAAGTCAGGCCAGTTTATTTATTCCCTTTAGGTAATAGCTAAGGGGAAATTGCCTACAATTTTTTCTTTCCTGAGAAAAAGCGGTGAACGAAAAAATTCCTTGATCATTTTCCTTGGGTGTTTTGATGCTCTATTATAGCTCATCCGCATTGGGATGATTGTGAAAGAGCCTGGCTGAATCGGAGATGTTTAGTGGCTTTCAGGGCTTTTTTTTCACAACACTGAAACCACAGTGGAATTACTCGGAGGCATTCATCTCCATCTGCTGCTCGCCAATGCAAATATGTTTTATACATTGCAGAGGGAAGGAATGGTGACATGAGGTGATATTATAACAACAGGAGGGAGTCTGGTCTCAGACCCCATAAAAAAAAAAGGGACAAAAAACAAAAACCATGAAGATCAACAGAAGGATCACATGCGGACTGACAAAAAGCAACGGAGAAACTGAATCAGTTCCCCAGTGGCAAAAGATGAGCACGGAATGACGGCTATGGAAAATGAGCGAGCGGGATTTTAAACTGAGCTCCGGCGAGGATACGACCCAGACCGAGGGAGTTCAGCGTTCCTAAGAAAACAATTTTTCAAAGTGGCAACAGAATTTCTGTGAATTGACACTTCCTCTGTTTTCCAGTCATCTTCAGATCTGTTAACAATCTTAACGTGAAATATGTGGATGGCGTTTCTCACCACAGGTCAGGTCGCTCTCTTTCAGTTCTCGCAGCGGCCTGTTCTGGAACCTTCGGGGGTACGTGCAGAGCGTCTCATCTCCGAGTCTGGCTGAGCTCATGCGGAAGAAACCCGGCACCCACTGGAGGGCGCAGTCACATGACAGGAACTCGGAGTAAAAGTTCCTAATGTGGTAGAAAAAGCAACTTAATCCTTTATACAGTCAGTATTTGTTTTAGGATCTGTTGAACAGAAAAATGACTTTTTAACCTTTTTATATTTATATTGCAGAGATCTCATCAGGAGCATCCCTCATCAGGAGCTTTTTATCCCCTCCAAAAATACTCCATAAATAGTATTCTCATATTCATTCTAATGACTCAGATATTAATAAAATATATGGCTGTTTTAAAAATATTTCGCAAAATAAAACCAAAGGTGGCGCACGGGGACGTGCAATAATAAACAGATCACAAGGTTCAATAATAAAATACGACTTATGACATAAATATAAAGGGTCATAAATACATACTCTTCTGCACACATGCTAGATAAATAAATTCTTCATTGTTCCCTGGTGACCTTCCGACTAAGAGAGGGGTTATAGAATAATCTATCATGTCTGTGGTTCTTGAGTCTCCGCTTTCACTGTAAAACCGGCAAAAGATTAAGCTTGATATCCATCATATCCTACATGACCAACATTATAGGATTTAACCCGGCATACCTGACAAAGATCAAGCCTTCCACTTACACAGATTTAACCTCAGATGCGGATTAATATCATCACACTGACAGACACACACACACAAGTGCAAGGGTTGTACTGTCATACTACTAATAGTGGGCGATATGACAAAAATATATGAATCTTGATATAATTCCTGCTATATATACGATCTGTATCATGTTAAATCCAGGTTTATGAACAATTATCCAGCAATACAATACAAAAAAAAAAAAACAGGTTAGGGTTAGTTAATACATTATTTAATATGTGCAAAAACAGACTTATTTTTATACGTAACAAATAAAAAAGTAAAGTTTATTATTTTAAAAAATTATAAAATTATAATAAATAATACAATTATAAAAATAAAACAAAATTCAGTTACATAAAAGTTTTAAAAATGCAAAAAGATTTTATTACTTTTGCTGCTTTTAGATAGTTTGCAATTAAAAAAAACACAAAAAAAGGAAGGGGAATCAATAAAATACCATCATGCCCCAGTGCAGATTTGTATTGTGATTCTATACGTATAATGATTTTATAAATATCTCGATTCTTATACTGTAAGTCTCCTACATACGAATGAGTTCTGTTCCCAAAACTCGTTTGTAAGTCGAATTCGTTTGTAAGTCCAACAAACACTGTCTAGGTACTAGGATACTAACACAATTGGCTATACACGGTATATTACAGTACAGTGTTGTTTAGAAACGTGCCGGTGGTTGAAAGATTCATGTTAAAAGAACGTATGCCATCTTTTCACTTCGCTCCATTCAAATAAAGTGAATTATTTTCACTTTGGTCTCCATCGTTATTGCTTGGTGCTTTCTTAGTTATTGCTTTTCTGCTTTTACGCTTGCTTCAGGCGTTATGCTCCAAAATGTCCCCCCTGCCACGGATTGCCTCCATAACACAATCGCTATCTTCAAATCGAAGTCGATGTACCTTTTTATTCAAACGCGTTAGCGACTGTGTTCCTTTCCCTACGCTCGGTTACTGAACACCATCATAAAGAAACACCATCACTTTGTTTTAAAGATAGCGACTGTGTGATGGGGGCAATCAGTTGCAGGAGGGCATTTAACGCATAACACCGGACATCCTGGGATACGCGCTGCACGCACATGACAGTATAGGCTGGTCATGTGATCTAACTTGCGCAACTGAACATGCGGGAACACGTGTTCGTATTTTTAGAAGTTAACTCGAATGTTCGTATGTAGGTGACTTACTGTATTAGATTTTGTTCCAATTTTTAAAAATTTTGCAAATAATTGGCTTGTAGCATATATAGGAAATGCTGTGCTACCTGCCGTTGTGTGACTAGTTTAGAGTGCACCACCTGTAGGATTATAGAAGAACAGCAAAATTTTACCATCTCAAATGCGAACGTACTGTATCTGAATTTATTATTTTTTTATCGAATTTTGGAGTCAGTCAGCAATATTTGAATTGCCATACAAAAGTCGCAATACATCACTGAATCAATTTTCTCGAAATTATCTTTAATATCGCCATCAGAACAAAATACTGTAACATAATTTATCATAATATCAGTGTAATATCATCATATCATCACCCAGCCCTTCATACTACCACAGGTGAGGTTTTTATAAAGAAACAGAATGAACGTTTTCCCTTTTTCCTCAGGTGGAAGTCATCCAAGAATACTTTAGATAAATTAAATTTAGATTTAAATGAGCCGTAATGTTGCATGAGTGTTATAATTTAGTTGTAATGACTTATCGCTCATGTTAAGTTTCAGGACAACGATGTTTTTTGAATGACAGAATGAGCGAACGATCCAAAATCAACATTGCGAATACAACATCCAAAAGAATGGAATTGTAACTTTTATTTGGAGCTTTTATGCTGATAAACGTCCATTCGCACGACGTCTGACCACATGCACAGTCTCAGATGATGAGTGTTTTTTGTTTTTACCCTTTTAGCTGCTTTTTAACATTTTGTAACATTTTGGTAAATTTCTATTGTCTTGTTTTTTTGTTTTTTGGTGCTCATTATGTACACACATTTACTAGCATCAATATCACATTCCCTAGTGGTTCAGCGGTAAGCACAAAATGCTCCTACCACACCATCTGGAGATCAAATCCCATAGGCCCTTGGTTTTGTGTAAAGTTGTTTTTGCAACCTTTTATTAGGGGAATTCGTTCAACTTTAGTCGACGGTGTTCAGATGACATTTCATTAAAGAATTCAAACTTTCAAAAACAACCTTAAAACGTCCATAACATTGCCAAATTAATGTGACCACAATGCTGTGAAAGCCGAAACTTCCTGCAGGGTTTCAGTTTTGGCAAATAGAAGCAACTAATGAATCCTGAAGAAGGATTGAGATCGGTTTTAGTTTTAGAGATGTAGCTGAGGTTGAGGAACTGTCAGAGTGAGAATTTACACAGCATGTAGACCAATTTTCATATCTGGAAGTTATGGTCATATTAAATAATTAATAACAATAATATATATATATATATATATATATATTTAAATCTGACCACACCTACTTTGAGTTTCTGGAGCACTAAACAGATCTAGAACCAGAAATATTTTGGTTTTATATTTGTGTTTGTACAAGAGAACATCTTAATTAGATTTCTGCTGCGCTTTTACTCACACCAGCTTGAGCGAGGGAAGCTCCTGGAAGATGTTCGGTTCCAGCGACGAGAAGATGTTTCCTGAAATGTTCCTGAAACACAAACACAGTGCCTCAGGAATGTGGACATCGTTCCCAACTGCACAGCTCCAGGCTAATTGCAGTCAGAGAGTCTCAGACCATCAATAAATTTCGCTATGAAAGAACAGCAGCGTACAGTTTGGTGAGGTTGGTGAGTCCCTGGAACATATCTGGAGTCAGGCAGCCGATCCGGTTGTTGGACAGGTCACTGTAAACAGGAACAAACGGGATACACGTTGAGCAATCGAGAACGGCGAGCCGGCCAAACCGAGACCGAGCGCTTCACGGGGTCACCATTACGGTCGGAACCTTTTCGGTTTGTTAGTTGCTTGGAAGCACATAATGGAAATGGCCTTTAAAAGGCTTGGAAGAAAAGCAATATATGAGGTATACAAGCTAATATAAACTCATCATAACCTAACCCAAACAAAACGAGACAGGAGCCCATTAAAGAGTACAGAATAGCACAGAATCTGCTTTCACTCGTGTCGACTTGTGCCTCGCGTCCTCATGTCCGTTTGCTACTACTTCAAGTGATCTGTCCGGTACCTGCCCCCTATCTCTGCCTGTTTATTCAGGCAAGCCTGCTGATCCAACACTGACAAAAGAGAGGGAAAAGGGAGGCAAAGAAAGGGAGTGAAAGTATTTAATGAGTCTGTTAAACGACATGAAGAAAACTCTGCCTTACCCAGGACCTCAGAGTTTCACTGGTATCGGTCGGGATCGGTCACTTCCTGTTAAAAGAAGCACTATCATCTGTGATATCGTTTCCGTGCAGCCCCATTTGAGATTCCTGACCAAACTATTTCCTCTGAATAAAATAAACTCCCATTGGTGTCTGGAGAAAAGCCCACATTGTGACTGCAGCTTGCAGTCGCTCTAAAACGCAACAAGAAGCCAGAAGCATTCGTACGGTCATTTCCAGAGCCGTCCCAGAATCCTCTGCAGGCTTCTGTGGTTCCATCAGCAGTTGTCTGAGAGTTTGTGCCATACAGATTTTATTCTCAGGATTATTATTATTAGTAGTAATAACAGTGAGACAAACAAGATCAAGGCAAATCAGAAGTTTATACTAAAGTGCTCGGTCTAATATTTCATCTTATCTTATACAAGGACTTATATGGCAGAAAACTCCATCTAAATGGATTTAGAAAAAAAGTGTACATTAGGAGAGGTTTATTTAACATTTATTAATGGTGTCTCCAGTACCAAGAGCTAAAGCCTTCAGAAAATCAGACCTGAAAAAAATGATTTGCTGAGATGCCGGTTTATAGCAGAAATATAACATAAATTATAACAGTATTAATTACTAATTATTAGTAACACTAGTTGTCTGATTTGTCTCAAGCAGCTGTTTCCTGTCGCTTTGTAAGAATTAAAAACTGTTAAAGTATTTAATAAGGATTAAATCACTGTGTAACGCGTGTTACTGATTGTTTAAAGGTCTTGTACAAATCTCCAGTCCAGCAGGTGGCGGTTATGCACGAACCACCCATAAACACACCAAAAAAAATAAATAAAAAAGATGTGATGTGATGTGACATTTTAAATTCTTTTTAGGCCATTTTATGTTTGAGTTTATCTAAATAATATTAAAAGTATGAATCGATTCTTTTCCCCTTGATTTTTCTTTCGATATCTTCTCCTAGGGCGCTGTATCATAGCTGACCCTGTGCTCTGACCCCAGTTACTGTATGCTGGGATATGCAAAGAAAGAATTTTACTGTGCTATAATATTTATGTGACAAAGTCTAAAAACTAAAAAAAGAGCATTGAAGTTTCAATGAGCAACAGCCACCAAACCAGAGACGGCATAGGATTAACACACAACTCTGATGCACAAGAGGCCACCAAATGAATCTCACACACCATTAAAAAGTTCCCACTTGGAGGACAGCACCACGATCCCTTCCGCTTGTGTGAGCTCACGATGGCCATGCTTTCCATTACTATCAATTTCTTTCTCTGCATACATCATTATACACGGTTAGTAAAGAAAATGAAGAATTTCAGTCAAAACTTACAGTTTCCTCAGTGCTGTTAGACCCTGAAAAGCTCCAGGCATGATGGTGCTGATCAGATTACTCTTCAGATCCCTGCAAAGACAAATGTGAATCAGAAGATCAGAAGATGCAAAAGGTTCAGGACAAATGGAAAATTTGGAAAGATATATTGTGCAATGCTTTTAGTCACTAGAAAACACTCATTGCAAGTTATAAATATCCACATTTGTAAATATTATTTTGTCATGACTTCAAAAAATAGCGCCACCTATAGGACCATTGAGAAATGGCAACATTTTACTAACTGAAATGAATAACATATAAAATAATAAAAATAAATTACAGTCAGTGTGACGATACATAAACTGCCACAAAAAATAATCACTAACCCTAACCCTACAGTTCAATGTATTCAATCAATATATACAGAGATATTTCAACATCATCAATACAGAACACTAAACACAACCTCCATCAGAACTTCAATCCTTTTTTTCCCAAACGTTTCAGATACTCCGACAACAAATGAGGCACAAAACCTGGTCATTTAATTGTAAAAAGAAGCAGATCTTGAAAGAAAACACTTCTCAACGAGAAAAATGCTGTACTTGAAGGTACTTTTAAAAAGACAATTCCCACATGAACTTGCTCCATTCTCTGCCAAGCCATAAATATCCATTTTTTTTAAACAAACTTTGAAGATACAGTTTCATGCCGAATCTCTAGCCCCCCTCCACCATTTCCTGTCCTCTAATTTAACCCACCGCCATGTGCTGAAACACTTATCAGTTCGACCCCCTGAACACAAACAGACTATTGGCCTCTAAATTAACCTTTGGAACTTTTGCCATGATATTTATTAGCCAGGTGGGAATTGGGGGAGAATGATGGAGGTCAGCTGATGCTTTGTAACAGCTTCCTCTTGTATGACGCAAATTAAGATCCAGGTCTGTTCCACGAGTGACGATTCCCTTTAGAAATGTACCAAAGCTTCCAAACGAGAGGCTTCCAACCTTCACTGGCGCTGAACTCAACGGAAAGGGGACTGATTAAATACCGCTCTTTCTAATATGTAATGGCTCTTCAGGACAAAAGCCACTGATTGCATCTTATCTACAAGTTAAAACATGGCCCACTATTTACGAGCTCGAAATCCTATATGGAAAACCTCAGGCATTCATCTGTCTCCATACTGTTACACGAATGTTCACTTGAGTCAGCTACTTTTGATTATTTTACCAGCATGGTTACTTTAAATCTGATACGTGTCAAAGAATGCATAGCCTCAAATCTTGGCTGCGTGTCACAATGTTCTCATATCCTGACCACAGGATTTTCAGACCTACTGAGATGAAGAATTGCATCGTTGGATCTTGGGATTTATGCGAGTCCAAAAAATTCCATCTATAAGATGAGATGGAGCAATCAAATCACATGTCTAATAAACAAGCAGCTGTAATCAGCAGTTGAGGTCTTGCGAAAGACCAGAAACGACCTGAAATACTACGCTTTACTGTATGCCTCCATAACACCTTTGGGGTTGGGGGTCCAACATCCAACAAGTGTTCATGCACGTCAGGGCTTGGTGGGTTCCCACTGGGTACTCCGTTCCTCCCACACACACTAAAAAGACATGTGTTGTTGGTTGTCTGGCATTTCCAAATTGCCCAACTAGTTGTGGTCCTCAACAATGTACTGTAACTTCCCCCACAACAGCAATGGCTGCTGGCATAAAGTCATAGCTCATTATGGCCAACCACAGCTTAGTGACACTGACTTCAATAGATGAAACACATCTAGCCTAGCAATATCTATTCACTGAAGCTTTGGCCATTCTAGAGTAGATGCCAAGAGAAAATGTTCCATTTCATCAGTAATATAAGCCAACATAATGGTTCACTACAAGGAAAAAAACTTTCTATCTAGCATGTCTATCTCTTTATTCCATGTTGTGTTTGATATTTAAATGAAATATAAACATTTAATTAATGTTTTGTCATATGTAGAATCATTGTACAGAAAAAAAAATTGATAGCACCACAGTGTGTTGTGGTGTGAGCTTCAAGGGCAACTGGTGAAAGGTGGCAGAGTGTTAAATGAGCACGAGAGAGGGACAAGAGGGAGAAAGACCAGCACTAAAGAGAGAGAGAGAGAGAGAGAGAGAGAGACATAATGCAAGGCAAGAAAAAGATAATAGATTGACAAGAGGGAGACAAGGTCAAAGAGAGATAAGAGAGATAAAAAAAGAGAAAAGAAATCTAAAGAAATAAGAGAGACAAGAGTACTGAAAAGACAAAATGAAAGATAGGACAGATATATGAGAAACCAAGAAAGACAAAAAAAAACAAAAGGAGATGACGGGGACAAGAGAGAGACAAAATGGAAGAGATAAGATAGACGCACAGGGAGAAAGAGAGAGAGAGAGAGAGAGAGAGAAAGGACAAATGAAAAAAGCCAGAGATATTAAAAAGACATGAAGAGAGATTATGAAAAGAGAGAGAGAGACAAGCAAGAGAGATAAGGGAGTAAAAACAAGTGAGATGAGAAAAAAGAGACAAGACAAGACAAGGCAAAATAGAGACGAGAGACCGAGAGAAAAAAGACAGAGAGAAGGTGAAAGAAAGATGAGAACGACATAGAGATGAGAGAGAGACAAAGAGACAAACGAAATAAAAAGAGAAAGAAAAGCGTGATAAGACCTCAAGAGAAAGATGGGCGACATATGAATGAATTAAGAAAATGAGAAAAGAGACAAAGAGAGATGCAAGAGACACAAGGTGAGGTAAACCAGAAATGAAAGAGACAAAGAGATGAGACAGAAAGAGAAATAAGAAAAATTCCTCTAAGGAAAAAAACAAAGTGACAAGAGGGAGACAAAAAAGGACAATGAGAAATAAAGATTGAAGAGACAAAGAAGAGATGAGAGGAGAAAGAAATGAGAGCGATAAGAATAACAACGACGACAAAGAGAAAGATAGCATAGAAATTAAAAAGCGGGACAAGAGAGAGATAAGAGCAAGACAAGGTGAAAGAGATATGGGAGACACAAAGAGATGAGAGAGACATGAGAGAGACAACAGAGAGATGAAAATAAGAAAAAGATAAAATAAAACAGAGAGACAAGACTGAATGAAATGGACATAAAGACAGGTGAGAGAGAGAAGGCAAAATAAAATAAAACTCTAACAAGAGGGAGACAAGAGAGACAAAGAGATGAGAGAGACACAAGAGACAGATAAGGCGAAAGGTGGAGAGAAACTAAGAGTGCGAAGGTCAAAGTAGGTTAGGATTCTGGTCACTAAATGCATGGCCTTGCATGGAAGTCATGAGCAGGACAATAAGTGTGTGTGTGTGTGTGTGTGTGTGTGTGTGAGACAGAGAGAAAGGGAGAGAGAATGTTATAGGTGTCTGAGTAGGTGCTCATCAGTGTGTGTGTGTGTGTGTGTGTGTGTGTGTGTGCGCGCGTGTGTATTAGTAGCTGCACTCATGTGGAACAATAGCTGTTTCCTGGCTGGCGTGTCCCAGTCCTCATTAGCGATGTGATGAAAGCAGATACAGTACACTACCCACTCTTTCCTACTCCTCACACACACACACACACACACACTTGCGATCACACTCAAACCCGTCAAAGCCCAAAGGTCAGAGCAGCGGACGCTCTCTGTGTGAAGATCAACAGCGATGCACACACAGCCACCCTCTTTTCACTGAGATAGGGAATGTGGAAGAGAGTGAGTACACACACAAACACACACACACACACACACCATATTCTCCGTATCAGGGTCTCGTAAGCACCTAAAAAGAAAGTACCCAGACGACATGAGGGTCTGCGAACTGAGCAAGCGCTGTGCGAAATCGATTCTGCTGCACTTCCTCTCCACATGAAACATAAATTTTACACAATGCGCACACACACACAGACACAAACACACACGCACACACACACACACTCTAGACTTATAAGTGTGTATACTCCATACTGGTCTTAAAGAATAGACTGTGTGATCTGAGACAGCACGATGTGTTGTGATTGGATAGTTTTGCTGACGTTTTTAGTTTTGTGGTTATAATTGTATACAGTAGTTTTGTTGTTTTTTTTTTTAATTTTGTTGTGTTTTAGTTCTTAGTTGTGTTGTTGTGTCTATTTTTGTTGTTGCATTTTTATTTCACCGTTGTGTTCTTAGTTTTGTTGTTATTTTAAGGTTTGTTGTTTTGTCATTTTATAGTTCTGCCGTTTAATTTTAATTGTGTTTTTAGTTCTGTTATTATTTTATAGTTCTGTTGTTGCTTTAAAAAAAAAATTTCACTGCTGTGTTTTTTTTTTTGTTGTAATTTTATAGTTTATGTTATTGGGTTATTTGTTTTGTTGTGTTTTTAGTTTTGTTCTGATTTTATAGATTGTTGTGTTTTTCATTTTACTGCTGTGATTTTATAGTTTTGCCGTTGTATTTCTACAGTTTTATTGTGATTTTATAGTTTTTCCGTTGTGTTTGTACAGTTTTATTGTGATTTTATAGTTT
>JAQQZS010000039.1:25667145-25678687 GCA_030068045.1 Platyallabes tihoni | reverse complement strand
CTCCTGGGATAGGCTCCAGGTCCCCGCGACCCTGAATACAGGATAAAGCGGTATAGAAGATGAGTGAGTGAGTGAGAGAATGATATGTTGTGAAAAGGTCGTTCAAGTCAACCCAGGACTTTTAATTGTGCTTTATGTTACGCCAGAACACAGTTATAAGAGTAAAAACTACCTTTATTTCTCCATATAATCCCCAGCTACACTGATGCACTTATCCTAGTGTTTCACAAGCGCTTGAATACCATCGAGGTAGACAAAAAAGCAACACTAAATGTTATAACACATATCATATGTAAGGAAAACATCTTTGGGTACTAGTAGTATGATATTTCAGCCATTTTGCCCAATTCTAGATGGAAAATTGTGATCAGCAGAGAGTCGAAGGGGATTCCAAAGCCGTTCAAGTCAAACCGGGACTATTGATTGTGCAGAATAAGAGAACACACTTACTGTATGAGAGTATGTTTTCTCAGTATGCTGAAGCCATGATCAGACTGTCTAATTCATGTGCTGCTAGGATCTCTTCATTGGCTCCCTGTTTCATTCAGAATTGAATACAACGCTGCCCTTCTTACCCACCAGTGCATTTATGGGGATGCCCCTCCCTATCTTAAAGATCTCATTACCTCACATACATCTATACACAACCTCCGATTTGCGTCAGTACATCTTTTGAAACCTCCTAAGACCAAGCTTCATACTATGGGAGACGGGGGTTTTTTGCTCAGCCGCTCCTAGACTGTGGAAGGCTCTCCCAGAGTATCTGAGGATGCCACAGACTGTTGTCTGGTCTTAAAACTCATCTTTTTATCAGAGCTTTTGGGTCGAATTAATGTCATTTGTAGCTTCAAATATAAAGTGCATTATAAATAAAATGTATTATTATTATTATCATGTCTGAAACTCTAGCCTCCCAGGAACCACCTTAATGGCCCAAATATGTGTTAAATGGCTTGGAGTGAGATCAGATCTGTACATGAGATGTAGCAGTAACTTCCAGCCAGGATCCTGTAATGTGCGAGTGGTGTTCGTGAATCATTATGTGTAAAGTTTACACAGACAGATGGGTCTTTTTCCGCAAGTTGACGCCAAGTTACAGTACGTCGATTTTCAAGGATCAGGTGTCACTCGCTGAATGTTCATCATTCAAATGTTTTACTGCGGCTAAGCATCTCATCACCGTACTGTGCTTCTGTAAATGTCAATCGATTTAACACCTTCATTCACAAGTCCCGGTTTGACTTTTTAATCCACTTAACTTTTGAATAAACGACCTTCATTCTGACTTGCGTTATCGTGAGGGTAAACACGGTCATTTCCCCACCACTTGTCTAACATTCTATTGTTTCCCTGTTTAAATAAACCCACATTTTGATTCTGTTTATTATTTAACACTGAGATAAGAGTTTACGCATACTGTAAGCCTAAGGAAAAGTCAAGGCATGGATTCAGTGATGTGATTATAAACACATGTATAAATCTTTGGGTGGAAAATCTATTAATCTGTGATATAAAATCGAGGGAAGAGTTCGATGGAAATGGATTGATGCTCATGGGTGGAGAAAGAAGAAAATAGAAAGGGATTGGCATTTTTTGGAGTCACATAAAACGAGCGCAGTGAAAGGAAAAACTATCCAAACACGGATTCCTGCTGTGCTCTGGGAAGAGCATGAGAACATATCAATCTCTTGCTCTTCCCTCGTTCTCTAGCTCTCTTTCTCACTATCTTTCCTTTCTCTTACTTTCTTTCTAACATGCTGCCTTTCTCTCGAACATCCACCTTTCCAGCTACACAAATAAACCCGGCTTTCGTATCGCTTTCATAACTCCGTAGAGAATCCCGAATTATACCTTGACCTGCATGCCAGAGGTCAAAGGTCGAAGCGAGAGTGACAGCAACAGGTGTGACGAGAGTCAGATATCGCAGGTTGTGCGTTTTTTTCTTTAATATCCACTCCCTTACTCACACACCCATCTTGCACATGCATACAAACACACACACACACACACGACAAAATTTGTTGCTTTTCTTGCACAGAAGTAAACGGACTATCTCCGGGAACAGCAGGTCTCCGAGGACGCCCTTCCACACAATTCCCAGGATATCTCTCAGGAAAGGTCTCTCAAAACATACACACAAACACACACACTGTACTGTGCTCAGTGTCCACACAAATACAAACACAATTTGTTTCACACACCAACCTGGAACAACTGCCACACACACACACACACACACACACACGCACGCACAATACACACACAGCCATTTGTTGCAGCCATACAGCAGCTGTCTGAGGGAGTATGAATTCACACACTCACATTCTTCACACACCACATGCCCACTTGCCAAGGGCACTACAATGTGGATGTGTGTTTTCATTCTTGTATAGTTATGTCTTGAAGTCAATGATAATTATATTGAGACAGTTTTGATGAGAGAAAATAATAAAAATAGAACGAGATAAAGAGTTCCTTTAAAGATCAATCCTCAGGGCCGAGTGTCCTAAAAGCAATGAGCAACTGAGGGTCAAGTGAGACGAACGGTTTATCTACCAAGTAAGATGATCTTAAACCTGAGCCTTGACTTTGAACACTACACATCACACACAATCAAATGTCAATTTTAATTTACTCGCTGGATTAATCATCCGACGGGCTTATTATCACCATCCCCTCATGATATGATACACCGCCCGGCCGAAGGAAAAGTCGTAGCTTTGATTCCAGCACGCGAGATGATTCCTCAAGCTCCCAGAAACACTCTTTCACAATCTGAGTCCTGAAATATACCTGTACCATCAGGGAAGGAAAACGTCTGGTCATTCAGTACATTCAGGTCGTCAGCTGACCTCATTTTATTGCCACATAACGCTGCCGAGTCCAGACCTGAGCAACTGCTCAAACCCAGATCATAACACTGTCTCCAGAGTCAATGATGCGCTCATCGCTTCATGCGCTTCCCTTCTTATACTTCATTATACTTCTTATGCACCATCACTGGGGAATAGATTCAATCTGGACTCGTCACATCACATGACCTTTTTCCATCGCTCCAAAGTCTCGTTCTTGTGCCTCCTAGCTGACTAAATCCTTTTTTTTTAATAAGTCTCAGAAACAAGTGGTTTTCTTAAAGCCTCATTTCAACCCCCCTTTTTTTTACATGGTTTAAGCCAATTCTATGACTTTCAAGCATTTTGTGAAGAAGTACCCCATGATTATGTATTCTAGTTCATTAAAGTTCAACTTCGGTAAGCTAGAACAAGAATGTATTTAATTTCAGTTCACTATTTTTAGATGCAACCAATTTTTTTAGGGTAATTTGCTGTTGTTTTGTTGTTTTTTTTCAGCTCGGTGGTGATAATCCCAAAATGCTTGTTTTTTTGTGTGTTAAAGATATCCCCCCAATTTTTTTTTCTATTATCTTAGCACTTAACATTTGCTAACGATTTCATACAAACGATTTACCAATGTGTCAGAGTTGGACCGTTTACGTGTTTTTTTGTTTGTGAGCATTATCCCCTAAAGTGTTATTTAAAGAAGTCGCGGGGGTCAAAAGTGGACTTGCCATTTCAGGCACACACTCTATTATCTGTTACATGTTTTCTCACTCCCTCGCAATTTATCTTCTTGTCTGCCACCTCCCCTGCTCGTCCTCCCCCTCGCCAGTCCCCACGCAGGCGCGCGTAATTAGCTCTAAACACAGAGGCCCTCTGGTCCACATCTGGAAGAGGTTTGGGCATGGCAGTTTCCTACCAGCACGGCTAAATATTTAGATTCAGCCTCGCTGTGTATGGCCGAACTCGGGAGGAAGAGGGGGGAGGGGGGGGGGGGACTGAAAGGAAGAGTGAGAGTGTGCAAGAGTGACGGGTGGAATGACTTTTTTTTGTTCTATTTGTCGCCACACTGATGCCGATACACAGATTCGGTGTTTATTGGACGCTCGTTCTGTGATGGAAAACTTGGGCTGCCGTGAAAGCTGAGACTACACACATACTGTAACGAAGACACAAATTGATCCGGAGATGAGAATGTAAGGGCTGGGTAGTAGTTCAGCGCTGCTTGTGCTGCTGATGAAACCTCGCAGCTCATTATTGTCGGGGGCCCAGAATTCAGACGTGGGCTCCATGACTTAAAGTGGAACGAGAAGGAAAATGGGGGTGGAATGAATATGAGGCGGGACTGATTAACCCCTTCTTACCCAAACACTAGCAAATGATAGACTACCACAAAAACGCCAGCATGTCCGGTCCTATCCCACAGAAACACCAATGCGGGACAAATTGCAGAAACAAACTCAATGCTGGTCGTGATAGAAAGGTATCAGGACACCCAGTGCATCACAACATGCTGTCCATGTATCCCAGCAGGCAAAGAGTTGTTTAGGAAGGTTGTTGACCAGGCCTCTAAATTCCTGAGATCTTAATCTGATCAAGCATGCATGGGATGTGCCGGACAAACAAATCTGGTCATGTCCATGAGAGAAAAAACCTGGAGAGAAACTTGCTAGTCTGAACTACTGTGAGACATCAGACAACAGTTTTGTGGTGACAAAATGTAAACAGTATAGACTTATTTACTACTAATTTTACCCAAAGATATTTTCCTTGCGCTCGTTGTTGACCAGGATAGTCTCAGAAGGACTCCTAAGATTTAAAAAACAAATGTCAAAAAGAAATAATTGTACAGTATTGGATGAACCGTACTATATACAGTAGTGCAACATTCATTCATACCTTCTTTCATAAGCCAGTCCTATTAATAGGAAAAGGCCTTCTTCTCTAATCTTTATTTCGAGCGGGAATTTGGTGTTATCTAACTTTTATCACGTGAGGAATGCCAGATGTTGGCTTGGTGACCTACAGCTGCTCAGAGAGATAGCCCTCAGGCCTAAACTACTGACCCTGCGTCTCGCAGCTCCGATCGTCCTACCCTGACACACTTCGATCCTATAACACAGTCCATGTGGAAACACTTAACCTCAATCGGCTGTGAGTTAACTACGCAGGAACTTTCTGGACAGTGCTACATTAAGCGGTTGCCTGTCGACCTGCTCCCGTCTGTGTGAAGAGGAGCCAGACGAATATTGTGGGCGTGTCCCGAACGCCCACGTGTATCAATAACAAAAGCGCTACTACAATGTGTTGTAAGTAACATACAGTAGCTACTGTTTACACTTTATTTCATCACATAATCAATTGAATGATGAATTTTTAAACCAACAGACATTCCTGAATGGATTATGGGGAATCAGAAAGTATAAACACCTGAGAAAAACACTTTAAACAATTTAATTGGAACGATGATCATTGAAGTATTTATAAAAATCAATGCAGTGATGATGAATTCATGTATTGCCACACTGACTCCAAATTTTAGTTTTTTGCAATTTTGAAAATAATCTTTTGAATAAAATGTTGTAATTCCTCTATAATCCTACAGGTTCTAAACTATTCACACATTGACAGGCAGCACAGCATCCAGTATGGTATGAGCAAATTATTTGATAAGTTTATTTAGAATTTAGAAAACAAACAAAAAAATTACATTGAATTGCAATATTTCTAAAATCGTGCTACTTATAGAATCGCGATACAGGTCAAAATCGCCAACTAGGTACTTAAATAAACTCTTTCTCGACTACCTTCTTCTTTCTTTACGTTTACTTTCCCCAAAAATATAAAGCATAATCACCCCAAGATGTGCAAGATTAAACTGAAAAAGCTTGGCTGAAAAGTTCATGCCAGACTGCTGATTGACTCCTGTTGCTAAATGGGTGCGTTACACCAAGTCCAAATGCCAATTGCCCCAGTACCCTGACTGCATCCGCTGACATTCCAGTCCAGCTGACAAGAGAGAGCGCGGCACAGAGGAGAGAGCGAGAGAGAGCGAGAGATGATGCATCCGAAGCTGCACCTGGAATAGTGTCTGGAAACGCCCGAGGAATGTCAGGAAACAACAGAAACATCAACATCACGCCAAGTATTCCACATCTGGAGCAGAACCTCTACACGTCACTAAATCTAGAAGAGTGTGAAAAACTTGCCATGGCGCGTCAGGTAGAAAACGAGTTAAATATGTCCTCGTTATCTTATTATCCGTTTCCATTTACTCAATCTAATCTAATGCTTTATTCCGAAGCTCAATGCGGCATGGCATACGGGGAGGGGAGAAAAAAAAGTCCTCCTTTGTCTCAGTGGGGAGCTTCGAGAGCTGGAAGTATTTACCTCTAAACCACGCAAGCCTAATAAACGTGTCATGGTGTGCTTTGCACATGCTCAGAAAACATGGAAATGGCATTAAGAGGTGTGGCTGCCTGCACCCGTCGTCGTACGCCACCTGGGCTCGCCCGTCTTTCCTTTATTTTGAATCCACTTCCTTGACGATTCGGCGGATCAATGTGTTAAGCAGATGTGAGCGGTTATTAAGCAGAACCATTACGCTCCATAAACGCGCTGCCCTCAGCCTCCTCCTCTGTGGAACCAATCTACTGGCTCTTTTCTCTATCTGGGCCACTTTTTTGCTATTTTTTCCACTCAGTGTTTTCATTTTTACGACACTCATGTGAGAGCGGGCGTCGTTCCTGCTGAGGAGGTGGGCTCTGGGGTATTGTGGGAAGATGGCAGGTATGGAGGGGGGGTTAAAATGGTATACGGTGTTAATGTCAAACACATGAACAGTCCCAGGTTTTATGTTTTAATGCATACATTTTCTGCTCCAGTGGAGACGTGGTTTTCCTCAGGAATGGAAAGTGATTCTGAACGTAAGTCCTGAACATCAGAAAGAAATAAACTTACAGTACCAGTGTGGATATAAGTTTGGATTAATTTTCTACATCCTTGAACAGTACTGGATTTTTAGATCACATATGACATTAGGTAACTAAGGAACAACACCACCAACAGTCAGTTGTTATTTTAAGACATACATTAAAGGTCAGCTGTTCTGGAACAGTTCCTGCACGAACAGTATTGTCAAGTGCATTTGCAAACCATGATGAAACTGGCTCTCATGAAGACCTTTCCAGGAAAGCAAGACCAAAACTGACCTCTGCTGCAAAGGAGAACCTCATTTAGAGTCACCAGCCTCAGAAATCACCAATTAACAACCAGCACCTCAGATTAGAGGCGTTATGAAGGATTTACAGAGCATAAGTAGCAGAAACATCTCAATATCAACTATTCAAAGGAGATTATGGTATATTTTGGACGCCTTCCGCTTCGTTTTACAATGTAGAAAGAAATAACAGGAATGACCATGGGATTAGAAGGCGTGTCCAGACTTTTGACTGGTGGCGTATGCAAAGAGCAAAATCCGAACCAAATCAAATATTTTGACTCCTGCACAGGCTTCCTTCCTCGGGGATTGGAATTAAGTTGATGTTTTGCTCACTCATGACAGCATGTAAACAGAGAAAAGGTCCGAGCTTCAATCATAACCCGTAAATGCTTGTATTTACCTAAGAGGGAAACAAAAGAAATCACATATCAGCCCCGTGCGTCTGGTCAGCCTTCCTTCCTGTAAAGAGGGCACTGGAGATAGGACTGTTCAAAACAGAGCGCAGCATCAGAGCAATGGGAAAGGAAGCAACCAGGCAGCCATTAAAAAAAAATTCAATAAATGTAGAGGGAGAACGACAGAGAGAGATATATAGAGAGAGAAATGTGTTTCTGTTTAGCCCCCTTCAGTACAGCCAAGTCAGCTGAAGACTGGAGAGTGGGCGGAATGTGTGTATGTGTGTGTGGGTATATATGAGTGTGTGTGTGTGTGAGAGAGAGAGACGGAAGGGGTGGGTTTTTAGGGTGTGGGAAGGGAGCTGACCAGGGGCACATTTCCTTTCTCTCCACACTCAAACACAGATGGAAAATGACAGAGCTGCGATACAGAGACTTCATTCTCCACTCTGAAGCGCCGCAGTTCGCATCCTGAAACACATTCCCCAAACTTAACCCGACCTGAAAGCCCCATTATAAACCTGAAACCTCTAACAAGGGTCCATGTGCATGTCCACAGCTTATGATCCAAGACATATATACGTAATTTTTACCATCCATAATCCCCACCCTGGTGATATATCTATAGTTACTGTGCCTGATTGTCATTCATACACTACGGGAAATTTTAGGAACGCCAATTAGCCTAACCTGCATGTCTTTGGACTATAGGAGGAAACGAGAGTACCTGGAGAAAAACCCATCAAGCATGTGGAGAACATGTAAACTCCATGGACACAGACCCCGAGGAGGAAATCAAATCCTCGACCCTAGAGGTGCAAGGCGACCACTAAGCCACTGTACCGCCATATATAAACCCAAACAGGCTCTGGTTACAACCCAGCCCAAGACGTTGACTATTAGGCGGATAGTATCAAAGTACCAAAGAATCTTAGCAACGCATGTTCTTCATCAGTAGACGTTGTGTATCTGATATTAGATCGCCAAAAATTTACACTGTTATTTTGGTCGCACACTCATCCATAAACTTCACAGCAACTCATACGAGACGCCATTAAATAACAGATGTACTTGCAAGTGATTAAAACATGATGCAAGCTATTATTAATAGAAGCCATTATTGGTAGTAGTAATAGTTTAATTGTGCATAGTAGTGAGTTATTGTTGGTGGCGCTGACATTATCTTTGGCGACTTAAGAAAAGTTGGTGGTGGTTGTGGCGGTGGGTGTAAATTTAGTTGAGATCTTTACAGTAACTGTTGTAGATGTTGGTGGTGGTAATGCTGGTAAAATATTGTTGGCATCTTTAATGGTTGTAGACATGGTAGATTTAGTATCTTTAGGATTTCTAGGGCTGTCATATTGGTTCAACTGGTATTATTGATATTTTTGACAGTGGTGGTATTGGAAAAAACACTGGCATCTTCGGTGGTTATAGAGCTGCTGGTAGTGTAGATGGTATAGTTTGTGTTTTTGACAGTTACAGAGTGCTTGATGGTATCAGTGATATCTTGGATGGTGGAAGAGTTACTGCGAATGGTGGTAATGCCTGTATCTTTAGGTGTTGTGTAGTTGTTACTAATATTGGTGATACTGTTGGCATCTTTAATGGTTGTAGAGTTATTGGTGATTGTGCGGGTGGTATAATTTGTGTTTTTGAGTGCTTGGTGGTATTGGTGATATCTTAAGAGGTGGAAAAGTTACTGTGAATGGTAACAATGTTTGTATCTTTGGTGGTTGTAAAGCTGTTGGGGGTGGTGTGAATGGTATTGATCATGTCTTTAACAGAGTGTTTATAGAGTTAATGTGAATGATGGTAATATTTGCATCTTTGGTTGTTGTGTAGTGTTCCGCTGTCCATGGTGATATTGAGTTTTTGTGATACTGATGGTACTGTTGGTATCTTTAATGGTTGTAGAGCTGTTGTGAGTGGTGGTAATATGATAATGTGGATTATTTTCGAGTTGGTAGTGGTATCTTTGGTTGTGTAATTGTTACTGGTGGTGACATTGTTTTCTTTGTGATGTTGGTGATGGTGTTGGCATTTTAGGTGGTTGTAGGGTTGTTGGTGGTGGTGCAAATGGTATTGATCATGTCTTTGACAGTTACATATTGCTTGGTAATATTGGTGATCTTCGGTGGTGATAGAGTTTTCAGTTGTTGTGTAGATGTTGTAGGTGGAGATATTAAGATTTGTTGTTGTAGTGGTGGTGGTGCGGCTGTCATTGTCGGTATCTTTGACAGTTATAGATTTCTTGGTGGTAATGTTGGTATTTTTGGTGGATGTTTGGGGGTTGTTGTTGTTGGTGGTAGTGCTGGAAGATGTTTTTTTTTGAGTGGTGGCGGTGGTGGCTGTGCTGTCAATATTAATTGTAGTGCTGGTGGTGGTTGTGGGGCTCGCAGTGTCACTCATCAGTGAAAACAGTGTTTTTGGTGGTGGTTGTGTTTGATTGAAAGGGTTTTAATAAATGACCGAGGAGAGAGGTAGCATGACGATGAGGAAGCATAACAGAGACTAAGTCTAAAAGTTGCACTTAAGCATGACTTGTTAATTTATTTATTTTTTAATATTGGCATCAATTTCAAAGTTGAAAAACTGTACACGCGCGCGCGTCACTTCACGTGAATCATCCCCTCAAACTTTCATAAAAGCATTTACCCACGTGCACGAGCTCTGTGGTGTTTCCTTCTGAAATAACACACATTTTACTCACAAAGAAACGGTCCGGTTGGGCATCAGGCTCGCTCTCGGCGTCTCCGTCAGCTCCTTGCCGACGCAGCTCACTCGTTTGCGCGCGCCCGCCTGCGCCGCGTGGCCCTTGGAGCGCTCGTCCGTGCAGCTGCAGCCGCTCGAGAGAAGCTCGCGACAGGCTCGCGCATATCCCAGATGCAGCAGAAGCAGCAGAAGCGGCACGAGCAGCGACCGGTAGCGGAACGTGAGGCGCGCGCTGCGGCGTCGCAACATCGTCGGTGCTTTTTCGGTGACCCGAAATCAGCCCATGACATCGGCGCGGGAATCGCTTTGAACACCGCAAGACGTCTGACCGGAGGATTAAAGCGCTACCGCTGCTGCGCCGATACACCGTCTACCACCAATCTGACAGTCGCGCGCTCCTCAGCTCGAGCTCTCCATCCCGTGCGTCCAGGCGCGTGCGGCTCGGCGCGCGCCGTCATGAAAACGCAAACCCGGTGGAAGAAAAAGCGGTGCGAAACAAAAACAAAAAAACATAAACTCATGACAAGACTCCAAAAAATATTTTAAAAGTTACTCAGGGCTTCGAAAGAAAGCTGCCACGCATCACGGTTTCGCCAAAAAAAAAAACTATCGCATCCTGTATGTCTGCGTGCACACCGGGTGTCCCTCCAGCCCAAGCTCGCGCACGGTCTGTGCAACCTTCCTAGCGTGTAGCTCTTGAGTAACGGTACGACCTTAACTCCCCTTAATACCCCTGCAGCACTTCATCCTCCACCGCCACCCTGTCGCAGCTCACTTACTGCCCTGAGAGCGCGCGCGCCCCCTGCCCATTTTCTTTCCCTACACGCACGCGCGACCTGCCGCAGGGTCCTAGTGCACAGGCAAGAGAGATCAGGGAAAGAGTTAGTAAACACTGGTCGCGTCCTTAATCTCGTACTTTCCCCCTTAATAGTGAGGAAAGATGCGAGTACACTGTAACACCAGTGAGGGACGAACAGCTTTCAGCAAATGTACAGGGTGTGTCCTCTGTGACTGTCATTACACTTAGGATGTTCCTCATCAAAACACTCTTAGGATAAATATGTACTTTACTTTACAGTCCTGCTTTTGTTCCCCCAAAGTACAAAAACTGTAAGTGCACCATGAAAAATCACAAGTGTGGGTCAGTTACACATGCCTTATTGCATTTTACTGCTGCACTACAGGCTTCTACTGAGGAAGAGACAGATAAATAAATAGATAAAGAAAGAAAGAAAGAAGGAAGGAAGTAAGGGCAGGAGTAAGTAAGAAAGAGAGAAAGAAATAGGTTAACGAAATAAAGAAAGAAAGAAGGAAGGAAGTAAGGGCAGGAGTAAGTAAGAAAGAGAGAAAGAAATAGGTTAACGAAATAAAGA
>JAQQZS010000039.1:25623366-25636013 GCA_030068045.1 Platyallabes tihoni | reverse complement strand
GCCTATCCCAGGAGGCTTCGGGCACGAGGCAGGGTACACCCTGGACAGGGTGCCAATCCATCGCAGGGCACATACATTGATGTTTAATTAAGCAAAAGCACATTTTATCCAATTACTCAATTAATCGATTAAATTTTTGATAGAATACTCGATTACTAAAATATTCGATAGCTACAGCCCTACTGCACACCCTCTCTCAAGACACCACACTGGGATCCTCTCTCCAGGTTTTAGTCAGGACTTGAGCAAGTCTGAGTGATCGCTTGCGCCTGGGGTGAAAGTCGAGACATAAATTAACCCACTAAAGCCTTGAAGACTACAGACGGATCATCCGTTTCATGTCAAAATTATATATAAAAAAAAAAGTTAACGGCAAATGGAGTAGAGTGTGAGGTTTTATTAAATAAGTCAGATAAGTATCAGGAGTATGCACAGTATTGAACCTACTGCACATATTTTTACTGCACAGTGAGAAGAACATTTAACTGTTCATGAGGTAGATTGTCTAGGGTTAAAAAAAAAAAAAAAAAAAAAAACTTTTACCAGACGGTAAAAGTTCATAGACGGGGTAACTTGGACGTGAGGGGTGCAAAGTGATATTCTGAGCCCTTTTCCTCACTCTATGTATATATACTGTACATACTCAGAACACTAACCAATCATGGAAGCAGAACTGATGTCTAGACGTCCTCAGTAGGGACAGGAATCAATCCGCATGACACGATTTTATAACGATATCCAAGAGCCAATTCGATTTGTATTTTATAAATATCCCGATTCGATATTAGTTGTTTTTTTTTTTAGCAAAATACTTTGCAGCCACACAGAATGATGTGCTGCCTGCTAATGTGTGAATAGTTTAGCGCACACCACCTGTAGGATTATAGAAAAGGCAACATTTTATCACCAAATGTAATCATCTGTAAATAAAAATATATATAATTAAAAAGATTTGAAATTAATGAATTTCCACAAAAAAAAAAAATAATAAAATAAAAAAAATAATAAAAAATCGCAACATCCAACCGAATCGATTTTCTTCTAGCTCTAGTCCTCCGGCAACAAGCGAAGCAACAGTACACAGAGGATTCATGATATTTAAGAGACACGCATTTCAACTTAAACAGAAGATAGGAACATATAAATCAGGTTATGACCATCTGAGGCAAAAGCAAAAAGTTGGTGGGCATGTGTTTGCAATGATCCTCATGCCCTCAGGTGCCATAGCGAGGCTGGCATTGAAAGGCAAAAATGATGTTCAGCAGAGATGTAATCTTTTCATGAGCAAAACATTACTGGGAAGGGCAGCAGGTGGAAGCCAAAAACAGGCCTGTTGAAAACGAAGCCGTGCAAAACAGCCTCCACTCTGAATTGTCTGCACAAAAACCATGACGTATAGACATAATTGGTGCATTTTAAGAGCAAAACAAGACTCTAAAAGGGATTATATTTTCTCTATTCCAAGCATGAACACACACACACAAATGGCAGGTTGGCTTCTTATGATAAGAGAGTGCTGGTTTTCAACAGGACGCTAGTTTGTGACCGCTGCTGAAGGTTGGCTCACCAGCATCAACAGCTCTTATTACTGCTTCTTCTCTGACATTATCGCCACACTGTGTGTGCACTTTTAAGGGGTGGGGTGTGAGAACCCATGATAACGATGTGTCGCGCCTTTGGTCTCCGCACGCTCTTATTACAAGCATCAGAACGATATAGATGTATTTGCTGTGTTTCTTTAAGCCTCCCTCGCGTTGGTGGTGTCGACTGAGAAGCTCCGTCTCAAACACAGAGGCGATGACCGCGTCCTGCTACCTCTCTCTCTCTCCGAGATGAAAGAACTTAGAGAAGGCTGATATAAACCACATGACGGGAAACAAAGTGATTATTAGACGATGAGATTTGCTGGACGTGTCTGCATGCGAGACATTGTGACCCCATTACCCAAACCCTGTAATGCTTTACTACAGAGTTCGTGCTGGAAACATTATTTACAAAACCTGCATCCAAAAAAATCAGAGTAATTGCAGCTGAACTTGCTTCAAATAGGACTGTTTTAGGGCATGATGGTTATTTGACTGAGTTGTTATTTAGATACAAAACTACCATGGGGGGAAAAATAAATAAATAAATCACTTAGACAACAACTCGTTCATGGAACATATTGCAAGAGCACAGGTCCAAAACTTTAACGCTGGCATTAAAATAAAAAAAAAATTTTTTAAAAGTTATCTCTGTCTGTGACGAGACGGTTAGTGCCAGACGGGCTGGTCTGATGACTTCATCTCTTCACGCACAAAAGCCTCTAAGCTTTTTGTATTATGGTGCAAAAAAAAAAAAAAAAAAAAAAAATCCAAAAAGCTGCAGTTTGAAACAGGGCTCTCTCAACAGGAGATGGCGAAAAAACGAATACCTAAACAATCACATGTGCCATATCGATTGTTTGGATAATTACTTAAAATGGCCACTCAGACATTCCTAATAAAGTGGCCAGTGGGTATACTTGATTGGCTCTTGCTTCCACTGTGTGCATGAGTGAGTGAGTGAGAGAAAGACGACGCCACCAAAGATCATAAATGTTTCTATAAATAACTAAGATGAAGAAGTGAAAGATGACGAAGGACTCAAAGAGAAAAGGAACATTTTTCATTTTCTCAATTGAGCCGTTTCATGCCGTCCAACTGCGGCAGAATCTCGAGCTCATTAGACATGTGGTTCTGGTTAAGGTCTCGTTTCAGCTCAGGACTGCATCATATGCAGACCACTTGCGCTCTTTTTCTTTCTCTACTCTTTAATATGACGTATAAACACCAGAAAGAGAGTGTGTGTGTGCGCGGCAGGACCACAACCTAGAACTGTCAAACACGTCTTTCAGTCCGAGTGAAAAGCTTTCATTTCATATTGCTTAAAATGACTAGTTGGCCTGAGTTGCTTGAAATGTTGCCGGTATTTATCTTCCTACATGACACACAGCATGTATAATATGGAGTGAGTTTACACTACAGACTACTACAACACAGCGTCGCGTGCGTATTTAATACGGTTTCAGTAACGACTGAACAAAGAACTTCTCTGGAATGTTTTTTTTTCCCCCTCATTATTCTTACTAACTGTTCTAAAGTCTCCTGTTAAACAAAATAAACTAATGACTGTGTTTAGATGAATAGAGCTAGGAGGTGGTGTGTGTGTGTGTGTGTGTGTGTGTGTGTGTGTGTGTGTGTGTGTGTGTGTGTGTGTGTGTGTGAGTGCGTGTGGGCCAGCTGCTGAGGAGCTATTGCTCTGGGTTTATTATGGAACTGAAATGTCTTATAAATCTCTTTAAGTGGAGCTATCGTGTACAGTGAGGTAATCTCCTTCTCGTCTCGACTGAGGGGTGTGTGAGAGTGGGTGAAGTGTTTAGAGTAATTATAGAGCTTTATACATCACTGCCTGATCAAACAGCCACCTGAGATGACCTCTTCACCACCTTCAGTTTGCTGACTTAATTTTTTTTCCCCCTCATGATGTACTGTTTTTACTTTCTTTAAAAACAATGCTTTCTTCATCATCCCCCCTGCAGTTTTTTTTTAAAATACAGACAGGATAAATTTGTGCCATAATTACTCACCCAGCTGTAATATTCAGTAATTTAAATTATATTATAAGCTAATAACACATGTGCAGACCTTTATACATTTTACACAAGCACCCACGCATATGCCAGTGCGAACCATCGCTCAAAATTCCCCAGTGTTTTTCTCTCGGATAAAAACTATTATGATTCCGATTGATATGTGAATCTAGGATGACTGACAGCTGCTCAGATGTTCTGAACCCTGATATTAACTGGCCCTCTCTGGAAGCCCCTCACCTTCCTTTACCCAACAGGCTCTTGATTGTGACCTTGTTTAAAATAAACTCCATCAGTGCATGTTCAACATTAGAGAAGTATAGACGCAGCACGACTCCACTATATTTATTAGCTTAGGCTACCAAAACATCTTGGCTTTAAATAATTAAAAACTGAAACGCTTGACAAGACGTGTCTACAATAAAAGTTTCAAATCTAAACACTTAAATCCAACACTTCAGTCAGGGTAATGATAAATAAATGTTCATAATTATAAGGTGATTCAATACTATTCTGGTCAAAAGCTTAGAGCAGCGGCTCAACTGGGGAAAGAAAAATTCACAGCCATGTTTACATTAAAAAACTAATTTGTAAAAGCATTACGCAATACAGCAGCCTTTTTTTTTTTTTTTTTTTGGTAATTGCCACTGCCAGTCAGCAGTTCCTGACTATACAGCCAGGAATAATACTCCATCTTCCTGTACTCTGCTTACACCTTAAATGAGGGACATGCTCTTTTTTTTTAAAAAGCTTTTAAATCTCATGTGACCCTACATTAGCCTATGTCAGTCTGCATCCAACAGCAAAAACCTGAGTTGCATCTTAAACTTGCATTATACTGTTGGGCAGTATCCAATTTTTATACATTTAAACCTTCATACATACTGTACGCTTAATTGACTGGATCTTTGAGCACTTACAAAAAGGCATATAGATTTCAACCAGATTATACAGATATAGATATATATATATATATATATATAATCTGATCATAGGAAAGCAGCTGTTAAACGCAGTTTGATAAACACATTTTAAAAAATGTCTTAATTAAATTTATTATTATTATTATTATTATAATTATTATAATTATTACTATTATATTTTTTGCTAAGTGGCATTCCCAAATTGCCCGTAGTGTATGTGTGTGTGCCCTGCGATGGATTGGAACCCTGTCCAGGGTGTACCCCACCTCGTGCCCTAACCCTAGGTCCCCGCGACCCTGAATACAGGATAAAGCGGTATAGAAGATGAGTGAGTGAGGATTATTATTAATATTTTTCATTCAATTTTTTTTGTAGTTATTTATTACTTATCCTTTCTACTCGATAACTAAGCAGCTGTAACCAAGATTAAGCAATTTCCCTCTGGGGTTAATAAAGTTCTTTGAATTGTGAATCTTGAATAAGGGGCATGCATTATTTTTTTCTTTCAGCATCCATGCTCATGTTTTTACTCGCTAACAGAGCATAGAGATGCACATCATTATTAAAATTAAAAATGTTCTTTAAAATACTAATCGCTTTCAAAAATCACTTGACTTACAGGTCTGGAAAACGTGATTTCTAAGTTCTGTTAGTTTTCCAGGATTATCATGACCCCTGTTAGAAACGGTGCCTGTTACACAGCATTTTTTATTTTTATTTTTTTTTTTTTACTGACAATAATTAAAGGGATACTGCTGCTGTTTTAAATACCCCAGGGGCACGGTACTGTATTACCATATTACCGCCCAACCCTACTCCATTACTGAGACCCACCCGTTACAAGACCATGTGAGCTGCATTATATCAGAGTAATGAGCTGTTACATAATCACTTGTCTACCACCAACTTTTTATATGGGTCATTTCCATTGCTGGTCTACCCCTGGCCCAGCACACTTTAACTGTTCCAGCACATAAAACTTTGTCTATTCCGAATTAAGCAAGATGGACACGCCCACAGCTGCCCCATCTAGAGCCGTTTCGTAATCAAGTGATGGAAAGCAGATCCTTTGTCATTGTTAAATCGAGTAACTGAGGGACGTTCTGCTGAAAGAATGTTTACTGATTTTTTTCAAATTAAAGTCATAATAATGGCAGCAGCAGAGTTCATCAACAGATGGAGGTTAAGTTCAAGTAGAAAATGACGATAAGGAGTGAATATGATGAATAAAATCGCTGGAATGAGGTTCACTGGTCACTGACATCTCAAAGTACCAAACTTCAATCTTGGTAAATCAGTATATTGGGAAGAAAAATCTCAATTGAATTCGCTCTAGCATTTCAAGCATTGTCCACTGTCCTATGAGGATCATATCAGATATAGACATCCCTCATGGAAAAGGAGGGAAAATTATTCTTTACACCGTAGTTCATACATTATACTATAAGTTCCCATAAAAGTAGAATACTTAATATATTTTATTATTATGATTAGAGGTGCACTATAATAATAAATCAATAATGGCCGTTCCTTCTCACTATATGCTTTGCGTATAAGGCTTAATCAGGGTTACTTTAGAATAAATGGCAGCCATGGTCTGAGAAAACGCCTAGTAATTAGCAAATTAGGTCAACCAGTTACTCTTGAAGCTTATCCAGGGCCACGGTTAGGAATCACTTTGTAAAAAGAAGAAAGCTCACTAATGAAGTGGACACCCTGCAGGAGGCAGAGAACGGGACTGCCAAAGACATTTTATTTCCCTGGAATTCTTCATGTGACAATGAAAAATCTAGCAACAATGAACCTTGCCATAGAAACCAAACAATCCAGGTGGTGGTGGTCTAAAACTTCAGTCTGTGGGCTTAAAAAAAGGTAAAAGTATCTTAGCTACCTTGACAATGTTTGGAATGCTGACCTACACCACAGACCTATTCCACTAAAACCGCACCAAAAATCATAAAACAGGCTCGTATCCTCGGCCGGCCAAGACCTCCCCCAGAAACCCTGGCAGCCTCGAGGCCTACGACTCCGCTGCCCCCGAGGGGGCCCGAGTGTGACGCCGTCCAACCAGCTCGTGTTTGACTTTCCAGCTCTGAGAAAAGAATAACAAGTCAAATGCTGTATCGACAGAGGATGAACAGATAAGAAAGAGGACAACAGAGGGAAAAGATTTGCCTCTGGATTCATCGGTGGGGATCTAACGGTGCCTGACTGTGCCGAAACTCATGCATGCTGGCACACGCACACACTCGTAGGTTAAAGAGGGCCAAGATAAATATAGAGGGTTCTGAGCTTAGAACTGCACACTGTCCCCTAGTGTCTTCATACACGGAAAGAAGAAAAGCAGTGCGTGTCTGAGTTACGGTCAAGAGACAATGCCAAAGTGGTTTTAGGCCATGCTCTGGTGGAGTACTTTTCAGCTATTCTAATCTACTTTTTCTAAAAAAAAAAAAAACAAAAAAAAAAAAAAATGAGGAAAACATTATAATGAAACGGATGCAGAGTTCTGTCAGGATCTGAAAAGTAATTGATGACTAATTAAATGTTCATCTGCTGCCAAGAGCTCGATGCCCGTAAAAGTTGTGAAGTTGTGGATTGCAGACTCGATCCTCCCTCCGTTAAAAAAAAAAAAAAAAAAACCAAAAAAAACTATTAGAAAATTAAATGAACATCTGTAAAGATTCGTCAAATTCTGTCACAGATAGGCGACTATAAAATTTATGTGGATCGAACTTTCTGCAGAGACTTGCGTGTTAAGGATTCACAAACACACACCACTAAAGGAAGCCTGCAGAAATAAACATGCAGCAGGGCAATGGCGGTCATCTGTGACATCTCCAGTCCATCTGCGAGACAGACAGCAAAAGGCGCATGCTTCCTCTGAAGGAAATCAAAACAAAAGAGCTCCACAAGGACATGGGGTGTGTGTCTGAGTGGGCGAAGAGAAAAATCTGAATACGATGAAATCAATATGTCTGGATTAGTGTGTGTGCGTGTACGTGCATGTTTGTGGGTGTGTGGGGTCAATGGTCAGGGCAAGTCCTTTAAGTGCCTCAATTCGCTGCTTATTTTTTACCAGAATGCAAAGAGGCTTGAACAGGATGCAGCCTGCCGCTAGAGCCACCACACAACGGTCACGGCGGGCAGACCCAGGTGGACATCGAGTCCGTCAATAGCAGTCATCAAGGCAGTACCTCTGCGCCAAAGCCACGCTAGTTTTGGCAACGCGTTCCACCCTTGTGGAGACGAAAGGCAGCTTCCTAATGCGCACAACAGACTCTCGTGTGCTGCACGCAGGGGTGTTTCCCTAATGGACTAAAATTGGACCTCAATCTTGACGTTCAGGCACAGCCGGTCGCTTGCTCCACTGAGATGATGAGAGATGATGAGAAAAGAGGAAGTTTTGGGGAGAGAAAAAAAAAAAAAACGAATAGAAACGAAAAATGGAGCACCGTCATTGAGTCGAGGTTCAAATTAAAAGAAGCCACAAGTAAAATTGCTTCCATACACGATGTGAAGAAAAGGATGATGACAACAAAACCTCTAGTGTTTATCGGTGTGTGTGTGTGTGTGTGTGTGTGTGTGTGTGTGTGTGTGTATATATATACACACACACACACACACACACACACGTGTGTGCAAAGCATAAGCTCTTAATCAACCTGATTGAAACCTGACGTCTCTCTCCATCAATAGTGCCTACATATTTTTCCATATTGATATTCATTACCTCAGTTTTTTCCCCCCAACATCCATTAGGGGAAAAAAAAATAAACTTAAGATGGTTTTTTTTTTTTTTTTTTTTTTAAATGTCTGTGGTCTAACAACTAAACGATTTGCCAGTCTGTTTTGAAAATGACTGAAATATAGCTGCTTTCTTTTTGTAACGGTAAATCTCATTGTAAATGTTTACAGGCAGTTGAAAGAGCATTGTCGCACTCGTTTTACACCAGAAACGATGTCTCGCTTTTGACATCGCTGATCTTTAATGTAGTTCTTCAAACTAGCTGGAAGTGACGTGGCAGCAATCAAGTGTCCACAAACCACAACGCTATGCCTAAAATTAAGACGATGTGACGTGTATTTAACCCAACAGCAGGAACGATTCTGTAGTCATTAAAGCACTGAGACGGTGAGACAGAGGGCGATGAAAGCAAAACAGAGAGAGACAAAGAGATGATTAGAGAGAACGAGTGAGGGGGAGAAAAAAAAGAAAAAAGCAAGGGACATTGTGCATGTTGGGACATGGAAGACTGGTAACAAAGGCCACTTCTGTGTCCCTGATGGGTCATTTGTGATGAGAGGGAGGAGTGAAAAGAGTCAGAGAGAGAGAGAGAGAGAGACAGACAATGAGTGCAAGAGAGATGGAAAGTGGAGAGACAGACAGGAAGAAAAAGAGAGGAAGACAGACAGAGAGAGAGAAGAACAGACCCCCTCCTCACACATCTCCACCAGGCTGTGGTACACAAGGAGCAGCCTGTGCTTCAGATGGATGGGAAAGCCAACACCACACACCCGGAGTGCTTTGCATCAGAGCCTCCATTGTACGTGCCACTTTTCTCAGGACACACTACACCCTGCGAGGCAGCGCTGATGGATTACTCCCCTCTTTATCCCGCTCTCCGCCTGACTCCCTCTCTCAGCCAGCAAGGCCTGCGTCGTAAACGGACATTTCCCTGCTTCACTCAATGTCTCTGCTTAAAGAGCAAGTGAATGGAAAAAAAGGGCTAGAATGTGCTCCATCACCTGATACCGATGTGAACGCAAGGAAGAAACGCAGGCCCTGGTACACACACACACACACACACACACACACACACACACACACACACACACACACACACACACACAGAAGGTCTGGCTAAACATCATGTCGCTTTTTCATCGAGCAGAAACCGCACTGCACCTCCTGAATTCTGGGAAGTGGGTGGCTGGATTTCCGTGTCTCCAGGCTGCAGGAATACACGACGCTCTCCCCCAAAATCTGTCCGGCCAAACCACGATCGAGAAAAACGGATGAAGAAAAACATTTCACAGATTTATAACAGGATTTCAAATGAAGGCAGAATCTACAGAGAACACGGTTTACAACACACACACGCAAAATTATGGACACACTCCATTCCAAGACGGAAAGAAGGAATGAAAGAGAAAAAGGAAAAAAAATAAATAAATAAAGAATAATAAACCTTCAGCTCTGTAAGCCCAAGTATGCATGTAAACTGTTCCCTGAAGAGATTGGAGGGAAGACAGGAAAAAGAGAAAAAAATAGATGATGGGATTCCAGTTGCGGATGAAAAATGAGCAGAATGGGCGAACACGAACGGATCTCCACAAGTCTGTAAATGTTTGTCCCCTCTCAGGCACCACGCGGAGCGAGTCTCATCCTCCGACAGACTCTTCACATTCCTAGAGATGATAAAGATTGAGCACACAGCGTCATGTTCCTGAAAGAACGTATTTCACCATGTGGCTTACGTGGGTTAGCACGACTCTCCATCTCTCAAAGCCGCTAAGACCACTTCTTAAAATAAATGGAAATAAATTAAATAAAAACAATATTGTTATTCCCATGTTTTAAACTGGGAGCAAAGGGATGTGAGAGGAATGGCAGCAATGTTGTTGATGGAGTGTACTAAAGAGGGTGCTGACCCGGGTTAGGACGGACCGTAAATCATACAGTAATCGTACAGGGATGTTGGGTTAATCGATGTGCGAGCTCAGATTTACTGCATAACCCAGGTTTGGATTAATGACCAGTGAGATGAATGTTATGTTACACAAATTCCAGTGTGTGTGTATAACTGGGAACGTTTTAGGAACATAAATGCAACCGTAATTTTGATAATATTTTCAACACAATGCCTGGATGTTATTTGTAAGTGGTGGGGGAAACAGCAGCACGGGCGCTCGGGTCAAGTGGATATTTTATTTATTTATTTTTGTCCATTTATTCATTTTGGAAGGCAGACAAGAACGTTGAAGAACCAGAGAAAGAAGAGAAACGTTACCTCTTTACGTTTTATATTCTTGACCCACATTGATGCTGTATCTGTAGAGCATGATGCGATCCAACTGCCAGCTGATTACATTAATCATAAAGCTTAATAAATAATATTAAGTGGACATATGATCCAAGATCAAGCACAAGACAAGATGATCCTTCAACACGACTAATAAAATAGTCTCCGGTGAATAAAAGTCCCCTTTAGGTTAAATGTATAGACAGAAATGTGACGTTCGTCAATGGTTTTGAGCTGACAAAGTTGACAACTCTAATATCTGTTCTTTTACATTCACGGTGAGCGGAAAAGAATTACAGAATGCACAAGACGACAAACGAGCAGGCGGCTACAATCTCTACAGTCTATGCAATCTCAGCAAAACTGTCTGCTTTTCATGTGTGTTCACTGAGATGCGTTTCTGTTTAGCACTGAAATAAAGAGGGGTCATAGTCTGGTCACAGGATTGCTATAAACAGATAACATGCCTATCTTAAACAGATAAGAGTAATGTGTCAATCTATAAACAAATACAAATGGTCAGATTCAAAAACTGATCTAAGGAAAAAAATAAATAAATAAAGCACTTTGTGAACAGCCTTCAGTTGTTGTTCACATGAGTCTGTGTGTACACTAGAGACAGTTGTGCGTGAAAATCCCAGGCAACCGGTCGTTTCTGAAATTCTCAAACCACCCCATCTGGCTGCAACAACCATCAAAGTCACTGAGATCACATGTTTTTCCCATTTTGATCTTTGATGTGAACGTTAACTGAAGTTCTTGACCTGTATCTGCAGAACTTCAGGCGTTTCACTGTAGAAAGATAGCTGACATCCTCGACCCTTTTCTGAACTGAGCTTCTTCATTTTGCGTGATGAGCATCTTCACATTTAATTACATGTTTATATCCTGAAGAGCTTGGACACACACACACACGGATGTGGAATCCTCACATGACCATTTAAATCGGCCATCATTATAAAAGGGTCTTGCTGTTTCTGCTGGGGGATCAGGACCATCACCGAGTTTAATAAGCCGTGTCACAGAGTGTATGTTTATCCAACGTCCACAGCATTTAAAACATGACTGGAATGCTATCGGGCATCAAAGCGCTCGGCTTGTTTTTTCCTGTTCGGTCAGCTGTCCTGAGCAGAGTTTCTGTGGGAGTCGGGCCGATGCAGCATAGCTTGCATATGTCAAATGAAATTTCCCACAACATAATTCATTCTAACTTAAGAAACAGAACATTCTCTCTCTCTGTTGTTCACTACAGAACATTCAGGGGTGGCCAAAAAGTAGTAAGACAACATGCAGCATGTATTATAGTTCCTCTGCACAAATCAGGTGATCTCACAAATTACTTCAAGGTTATCTGGCTGAAGAGTCGTGCTAATTAACTGAAGAACTAGTGAAGAACTACAGATATGGCAATGGTATTCAGCTTCTGGAGCCGTGGTCTGGGTCATCTCCAGACCTAAACCGAAGAACACAGTAGAAGCCAAGAAACCATATTCTGTATATGAGTACTGTAGGTTTTAAACGTTCTTTAGACTAAATACTGATTGTTGTATTGCAAATTCATTGCATCAAATAAATTATTTTTATCATTTTGATGGTCATTATTTTGAAGAATTTGAGAAACGGGTAAAATAAATGGTTTCCCCTGGTATATATTCGTCTCCTCTGCCTCACGATGACTTAACTTTTTTTTTTTTTTTAATTCACCACTTCCAGCTTTCCAGTCTGATTAAAGACCTTTTGAATGTTTATAGACGCCCCCACTCCATGGAACAGGACACATACAGTACTAAAACAGATGAAATTTGTATTACTTTCTCCACATTCGTAGTTTCCAAACCCTGAGCAATCATGAGGTGACGTCACAGCGAGATGATTTATGAAGGCTATTAAAAAACTAAATCGCATGTGAGGTCATGTGCAGATAAAGATCACTCGGGAGGGGACAAATCAGTAGCCCGCGCTACAAGATGATTACATGTCCAGTGTATTAATGTTTTCTATTCATAGTTGCCCTACAGCCCCTCCTTGAACCACCACCTTATCGTGGTGGAGGGGTTTGCGTGTCCCAATGATCCTGGGAGCTATGTTGTC
>JAQQZS010000039.1:25597068-25621172 GCA_030068045.1 Platyallabes tihoni | reverse complement strand
ACTGCTCTGTCGCGATTCTTTTCAAAGGTAAAGTGCAGGTTAATTTGTTTTATTTTTACTTTACAGCAGTGATTCCACTAGTGTCGCTCAATTGAGTGTCAGAGAGATTTCTTGTTTATTTTTCCGATAAAACAGTGTTTTCGTTGTGTGCGCGCGCGCGTGTGTGAAAAGAGTGGAGGAAGGGTAACTGTGTAAGACGAGAAGGGGGAGAGGAGAGCTTACTTTACGGAAACACTTATCTTTCGGGATTTATTTTTACTTTTTTTTAATAGTTAAAGTGCAGGTTAATTGGTTTTATTTTTACTTAATATTTTGTGTTATTTTTATGTATTTATTTTTTGGGGCTGTGGAACGAATAATTTGAATTTCCATTATTTCTTATGGGAAAATTCTATTTGGTTTACAATATATATTGTAAAAATTTACGTTTTGAAATACGAGGCGCTTCCGGAATGAATTATGCTTGTAATCTAAGGTTCCACTGTATAGCCAAGCTGACCACAATTTGTTTTTGTTTCTATGATGGAAATCACAATTTATGATGATCGATATAATTATATTTATTGCTGAGTTTTACATTCAGAAATGGAGCTGAAACTCAAACACAATTCAGCTCGTAAATTATATCAGAGAATGAACACCTAATATGTTGTGTCAGTAAAAAGTTCATTACTTAAAATCTCTGATAAATAGCCAACCTATTATTGTGTGGGGAAAAAAGTTAAATCTTTAAACTGCTGCTACTCTGAAGAACAAAACTTCAACAGAACTGAAAACTAACACTCTAGGATCAGGCATTACCGTTTTGATAAGAATTTTTGTTTTCTTCACCATGGTTAAAGAAAAACCTTTAGTATATTCAATCACTAAACGTAATCACTTCTTAACAGAGGTTAAAAGGAACTCTGGGAATTTGAGCGGCAATCAAGATAACAGGCTCTGTGTGATAAGCATATTTTCCTAATTAAACCTGCTCGTTATTGAAACAAACGTGCTGTTTATACAAGCTCATAAAACTCATTGAGGTAATTACAGTTATGAAGCATTAATCGTAGACATATCGGCAACATATTTGACCAAAGGAACACGTGGCTGCGTTCCAGATTCATGGGATATTAATCTTACTAAAAGGAGAACTCCAGGAAAAAAAGGGTAAAAAGTAAATCAGGAGGAAATTGTTAGTAATAGACAGATGGGGAGAAAGTCAGGTGGCTTTGGAGGAGCTACACTTAAGATACCTTGATTTTTGCATAATACATTTTTAATAAATTCCAGTAAGTATACGACTGAATAAATAGCTCCAGTGTGTTGTGTTTTTTACCTCTTGGTGGTGGGCGTGATCCTGCCCCCCTTCCGCTCTGGGCTGGAGGGTGGTTCTGGAGAGTATGGACCTGGAGAGAACGATTTTGGGCTGGAAATGGAGTACTCTCTGTAGTTTTGGTTCTCGTCCCTCACATGCAGGGTTTCCTAAAGGATCAAAGCGAGGAATCTCAAAACCGCTCATAATTCAATTCAAGACAAATGACTCTGAGGGAGAAAAATTATGAGGATCTGGATGCAGCCCGATTTGGGACCAGTATCACTTTTGATACAACGTTTACTCCATACTAGAAAAAGAATACATAATGCAATCAATCATTTGCAAAACAAACATTAGTGATGTATGAATAGTGCTTATTTTCCCCCTTCCTTGCTGCTCACAACCTCACAAAGACGATGATTTACAACGTTATCGACTTTTTCATTCTCAGGTTCCTTGAACATGCAGACTTTTGACGATACACACAGGAACATAAAATCTTTTTTTTTTTTCCAAGTTAATCTTGTATTACATCATTTCATTTAAGCTCATCCTGGCAGTCTCTAAATAAGGACTCAACAGGTAGTATTTTTTTGCAATCTTCTTTCTTTAATAGAAAGCAGACCGTATCTTGTGTTGGGCAAAAAAGATCTCCACTCGTTCATAAGATCACTGAATGAACATAAAAATAAATCAAAGACAAAAAACTGGCACTGATGAATATTACACAATAACTAATAACTGGTACAAACCCTACCTTTAAATAACCAATATGTAATAAAATACGACAGTCCACGGTCTGACGGTGCATTTTTAAATTTATTTAAATTCTTTTTTTTCCAGGACAAACCTTAGGCCTTCTGCTTTGCGTCTACACTCGTCCACGAATAACATAACAGGCCGTTGAAACCCTGCACTTTAGACTCTCGATCGCCAAACCAGCGATTTTCTAAATAGCTTTTACACAAGGATGTAACCCGAGACAGACGTCTCAATAAAACTGGACGTTGCTTGGATATGCAAGACTTCAAAAAGTTTCATATGCCATTTTTCTATAGATAGAATTTATTTTTGGTTGTTTAAAAATGAATAAATAAATAAATAAAAATCCAAGTCAAATCACTAAGAGAAGATCTTCTTGGACACCGACCTTGAAACGGCCCACCATTTGCTCTGTGGAACTGATCCCGTTGGTCTGACCAGGACTCTGAGGAGCTGGCCTGCAGAGAGAGAGAGAGAGAGAGAGAGAGAGAGAGGGGACAACAAATTTAGGAGTTACGCTCTCTTCAGGACACTCAAATGTTCTTAAAAAACTCTTGGAATTTCAGTGCGGTCCAAGAATTCTTTCAGGACTACCGACTGACAAACCACAAACCTAAAACAACAGGCTTTAGAGATGTTTCTCTTGAGCATCGCGAGAGTGGTCACATTTATGTCTGAACTTTCGGAAACTCCACTTAAATGCCGTTTAAAAAAAAAAAAAAAACCAAGGCTGATGAACTGAAAATGGGCGAATTGAATCAGAAAAGACAACACAGGCTTGTCAGAGCTCAGAGTGTGTCTGCAAATGTTTATTTGCCTAAAATTAATCTCTAGGCTTCTACAGCACAAAAAGCCCTTTTTTTTTCGCTTTCACGAGGGGAAAGTATGCTGCACAAGGGTACGATTCAGCATCCAGCAGACCTGGAGCAATTTTGGTAAACTGCTGCTCTCCATTTGTCTTTCAGAGCCTGAGAGTGTTTACAGTACAGTAGATGGAGGTGATGTGGCAGAAAAAAAAAAGAAAAAAATTAAAAAATACATCATATCCCCATTCTTGAATTATTATTGTTATTTTTTTTAAGTCACATGCACACATGGCAATATAAAAACCTATGAAAAGTAGTATACAAAAGCTAGTTAAACATTACTCAAGGAACAAACAAAACAATTGGCTCAAAAGTAGAGTAAGTCTGAGCATGGTTAGAGAAACGGTAGTTGCAACCAAGTTTCCAGGTGATCCTGGAAAAACACATCATGAACTCAATACACGAGTACTTCCAACACAGACATCCGAGTTTAAGAGTTTCTGAAATATACACTTCATCAAGAGCACTTCAGGCTGCCAGAGGGTGTGTAATGGGAGTTGAGGAATGAAGTCTCCATCCAAATTGTGCCACTTTTAATAAGGGATTTTACTGCGGTGCTCCTGAGAGGGAAGAAAATGTTGAACCATGAAACCTAATCAAATCTTATAACACTCCTGACAGTTTAAACAAGCTCAGTTGCTTAAAACACAAAGTCCTTCATCGCCCCCATTGAAACTTTCACCTACTGTAGGCTTGAGGTACAACTGTGGAATAAATGTCGCAGACCATTTCCTTGGTTTAGCTACATGTGACTCACTGATTTTCATTCAAATTATGGTAATGGTTATGAGATTAAAAAGAAACTGAGAACGTTGTAAAGACATTACAGAAAATTTAGTCTGAAATGTTTAAAATAAATATAATAAAAAGTGGTCACCATCATGTGAGCTAGAACCATGGTTTTCGAAAAGTTGCTGCAGAAAAGTGGGGAGAAAAAAAAAAAAAAAGGTTACCATCTTGTGTATGTGAAACAACCAAACTATTAAATCATGGAACAAAAAACTATTAAAAAAGAAAAACGCCTATTTATAAGAGTGAATTCTGATCTTGGGTGGTTTCAGATGTTCTACTGCTGAATAAACCAGGAATAAACTGTAGGGTTGATGACTCCAAACATCTAATCTGCAAACTAACGAGTCAACCTAACACATTCTTTGATGTGACGCATCTCCAGTGCAAATCTGTTTGCTTGTAAAACACCCCGACCCTGACTACCGACTCTTAGTTGTGAATGTGAACAGCACAACTATCAGGTAAATGCTTTCCCAGCTACACTTCCTCCAAAGCAGCATCGTGTTTGTGTCGCTATACAATTAAACTGTAACCAAAAAACCTGTGTGAGATAATTTCAAGACCAAGCACTTGAACGGATCAGCTTTGCCAATAAACACATTATGGTGCCTCCAAAATAAATCCATTAACTTGCATGGATATTGCGTTCATTACTTTCATTAGCCTTTAACCTTTGACTTCTGAACTTTAGCAGATGGACGAGCGGTAATGACGGGTCAGGCCCAGAGAATACACTGTTCCTGCACAACAGGCAAGCACCAGGAGGAAGAGCAGCCATAAATAAAGATGGTTCTCAAATGGTACAAATCCTTTAAAAAAAAAAAAAAAAAAAAGCTTGGTGATTTAGAGCAGGACACCGTGCTAACGCTCACCATGTGCTTGGAAATCACACATGGAATGCTCAAACGTTGGAAAAGGTCAGCTCAACCATGTAGGACAAATCACACTGCCAAAAATCAGCCAAATATAGCCATGAAACAAAAAAAATGTGAACATTCTCATTCAGACAATTCCCAGTGAATCTACATTGGATTTATTTGGTTTCTTTGGCTTAAATTGAACATTTTTGATTCAAGTTAACTTTTAAAAAAAAAGTCACTACAGTACTTGTATAAGAGACGATAGTGTCCATCCTTTAAATGATGGACCAGTAAAAACGACCAGCCTGAGTTTAGACATGCTTTACAGCAATAGTCTTCAAACTGATGAAACTTCATTCCTGATGCCATATGATATACAATACTCCAAACCCTCCAGTGTGAGCTTTCGACTGAAGAACTATGTCACGATGTGTGACGTTTTCAGAAGACCTTCATTTCATGTTATAAATTGTCCAATTTGAATACCAGACTAACGTCTAACTTCGGCTGCCCTTTCCGCTCGACTCCGAGGTCGTCGGTGTTAGGATTATCATGGCCCTCTGCCATGTGACATCGATCTTCGAGAGGTCTGGGCAAAATCTGGGACTGAGAGCCAGCTGAGACAACAAGAGACGTGAGCTAACGAGTTAATGTGTTCTTTGCCATTAGACCATCGAGCTGCCGTTATTCTTGTGAAAAAGTCTGGTTGTTTTCAGCACTAAACGTGGCTGCATTCAATGATCGCTACGGACTTACCCATGTTTATTGGACACATTTTAAAATGCATGTATCAAGATTCCGAAGTGTACAAAAAACATACCCAAGACGCTGGGACTAGCTTTGAGACAATCAGAAGCCATGGTACCTAGTTTACAACCGATTCCGACACCAAGATCCCACACCAGCAAGCCCACATTCACTGTTTCCCCAAAGCATGAAAACGTACTTCAAAGGCATTCTCAAATTTCCTTCATACCTTCCTCTCACAGATGAACACCGAGGGGGAACCAAGCATGGGAGCATCTGGGAAGAAGCAAGAGCGTGAAATAGAGCAGGAATGAGAGTGAACATAAAAATATAAAATAAAAAAAAGCACATGGTCTGCATTGAAACATCAAAGCTGCGGGCTCCTAAGCAGAGAGGCTCCATTAACACTCCAGTTTGTGGAACGGTCTGGCCGGACGCTGCTTATCTGCACCATTTGAGACGCTGCTCTTTACATAGTCCAGCTGCTGAAACAGGTGGGATTAGAACACTTGCAATGCGAAGTATTCTTCTGCATCCATCATGCGGGAATTTGTAACGGTGTTGGGTGGCATTTTTCGGCACTTATTGTTTCGTTGTTTAACTCATCGTGTTGTGACCTGACGGATGAAAACTCACAAAAGATCTCGGCTGAAAGCCCAGACTTTCCACAGGTGATGGAAATGCCTCGTGGACAGATGGCTCAGCAAAACAAAGGCCACTGTTTTAAAGGAACGAAAGTTTAAAAAAAAAAAAAATAAATAAAAAAAAAAAAAAAAAACGGGACGGTGGGGGGGGCGTAATATATTAAAAAAAAATTTTTTTATTTATATATATATATATGCACAGTATATCTTACAAATGCTTTTAAAAGTTAGCAGGGGTTAAATAAATGTAAGAGTAATTTACAAAGCAAATCAGCAGAGCATCGATTACAACTTTTGCATCAACTTACTTTCTAGCGTCTCTCTCATTACGACTGAATAACATTTCTTTCTTTTTTTTCGATGAAGATTGAATTAATGCTGGACGGAAGAATGGGATTAAAAGCTGTGAGTGAAAGAGCAACTTGATTTGTGCAGTGTGAGAGAATTCTAGGTTGCATCCCAAACCACATAATGCTCCCAAACCATGCAATTTGGTTGGTGTGCAGTTTGTGAGACAGTCAAAGTGTCTAACTTTAAGCATACTATATACTTAAACGCTTCATGACTGGGAGAATTAAGACCTTAAACGTGCACGAGAGGCGAGTGTCGCAGTTACTGACTACTTCCCTGCTGTAGTGCTGTGCTTTAATCGCACCATGATCAGCATCATCTCAAATGCACACAGAAGCAAATATTTCCACTATCGCTAGCTAGGTAGCTACAATACAATGCGGAGTACAAAAACTTCCATTGTTCAGCAGATCTCTCATCTGCATTCTATAATATTTATGGGTTTCGTTCTTCAGCCCGTCAGACTTTAGTCACCAACAGGCTGGCGAAAAACACACACCAGAGGATAAACCACTGGATCAAGAGGAGTAGAAGGTTGTGTCCTGTGGGAGTGACTACTGACATTAAGAAATTCCAGCTGCTAATAGATTCTTTGTAAGCAAGCTCACAAATATGGCTTTTAGAAAACCAGTCTCACACAGAAACTTAAAAAAAAAAAATAATAATAATAATAAAATAAATCACTGGAGATGATCAGAGCATTAGAGAGATGACGTTTCTGGTAAGACTGTCAAGCACTTGAGAAAGTCGCACTGGGAAAGCAACGGAGTCGGCCAGCGAGACCCACACATGCGCACGCATACTGCACCGGAGTGCAACTGTCCACACAGTGTTGTTTCTGGACTGGACACAGACATGAGGTCAGCACAGAAGAATCTGCTTGCAGGGATCACATGGGTGTGTCCGTACACCCTTTGGCTTCGGAACTTTGTGCGTTCACAATAGATGCGTGTTTTTGTAATGAAACATGAGGAATGTGTCTGAATGGACAAATGTGTACATGGGCATACGGTGTTGAATATCGACAGGAAGGTCAATGTGTGTGTGCACTTCACATACAAGTTCAGATGTGACAAAAGGAAAACAAACAAAGCAAAAACGACAGCTTTATAAAAATGCCAAAGAACTCCAGAGGCCAGGAGGTCTTCAATTGTTCTCGTTCCTGGGCGGAGACGCCGTAGGGTAAGGGGTCCCTCGTACATAAAGAGCGCCGAGTACGAGCAGTGATTAGTGTTCGCATTCAAACATCATGAAGGCTCGCTGCAATGCTGCTTTGGTTCTCAGGGATGCCTCACATACAGGAACTTATCAAAAGCATGTTTCCTGGAAGGTGGAACAAGCATGCCATACGGGAGAGGCCAACAAAAACAAAGGTGTTGCGAGGTGATCGAGCTGGGTGAAAAATAAACAAGACGTACACAATAAGCAACACCAGAACAGTAGTAGGAAAGAAAACAAAAGCATAAGTCAAATATCTGAATATAGGCGTGACATATAAAGCTCTCGCTAATATTCGATCATATTCTAATCAGTTATATAGTGTGTATGCACAGCTTGGGTCGTTTTGACATAAAAATTGCTGGAGTATGCATACTTTGGTGATAATTAACTTCCAGCCCTGCCTGCCTTTATGCATTTTGCATAAGACGTCCTCAGTTTTTCACAGGACCATGCTAGTTTAACTATCCGACAAAGTATCTCTCCAATAAAATAACATATGAGCCAAACTGATCCGTTGATCTGAAATTAATTGTTTAGGTGTTTTGGATGCTATACTATTTACCAACATCACCAGGAAGCGCTTTTCCTCCAATCTCACATGCCTTCCGGTGGACGTGAGGTCCTCTTGCTGTCGGTCATTAAAAAAAAAAAAAAAAGTTGTATTTTAAACCCATTAACACGAAAACAATTTATCGATCCAGGTGCAATTTAGCATAGTTAACATCAGTATGATGAGTTATTTAAAAGCGCTTAAAATAAAAGCAGGAGACAAAGAGAAAATATCAATCACTACGCAAACAGCATGCAAGAGAAATGTAAAGAAAATGATGTGCGTTTATTTTACGGTTTACTGCGTATTACTACTTTCTGAACAAATTAGTTCATGCCCTACTCTCCCCAACCCCTAATGAAATGGTGGAAAGCTTGTTTAAGGCATTGTTTTTTTTTATGATAATATTGTTAAACAGGAAAAGAAACGAAGTGACTAGTGCGTGCAAATAGAGGTACAGCTACAACAGGACCATAAAGCTTGAAGTCAGAAACATCTGGATCGTGGGAGCAAAAGGTAAATGAAAGAATGAAATTCTTCACCAGTCAGCCTGTTCAGGATGTGTGTCATTTATAAGTAAATCAGCAGAACAAACAAATAAGTTGCAGAAGATGAACTGCAAAAGGCGGCGTGTTTGAACGACGCAAATCCTGAGTAAATACAGCGAACATGTGAGTTTCACCTTCACATGATGCACTGAATTAGTTGTATAGGTAAACGGACAGTTTATTTTTCAAATTCTTTTTTTTTTTCCCCATGGCCATACTGTACTCACTAATACTAAGGCCCTGTTACAGCCCTAGCATCAAATAAAACACTCCACGTCCTCAACTATAAAATCTCAACACAGTAAGTTTCCACCTCGATGCCAACATGACCAGTGACTCCCAGTTTCAAGAATGTTGAGTCAGATGTTGAGTGTGTTCAGGCTTGACCTTGGTTAAGGTGTGACTCTTATTGGCAATATCTCTGCATTTCTGTAATTTGGAAGTGGGGAGGGGGAAAAAGCAAGAAAAAAAAAAAAAGAAAAAAAAAGGGAACACATATGTTTGGTAATGTTCTTTAACTTTAAAAAGTTTTAAATGACTTAGGTTTTGTTAATGAACCTGAGTTGTTGGAAAATAATAAAACTACAGCTGTACAATTTGAACCAGCATGACATGTATTATGTGATCCATCACCGCTGTCAGAATAGATAACTGATGCAAATAAGTTCTGAAGGAAATTAACAGAGCAGCTTTTAGACATACGTATACTGCACAAAAACAAAGCGAAAACGAGCAACCTGAGGATGGCGTTTGTCTTTCTAAAGTACGGCACCTGCAGTTTCAATCTCTGCATGAGTGTCGGTCCATCAGGAAGTCCATGAAGTGAAACTGCAGTACGTCATGAGTGAGACTCGAATAGGTGTGACACGTTTTGACAACACGATAACTGTGTTCAACAACATTCTTCAAGATCCTTAATAGCACATTAGCGTACAACAATTCCAGTCGATTTTACAGTTCTTCTTTGTGTATGTACTGCAACAGCAAGCGCGTGTGTGTGTGTGTGTGTATGTATATATATCTATCTCACCTCTCCACTTGCAGCTGCAGTTGTGTCTTGGAGTTCTTGATTTTGTTCTGCGCCTCTACGTTCAGCATGTCACCGGTATTTTCTCCGTTAATTTCCATGATTACGTCGCCAGGTTGGAGACTGGCCTTCTCCGCTTTACTGCCAGGGTTCACCTGAAGAGAACAACAACAAAAAAAAAAACGTCTTGTTACTGTAAATGAAGAAGACCAAACAAGGCAAAAGTGGATAAATAAAATAATCCAGGACTTAAAAGTAACATGAGTTCGGTTGCTGATTGTACCATCACTCAACAATGATGTCAAATGATGAGTACCTGTTTTTGTCTTGGCCAATACACACACTATATACACACACTTATTGTACAAAAGTCATGAGCCTCCCTCATTTCTTCATATAAAATTTTATTAAATTAAAGAAATATGAACGCGGTTTAGTGTGACAGACTGAAAAATGCCTAAACATGCAATTTAAAATTATTAATTTATTGTTTACTGTCTGTTGTACTACACTGTTTGTTTACTGTATGCAACAACCTCAGCAGCAGCCTCATTTCCCCTCTCATCTGTTCCAACCGCTCAGCATTCAGCATCACCAGTATACGAATCACCAGTCTGATCATCTGTACCCATTTCTCACTGGTTAATGCCTTAAGTTAGATGTTTATTTATGCTTGAATAGTTCATTGTAGCGTCGTGGTTACTCCAGTTTAGGGCTGAAACGATTCCTCGAGTAATTCGATTACAAAAAAATGATCGAGGCAAATTCTTCTGCCTTGAAGCTTCTTTTGATTAATTTTAAAAGCTTGCATAATGTTTTTGTGCAATTATTTGTTTGGAGTGACAAAGAGCGCTTCCAGATGCAAGCCGCCAGTAAACACCATTGAAGAAGAATATCAGCAATATCAGCGAGCCAAGAGAAGAAGAAACCAACCGAGAAAGTTTTTTTGATACTTGGTCATTTGAAATACCTGGTTTTTAGTTTTTGCATCTGAGAAAAGGCTTTAAAATAAGAATGTATGGCTCTGTAATGCACTTAATTCATATCAGTCAACCTTAAGCTATTCTTTGTATTGGAATAATGACAATGTTTATTTTTGATAAAATGCTGAAAGGGGGGGGCATTCCTCTGAAACTAACTCGGGTACAGAGACTGGGCTGAAAATGGGAAGAGGAAGAAAAAAAGGTCAGGAAGCCTGAAGAACTATTCCCAAAGACTGCATTAAAATGACAAGAATGCCTGGCTCTTTGGAAGCAAAATATGAAGAAATCAGGGGTGACTCAAGTCTTTTGCAAAGTACTGTACGAAACAACTGGTTTTAAGAGCCAATATAAATAGTACAGTAGAATTAAATTAGGGCTGTCGATCTCACTGTTATATCTCAGTATTCATTATGAAAGAAAAGAAGAAGAAAAAAAAAAAAAAAACACTGTAAAACAAATAAAAACTTTTCATACACTTCAGCCGATACACTGATCTGATTCTGTTCAGCACGGCACAGGGAGCTCTGAAAGAAGCTGCCAGTTCTAGCATTATCTACGCACGTTTAGCTGCAGGCTTCCCCTTTGATTAACATTACCCCATGCCTGCTTTCTAGGCGTGTATCAAGGCTTGTTTTTTTTTTTATGACTGTGTCGCAAGCTTCTATTAAATTTTAAGCAGTTCAAAGGAAAATATAGATTTTGTCATTGTGATGCAACAAAATTTGTTTGGTAGCTCTCAGAGCAGAGCAGCAACAAGAATAAACAAAAAAATAAACAAAAGATAACTGCACTAAATATAATAAATGTATGTGAAATGGGACTTGGATCTTGGTGCAAACTGTAGAGTGCAAACATAATTGTCAAAAAATTAATAAACAGACACCCCCTCACTCTCTTGTATTAAACCTAACAAAGACACTTTACAATATTATACCCTACACACAACTGCAATGAACTTGCTGTAGAAGAGCCAGATGTTAAACAGAGTTGCATAACCTGTATGAACCTTAGTGCTCGTGCGGTGCTGATCCAGCTGCCCTAATGATATAACCCCTGTTACCGTGACATTTTACACGGTGCCATGTTAGGGATAAGTAGGTTGTGTGTTCGAAGCCTGCCCCAGAATGGGATTTGATAAGCTCTCGAAGCTCAAGTTCTATGAAATGAGAGCGGCTGCAAATCAACATAGTGTAAAGCGATGCAGGCGCGCACAAACACAGGCCCACAGCATGCGAAACAAACAAGACAATGACGTCTTAAGAACGGAAACCAACAAAAGCCGCTCCGCAGAGACTCGAGCGCCAGTCAGGCTCTGCTAGTCAATAAGGGTTTGAACCCCATTCCAAGAAGAAACCACACACACGAAACAAAAAAAAAAAAAAAGGCCTCCAGGAACAAAATGGCAGAGTGCTTCAAAAGCCAACCAAGTTGTTTTTCTCCTTGCGTATACAGGGAGTAGAGGTGCCGGAGTAGGCACTCAAGTGGTGAACACAACCAACAGTCACCACAAACACAAACAATACAGCGTGCCATCACTTCATGTAGACTAAAGAAAGATGCACCCTCTTATTAGATACACGGAAAGAAAAATGATGAAAGCCCATATGTACGGAATACAAAGTACAAAGAAACACCACATTTGTTTAGGGAGTGAGAAAACCCTGGGAAGGGAACTCGGAAGTGTACACATGCCAAGCCCTTGCCACATTAAGTGATCCTCGGTTCACTCCAGAAACAGAAGGGTCTCCAGCCACGCTCAGCCATGAATCCCCAAAACCATTACATAATATTTACAACCGAATTCGACGACATCACTCCCTTGGAACCATGCAGCGCCATCCCCCAGCCCGCCCTCCCCCTCACATGACCGCTCATGCCGTGACACCGGGCTGCAGGAGCATGCTGGTACTGGCCTGCTGCCGTCAAAGAATCTCAGCAGTGGTTATATGAAGAGAGGGAAAGAAAAAAAACAACAAAAAAAAAACATGGAGCGTTTGAAGTGAATGTGGATTGTGACAATGAGAAAGGCAGCAGCACCGCAAGTTGTAAAGGCTGTTTTTGCCCTCTGGCTTTTTTTTTTTGTTTTTTTTTATTTGTTTCACAAATTCAAAACGCTAATCGTCTCAAATAAGAGAAATATGACTCTAAAACTGACTACCACCACCAAACTTAGAGAGACCAGGTTTATATCCTGTAGATAAGGTATATAAAAAAAAAATTTTAAAAAAAAGGAAGTTTGCCTATTTAAAGTGACTTCTTTTACACAACTTGCTTGAAAGCATAAAAAGCCTAAAAGCATCATGGGTGAAGAAAAGTGACAATGAAGATGCATGTGCTTCCCTGTACCAGCTTCCACCCCAAGCGGTCGTTTTGCCATTAAACACAGTTTCCTCGGTACAGTACAGCTAACGGTTGTGTGGCAAAGCCAGGATATCCTCACTTTCCGGCCCAAAGTCTGTTTATAGACGAATCTCGATTCGCGTCCCAGACTTTTACAATAGTGCCTTGGAAAAATGTATAATCTCATAAAACAATAGCTTGAACATACCATTAGAAAGGCATTTTCCTCTTTCTGTAATCAAGGGGCTTCCTCTACAGCTAGCATGCTAGACAGACAAGAAATGTGAGCTTGAGAGTTTGTGCTTGTTTGAGGATTACCAGGTGAGAACGTTACCTTGGAGACGGTAATGGCCTTCTTGAAGTCCCGCCCACCAGATATTCTGAATCCCCAGGGAGCCGGACCAGTCAGGTTCAGTGTGAAAGCCATGATGACACCGCGGGAAGTTGTGCCAAACCTTACGGTGGCCTGGAGACAAAATCATGAGAGAGAGAAAACAAATGATAAGAGCTTCAGTTAATGAAGGCTTAAAGGGAATTGTCCTTAGTGTCCGTGACATGGTCTCTCTATCTCTCTGATGGGCTGGTCTGAGTATTTTAGCTAATCTGGACATCATGAAGTGTCTTAAATCAAATAACTACTCTTTACAACTGTACTAAACAGAAAAGCATCACAGAATGTGGCAACTCAGATCCTGGATGAGCTACAACAACAGAAGACCATTTAGTTACAATCTAGTTTCAGACAAAATTAGACTACAACAGGAATATGAAAGTATAGGCTCCACAAAAACAGACATGCACAAGTGTTCTTCATCTTGCTTAATTTAAAACGTTGCTCATCTCCGACACTGAACCTTCCCGAACATTTGGAAAAATCCACACCAAACCTAACCATCAGAGCATCGGCTACTGTCACTGTGCATCAGCTTTGAGCCACAAAGATCTCAGAAATTCACTGAATCCTTCTTCTCTCTCACTAGCTTAAGTTGAAAACATATTTAGTAATATGGAATTCTTTCGCATAATTGACCAAGTACAATTTAGAAGTGCCTTCCACAACTATTGGCACCCCAGTAAAGTTAAGTAACAAAAATAAGTGTTGTTTTAAAAACCCACTTTCTGCTTTTTTTTGTACTGAAAAAAAATTATATATATATATATATATATATATATATATATATATATTAAAAAACAGACGGAAGAAAGAAACCCATCCTTTAACTGAAAAAAATTTTCTCAGAAAAAAAAAAAAAAAAAAAAAAAATCAAGAAAATTATTTTCGACCAAAATAAATGCGCCACAATTATTGGCACCCTGTATAAAATAACTTGTCCAATATCACCTATGCCAATAAAACAGCACAGAGTCTTTTCCTACAAGGACAGAGAATACTCGTCTCGGATGCCGTGCTCGTTCCTCTTCACAGGATCTCCCCCACCCTCTTGTGCTCCCTCCTGTTCAGGGTTTTCCAGTGGGGTTCAGATGTCAATAACTGTGGCACGGGTATTCAAACAAATGGTCAAATAATAGCCCTCTCTCTTGAGAAATGTGTTTCAAATCTAAATCTACCCTTTTCAATTAAAAGGTCACATCTTCAGTGGGAGATGAAATTACTTTTTTTCCTGTAACCCTTATTAACTGTACAAGGGAGACGCCAATGATTCTGAAGGGCAGCGTATTCAGCAATACGGAAATCTAAATAATCTAAACCTGGATAGACAAACATTGAAACAAACAAACAAACCAGTGTATTTCAAACTAGTGTATTTCAGAGGATGAAAAGGTCCAAGTTGTGTGCCAAGTGACATTAAGAAAACGGCAGGACACAAAATACGGTATGGTATAAATGCTACCTTATAGTATACAAGATCTCATTGTTAATTTATTAACATCAAGATACGCTGATCCTCCATCCTTTAAATGTTCTGTGAAATAGATTTCCTTTTAGGCAAATCATTTTCCTCTTTACTGAAAATAAAAATAAAAACAACAAAAAAAGCTTAGATTCTTCCATATTAAATCAACAAGGAATCAAAAACCGGAAATTCTACAGTTAAACTCCAGATGCAGGCACCTTTGGGTAATATGTACTTTCAGTATTTCAATGAAAGTCAGCAAAGTCTTTTCTTGGTCCGTTTTCTTCCATCTAAATAGAATGGATTCAGAATTTTTCTAACCTCGTCTAACGCGTCGGATTTTCTTAAATCCTCCATGACGTTAACACCAAAGTGACACCCTTAAACTTGAGTCCTCGGTTCACCTTCTTGACATTGCTTACATTATTCAGCTGTGTTTTGTTTTTTTTTTTTGGGGGGGAGAAAATCCCCCCCGATTTTCTCCCTAATTTAGTCGTGTCCAATTCCTCCCCGTCACTAGGGGGCTCCCACATTAAGGCTACTACTACCACTCAGTCGGGAGGGCCGAAGACTATCACGTTTCCTCCGAACCACGTGACGCCAGCCCGACCGCATCTTTTCGAACTGCTCGCTCACGCATCGTTGGGGGCGGCGTAACACACTGAGGACAGCGCTATCCGCTCCTTCTGCTTGCGTCAGCTCACAGACGCCCCTGATGGGCTGTAGAGCCGTGATTAATGTGGGAGCACGAAGTACCTCTCATCTCTCCCCTCTGAGAGATCTCGGCCAATCAGCTCTCTCTAGACCTCCGGCTGTGAGAGTTCATAGCATCACCCGGGCATTGAATGAATGAGTGTTTCTAATGAGAGACTATGGTACTCTGCCATGTTTTCTTTGTTCTTCCTTCATCATTTCCACCGTGCGTGTCCAACACTTCCACCATAATCCAGCTATAGCATTCTGCGCAAAAGCAAAATAGCAGCCTTTCATCTAGGCACAACTCACTTTAGAGTGCGTGCGTGCGCGCGTGGGTGGGGGGGAATGTAAAATGTTGTTCAGCTGTGTGAACAGATCAGTTGTTATAAAGGACCGGATACGATGTATTAACGTCAATCCGTTTAATCCTGTTTTACGAATGCATGCCAAAAGCAAAAACATAACTGATGTTGTACCATAACAAAAGGGAAGTCTTACTCTTGGCAACATTTTTTTTGGTCTGAAAGGTCTGAACTCGTGTATCCAAAAGCTTACGCATACTTGACATGACAATCGAGAACCCTGAGAACAAGGTCAAACCGCCGCTGATAACCTCAACCACAGGCGTCGTCAACAATCCATAACTTATCTCTACACATCCAAAAGGACAAACGTACACCTTAAATCACGCAAGTTAGAGGTTTTGCTTTCTTCAGTCAGGATTGAAACACCCTGGTCTTTCATTTTATTATCTCAAAGACAACATGCTTACTACAGCTGGAGCCAAACACACTTTTAGTGGTCAATGATTGAGAAAATTGGGAAAGCAGTATTTCAGTATAAGCAATATTTCCAAAGTGTACAATAAACAATCAGTTGGAGATGTGTCAAAATGTTGATGTAAAAAAAAAAAAAAAAGTGGAAAAAGATTGATAAGGTTTTTAAAAAAATCCATTAATTGAATTGTAGGGTTTAATATGATGTTGGGATACGCAATCATGTTGGAACAGGAAGGGGACTTCCTCAAAGTTGGGAGCATGAAATTGTCCAAAATGTCTTGGTGTGCTGAAGCATTAAAAGTTCCTTTCACTGGAAGCAAGTGGCCGAACCCAACTCCTGAAAAACAAACGCCCACACCAGTTACAGCATGCCTGCTCACCAGTGTACAAAGCAAGGTCCATAAAGACATGGATGAACGAGTTTTAGTGTGGAAGAACTTTCCTGACCTCAACCTGATAGCACACCTTTGAGATGAATTAGAGCGGAGACTGCGAGACTAACATCATCTCAGTCTTAAACCTTGTGGAAAGCCTTCACAGAAGAGTTGAAGCTCTTATAGCTGAAAAGAGGCGGGGCCATCATATTAAAATCTATGGATTACAAAATGGATAGTTTTCATTGTTATGCTGATGACACACAGTTATACGTCTCAGCAAAACCAGATGAGAAAAAAATAGCTTACTTAAGTTGAGCAGTGTGTGCAGGACAAAAGAGACTGGATGTTAATTAACTTGCTTCTGCTTAATCCTGATATGACAGAAGTTCTAGTCATAGGACCACAAGCAGCTACAGTAAGAGCAAGCTTTCTGATCAGACTGTAACTTGTGTGCAACAGTGAAAGACCTCGGTGTGATTATAGATCCCAGCCTGTCATTTGAAGCTCATGTAGATATCACCAGGATAGCATTCTTTCACCTCAGCTATATTGCCAAGATAATAAATATATGGTCACTAAAAAAAAATAACCAGTTAATGTTTTTAATCATGTCTAGGTTGGATTATTGTAAGGCCTTACTGTCTGGTTGTTCAACTGGGTGCATAAACAAGCTTCAGTTAGTCCAGAATGCAGCAGCGAGAGTCCTCACTAGAACCAGAAGATACAAGCACATCACCCCTCCCTATCTTATCCACACTGCATTGGCTCCCAGTGAAATTTCACATAGATTTTAAAATACTACTATTAACGTAGAATTCATTAAATGGTCTCGCTCTGCAGTATCTAAGTTAACTGCTTGTGTCTTAAGATCCACCACGTTTACTTCGATCAAAGGATGCAGGCTGCTTCTCAGTACCACATATTATGAAAACTACAGCTGGGGGCAGAGCTTTTTCTTACAAAGCCCCAAAGTTATGGAATAGTCTTCCAATTAATGTTCTCAAAGGACTCAGACACAGTCTCAGTGTTTAAGTCTAGGCTAAAAACCTCTTTAGCGAATACTTTTACATTTAGGCATTTGGCAGACGCCCTTATCCAGAGCAAGTTAAAATTTTTTTCTCATTATACATCTGAGCAGTTGAGGGTTAAGGACGTTGCTCAGGGCCCCAACAGGGACAACTTGGTGGTTGTGGGATTTGAACCTGGGACCTTCAGAACCGTAGTCCTTAACCACCTTAGCCATCCCTGACCACTTTTTAGCAATACAGTGTACAATGATTGCAAAATCCATTACACCAGTACCCGAAAACAGACGTTGTTTATCTGAATTATTTCACAACACTCTCCTATCGATTTGTTTACACTTGTCTCGAAATGTTCGGTTTCCTTTACAAATCCAAACAGAGTTAAAACGTATTGAGCAAACAGAGATGATGCCTCAGCTCAGATGAGGTCAGCTGCCTTGTTCATCACATGGCTCATGTGTGAGCATGTGACTGATAAAGTGACTACCATAACCATGAGTACTATTCACTGTTGATAACAGAAGCATTATGCAATTAGTGTTCGTCTAAACGTTTTTGCTATTAATAAAACTTTTTTTTTTTTTTTAAATAAAAAAAAAAGACAGGAACCTTTGTCTGGATTAATTATTTAATTTTAAAAACCCTTAAAGGCCTCCGAATGATGCAGTGGTAAAGTGCTCGCCCTATCATCCGGAGATCGCGAGTTCGATTCCCGGGTGACGCTGTAACCTCTCGCAGCCGGAGGTCTAGAGAGAGCTGATTGGCTGAGCTCTCTCAGAGGAGAGGGATGAGAGGTACTTCGTGCTCCCACATTAATCATGGCTCTACAGCCAATCAGGGGTATCTGTGAGCTCATGCAAGCGGAAGGAGCGGATAGCGCTGTCAACCGAGTGTGTTACGCCGCCCCCAATGGTGCATGAGCGAGCAGTTCGAAGGAAACACGTGATTCAACACGTGTCTTCAGCTATGGTTGTAGTAGCCTTAATGTGGGAGCCCCTTAGTGATGGGGAGGAATTGGACACGACTAAATTAGGGAGAAAAGCCTTATGACAATTTATTACTACCTGCAAAAAACCTTAAGTCGATTTATCACTACCAGCCCAAGGCTGTTTTTAATAGACTGGTTCAACTGATCTCCCTAAATCTGGCGGTACTGAAGTCTGTGCCATAGTTTGAACATGTTGAAACACAGTAAAACCACCGTTTCTCATGATCATTACAATTTAAGTGGAATGTGGTATATTGTGACAGATTTCAGTTATGCAAAATTCTCAATTTTTAGCCTTTGGTCTAGAGAAATGTGATTTTTTTTTTTCCCCCACCATTGTCAATTTTGCTCAAAAACATGTTTGTGAATAATAATCATCCTAAACTGCATCTACAAAATACTGTCAAAGCAAACTGGTGAGTCAGACAGACTTCTGCCCCAATATCAGCAGCAACGCCCGAGAAGCCGTGCCCATTAGATAGAGACTCAATCAGTGTAATGAAAACAAGACACTGATGAGAGAGCAACACCCCGTGCCAACAGGAAACTTTCTAATGGCTCATAAATCGTCGTAACTCAAGCTACCAGCTTAAAGTCGTTTAATAGGTCGAATTAAAATAGGGCCCAGATTCAAGGAAGAAAAGAAGAAGAAAAAAAATAAATAGGAAATGCCAGTGAATGCTAACAAACGCCTTTTTGGCACTGAAAGACAATCAGGTTTCGGGTTTATCTCTACTTTTAAATGTTCTCAAACATGCCTGCATTTAATAAAGTTATGACAATCTGGTTTTATTAAAAGCAGGAAGATAGATAAGACTCAACCAACCAGTTGATGGAATTCTTTAGATTCAGGTGAAGTAAAAGGAGAAACATCTGACCAACGAAACTTGGATAAAAACTTCTTGTCAAACTTGAGAGGATCCAAGTCCAAGCTTAGGGATTTCCGCAGATGGCACCGATAGGACTGGGTGTGCAGTAAATGATGCATTCAAAGCTGATGGGTCATCCTTTTACATAGTGGGTATTTAACGATGGCATAGCGGTCAGCACTGTGGCCTCACACCTCCAGGGTTGAGGATTCAAATCCCAACTTCTCCCAGTGTTTGGTGGGTTTCCTCTGGGTTTCCCCTCACAGTCCGAAGACATGCAGAGTAGTCGGTCAATTTTCACATTCTCTGTAGTGTGAGTGTGTGTGCTTGCGAGACCCTGTAGTGCTTATAAAAAACATTTAGACTAAACAAGCATCATGAATCAATCAACAACCAGCGAGAAATGTCTTTTTTCCCCCAAATAAAGCCAAGTCAATGGATTTTAAAGACCGTACAGTACCACCTCAAATAAAAGTACCCACACACTGCCAGAGTGGAAAGTCAAAGTAATTTAAGACGAGTCCATGTTTCATGACTAACTCGAAATCCATTAAGGACTCTGAGTAGGACTATTATACTCACTTACATTCAGAAAACCCTGGAACATTTCACATTACACATCAGTGTTGTTTCGGAAACGTCCTAAAGCTTGGCATGTACAGTAAAAGGAGGAAATCTAATCCAGGTGGGTGGAACTGGCAGCACTAAAGACTGCTGATTGGTTACTCGTACCATTGATTATATTCTGGATCACACTAACTTGCAAGACTAGATTGCTATACTGTACCTTCTTGGTCCTCGTCTCAGTGTTTAAAGTTTTGTTGCCTACCGTTTAGACATTATTTTTGGTTATTCTTTAGCGGAAACCGAAAAGAATCGCATTAGTGTAAATGTGTGAGTGAACTCACAAAACCAACATATAAAAAAATAAATAAATAACGTAAGAAGTACAAGTTTAGCATTTTATTGCACAACATTTTTTTGTGCGTTTCGCTCGCAAGGTTATTTTCCACCTTGTTAAACCTGGATTTGGTTTGTTGAATTTACTTTTAAATATCAATGGACCCGTTTACTGATGAAAAAGCAGCAGATTAAAGTCATGTCCAGTCTTAGACCAACGCAACCCTGACATTCTGTAAAGACATGTTGGTGTCTGTTAGACATATTTCTGGATCGTTTCAGATCCAGACATGCTTTGCAAAGAGTCTGAACCACTTTGTCAACTCTCGAGGTTATGAAAAGATGACGAAAGCAGACCAAGTATGACGGCTGTCTTTTGAAGTAATGCTTTAATGTTGACAGCTTGAAAGTGCACATTATCTTGAAGAAAATTGTAGCTGTTCAGTTATGTTGGTAGATAAATTTGACATAAAAGCACTGGAGCACATTTCCAGTTTAACAATCGGTGACCTAATGTGAACTGCTGTTGAACGATGCCACAGACTGTTATATAACTAGATGAGTAATTAAGAAAGGAATCTAAGGAATTTCTTGCATACAAAAATAGTGACAAAAAAAAACAAAACAAAACAAAAAAAAAAAACACTTTTGAACGGTCACAAGAAGGAGAAAGGAAAAAAAAAATTAAATATCTTCTGTCCCCACAGCATTTAAGTGATAGGCTGTTTGAACTCACACCATCATCATTGCTCATAGACAATTAACCATCTAAACAAACAAGCGGTCACCTTTTAATTTCTGTGACCTCAAGAGAATCCCTCTGGTCTGCGTTGTTACTCTGTTACACGAGACTGAGGCAGACGGACTTCCATCCTTATGACATTCTACATCTCATAAAAACAAATTCTCTTCAAGTCCTGTCTTAAAAGCCTGAGCCTGATTGATCAAACCACTACACATCACTGTAGTGATGATGAATCTGAAGGACGCCCTCAAAAAGACAAAAAAAAAAAAAAAAAAAAAGGGCCATGATTTGGGTGATCTGTTTGCATAATCCTGGGGGAAAGTGTGTAGTGGTGGGGGAAAAAAAAATTAAATTGGAAAAAAAACAAAAACAAAAAAAAAAAAAAAGACAAGCTGTATTAGCTAGATGTGAAAGATCAAATGTTCCGCCTGACCCGATGTTCCTGATCTACCAGAAACCTAACCTCACATCTTTCCATGCGTATGATATAACAGGTCGGAGGAGTGTTATCCTTATAGGCATATGAAATATTGGTGACCCAACAGCTCTCCATGAGAAAGGGAAGCTTTATAAAAAATAAAAAGTCATTGCATGCTGGGTTGGGATGTTAGAATTTCTTTCTAGTGTTTTAAAAATAAATAAATAAATAAATAAATAAATAAAAGAAACAAAAAACAAACAACAACAAAAAGTGCCACTTGGGCATCTGTAAGCTCATGTATGTGGAAGAGAGCACATAGGATTTTTGTCCCCCAAGAATAACATGATCAGCTCAAAAAGATGTAGGTGGATGGCTTTGTACTGTATGTCTATGTAGAAATACGTATAAGACCTGGTTGTTTGGTAGTAGTTGTATGATTAAGGAGAACTGTCCGGTCATTGGAAAGGCGTCGAGGAGTGGGTGGAATACATAGTATAATCTAGAGATATTAAATCATTAATTGATAAATGGCTGTTAAAAATTTAACTAAGAAGGTATTAACCGATAAAGCTTTTTTCAACCCCGCCCCACCATGTAGGATTTTTTTTCCAAGAAAAAAAAAAAAAAACAAAAAAAAATCTGCTTCCTCTTATGTTATCCTTATTTTAATGAAGAGCCCCATAATAAAAAAAAAAAATAATAAAAAATAAAAAAAAAAAAACCTCATAGCTGTGGTTATAAAACACTTTCGATAAGCATGAACTGTCGCATGGTTGTAAGCGTTTTGCAAGAGTTTCACATGCACACAGCTCTCTGAGGCTGAGAGTTTCAATGCTCTGTATGTAATTAAATAGGAATTTACTTATTTAAAAAAAAAAGGATTATATGGAGGTCAATGTTGATACTGTGGCACAAAAATCATTGTTTGAGAAACACTGGCTTGTCCTGCCAGAAACGATTAAACATATTAAATCAAATGAGTGAGTATCTTGTTATCATTAATCATTAGGGCTCAAGCATTATGACATCAGCCCTAAAAGACCCCTTTTGTTCGATCAAGGATTATTATTATTATATTTTTCCAGCATCCGGGGCTATTTGGGGGTCTTAACATGCTCAAAGAGTCATGAAAATCAGCAGACAGGTTGGAATCTGTTGCCATAAGGATGCCTAAGTGTTTGGTACCTGGGCGTGGCACATGAGATTTTCTCATACACTTATGCATGTACAGTATGCACACTAAACACAGTACAAAAATTTAGAGTTCATTGAGCTAAACAATGTTCGCATTGCATGTCGTTGGGTCAACTCAACAGAAAGTCAGTTATTTGGGATCGTTTGCAAAAAGCACCCAGTGGAATTTGATGTAGGGGATTTATACGATCGCAAACAAACCAGGCCTATGTGATCAAGACACTGAGGATGCAAAATTGCAGAGAGATTTTTGATATCTCAAACGGGTCAGCCATGACAACGCCTAAACTTATGTTGAAAAGTGGTTAATCACAGAGTGACATCACATCGAGATGCTTTCCCCCCCCCCAGCATCTCAGAGGTACCTGGAGGTCTAAACATAAAATTCACCCTTTTCCAAAATTATGTCTGTTAATGGTATTGCTAGGTCCCCTTTAAATGCATGTGCCCAGTGTGCCCACTTGTGTGCCTGGGTGACGATGGGTGCTCATCATCGCTTGCAACTATATTTAAAGATCGTTAATGCGGGGTGATGCTCCCTCGTTGTTAGCATGAATGTTGTTGAAGAAAAATGAGTGAAATGTGCACCCTTGGTATCATCATCATCATCCACACTGTACCTTGGCTTTGTTGGACTTGTACAACTACAAATAGGAATACAATAAGCCCAGACATGAAATCTGCTTGTGCGAGGTGTCAGGCCTACTGACTTGCCCTTAGGCTTTCGCGTCACTACAAAGAACATGGCAAGAAGAAGTAGTAGTAGTGGAAATAGAAACCGCCGTGCTGAAAGACAGCAAAAGCAATCGCACTGCACGAACAAATGAAAGTTTCAGTAGAGTGTAGACCTTTTCCCCATGTTTAGATGTCCGCCTTTTGTACAAAGGCCAGCTTTTCGGAGTTCATCTGCTTCAGTGGCTCGAAAGTGAGTGAAAAGGAACTCGGGGAACCACAACGCACATTCACGAGAGGCCAAGCTGTAACCAGATAACAGATGTTTAAGGAGCACAGATGTCTACTATAGCACATCAAAACAATAATGCTAGGAACGGTTACGAACGTGAGATACAGTACACAACCAGCACACGTGTGGAATTAAAAGCTGGAGCCGCAAACTCAAGTTCCAGTCTCGGGTGCATAGTCTGTTTTGATCGTGGTTCAACATTTCAGGTTACGGCCTGGACATATAAATATTTCAAATTCCATCTAACCTTCCATAATAAAGCTTTACACCTGGAACTGGAAATACTGGTTCAAGAATGG
>JAQQZS010000039.1:25545862-25567017 GCA_030068045.1 Platyallabes tihoni | reverse complement strand
TGGGCATCCCTGCTGAAGCTGCTGCCCCCGCGACCCGACCTCGGATAAGCGGAAGAAGATGGATGGATGGATGGATGAATTATAATGTATTATACGATGTATAATAAGATAAAAATGTAAGTCGTTTTGGATAAGGGTGTCTGCCAAATGCCTAAATGTAAATGTAAACCGCATTACTACTCTGTCCGAAGTGGCCCCCGCACCAATGTTGGACAAATGCTAAGAAGAAGAAGAGGACTACAGTATGTTGTCTTTCTGTAAGCAGACCCCAGCATCAAGGGTGTAAATACCACGACACGTGCAGTGCCTTTCATCACAAAGTAATGGTTTGAGGTCTTTTTACCAAAAAAAAGTCATATGAACTTAATGCGGTTTTCTACGATGTGGCAGTGACGTACCATGGTCATAGCACAAACCTGAAGAGGACACTGTGAGAACTTCATTGACATACCATCAAAGCAGTGATGTCACAATGACAACTCAGTCAGAACGCCATCCAGTGTTCCCTGTCTGCGCCATGCTTGTATGAGACCTCAATGAGGTCCCTAAGAGGTGTTAGTTACAACGATGACTGGTCAATGCCATTGTTAATATGTCCTTGTTATGTTTTTCCTGTCCGTGTTAAGTTTTTCCTTCATCAGGCATTTTTTTTTTAGAACCTGTCCAAAAGTGAGAATGGGAAACACAGCCAAGAAAAGCATGGCAGCGCTATGTCATGGGAGACAATACTACATCCTTTTTGGTTTCTACTGCATTCCTGCCAAGTTCTTACTGCGTTTACCCAAATTTTTGAGGACATATTGGGAACGTGGCTCATTGTGACTGGGGTTTAAGATTATACAGAATCATACAACAGAGATATGCAAACCATTGTCAATGTTGATGTTCCTTGATTATCAACTATACCACGTATCCTGTGTACAGGGTCCAGGGGCTTGAAGACTATCCATGGAGACTTATAGCATGAGGCAGGTACACCATTGACAGGTTGCCAATCCATCGCCGGACACACACACTATGAGTAATTTGGGAACACGAATTAACTTAATCTGCATGTCTTCGGACTGTGGGAGGAAACTGGATTACCCAGAGGAAATCCACCATACGTAGGGAGACCCTGCAAACTCCACACACATGGACCCAAGGTAGGAATTGCACCGTCGACTCTGGAGGTGCGAGGGCAAGGTGCTAACCGCTTTGTCTCAAAAAGCGTAAGTATGGTCTGGGACATAAACACTGGCAGTACCATAACAAGCCAGGTAAGGTAAGATGCGTTCAATCAGAAGACGTCCATTGAAAGGCGTCTTTTCCACAAATTACGCATAGTCAATTATTTTTGTCAATTTCTTGATTGTTTTAACAATCTGTATAGAAACAAATGGCAAAGTAAAGCAGCAAAAAGTTTTCCACAGACTATAGAAGTAACTGCTGATCTTCTGGACTGAGCTTTGGTCTAAGAAATACAAAAAGGTCAACATGCTCAGCTGCTGTTTTATCGGAGGCAAATGTGCAATGGGGTAAAATGCTGACAAAGTGAAATGACTCGGTCAAATGTACAGTGTACAGTGTGAGACGGGACTTTTATAGTCTAGACTGGCTGGAAAGCAGGAGGATCTGAAGCACAACAAGTGCAAGTCATTACTTGCCGTCTGATTTAAACTATGTTGGTTTACTTAATGTAAAGTCTTCTCTTTGTCTCACCATTTAACCTTTCCATATAGAAGTGTGTGCAGTCTAATTATAGACCAAAATAACAGAATTAAAACTAAGAAGAAAATGGCATTTCCACAGGAACCCTTGATAATCAGTATCAATAAAAAGAGATATAAAAGATGTAAAGTAGTTAAAAAGGGAGGTTTTATATGATCAGAGTGTGTTGAGGGAAAGGCCAGTACCTCACCCCTTCCTCGCCGTTGTGGCTGCTGCTTCTTCTGAGACAGCTTCCTCTCCAGGCCACGGATGTCGGAGTCCAGCTCTGCCTCGAAACGGTTCAGCTCCGACACTAGAGTGGCCTGAAAAAGACAAAACATGCATGTGGAGAGCAAGGAATTAAAGCATGACAAGAGAACTCTGAGAGAGTACGGTCACTGAAAGGCAAACAGCAATTACACAATATACAGCAAGTAGATGCCAACAAACGTTTCGCTTCCCTCATCTCCGGGAGCTGTTTGCATTCCAGCAGGTATAGTTTATTATATTTGCGCTCTTACCTCTATGGAGGGAGAGTGGGCTCTCTCAGGAGAAAGGTGGTACACTGGCTGTTGTCTTAGTGACTGTGAACAGAAAACGTACAGTAAAATGTCACTGATTATAGGGAATATGATAATTATATACAATTGTATTATACAAAGCAATGCATAAGTATTTGCCCCCTTCAACATTTCCATATGGCAAAGTGAAAGGTTGCTAATGGGGATAGTTACTATTTGAATTGAAAGGTGCAATGTACAGTACATTTTAATTTTAAAAAATAATAGACAGTTCTTTGTTTTCACCCCTTCTGTACCACTAATACTACTGTATCTGCAATTCTTCTGGGATATAACTCTATACTCAAAGCAACAATTGTGATCTCGTGAAACTTTGTAACAATATTGCTACTGTGTCAATTATGTCAATTTTAAGATTTTAAATGTGTTTAATTCTATTTAATGAATTTAACATAAACATAATTTTGTCAATTTTTTAATTTTTGTTAACCTACATATTTTACCCAAATAGAAAAAATCTGCCCTTGATTTAAATATGTTGATACATTAATATACGTTTTTTTCAGTGTAAAACATCTGGAGGCAAACATTCTTTTATTTTTAACATAGTCTTGAAGAATAGGTCTGCAGGCTTCCAGAGGGAAAGTTTTGGCTCTCATATTCAGTCCAGTCCCTTTAACCGAGCAGTTTCAGAGGAATGTGTTTGTCAAGCCACACAGAGACCTATGAATCATTCAAGCATAAAAACATCTTAAGGCATGAACCAGTGAGAAACAGGTGCAGATGATGACAGATGATCTGTTCAGTGATTACTGGAGATGCTGAATGCCGAGTGGTTTGGAACAGACGAGAGGGGAAATGAGGTTGCTGCTGAGGTTGTTACACACATCCAAAAAAAAAAACATTTTAAAATGAGATATTTGGGCACTTTGGAGCCTGTTGCAGTAAAACATTTGTTCATGTTTGTTTAGTTTAATCTAGGGTTAGATTCATTTAATATAAAGAAATGAGGGAGGTTCAAGAGTTTTGCACTCTCACTCACTCACTCACTCATCATCTACACCACTTTATCCTGTATTGAGGTTCGCGGGGGACCTGGAGCCTATCCCAGGAAACTTAGGGCACGAGGTGGGGTACACTCTGGACAGGGTGCCAATCCATTGCAGGGCACGCACACAAACACACACTCATTCACACACTACGGGCACGCCAATTAATCTATCCTACATGTCTTTGGACAGTGGGAGGAAACCTGATTACCCAGAGGGAACCCACCAAGCACGCGGAGAGCATGCAAACACCATGCACAAAGAGACGAGAATCAAAAAAGGACCCTGGAGGTGCAAGGCGACAGTGCTAACCACTACACCACCGTGCCACTAGAGTTTTGCACAGTACTTTATATTACTGCATTTCAAAAATAATACAACACACGTTACAAGACAATGTGCATTCCTGAGTTCAGACTATTGAGTCCTTGTTGAATATGGTGTCCTTTTACTATTGGTATTTAAGAAATGTTTCATTATTGCAGCCTGATAATTAAAGGCAAAAAAAAAGAGAAGGAGTTTATGAGCTATTCATAGGAAGCCTACAAAGTCAACGTATTTATAAATGTAACATATTTGCAGTTTCTCGATAAACTCATTACTGCTTCAGGCGTACAAAATCAAACAATCGTTTTAATCTCCATTTGCACCTCATTTGCAGTAAAAGCCCGACAGCTTTCTCTAATCAGATCTTAAATGCAACATTTAACATTACATTCAAACAATTAACCGTCTGGTAGAATCCACAGCATGCCACATAATGCTGAGTGCTGAGACCTTGCTTTCTTTTTTTCCACACTGTTATTTTTGAAATACCTTGGCATGATGCAAGCCGTTCAGAGCCAACAGCAGCTATCCTCACAATCAAATCAGCTCGTAAATACGGTTCGGTCTTAAAAAGGCGTCTTGGAGTCAGATCGGGGCTCAGGGAGGGGTGATCTGGACTGGTGTCTGTGTGAATTAATGGTAGAGCTCGGTGTATGCTTTTGGATCAGACAGGCGGATAACTCAGATAACGGGCCTAATCGTGATCACAAGACAGTTCTGTCTGGCGCAGGAAGAGAACAATGAATCCATTTCTTTCTACTTCAGGAGCATGACCTGATTAACGAGCAAATTGTGACGAGTCACTCACAATACAGAGGATATACACTTAGGCTTTAGTGGCTGCTACAGCTCTCTGTTTCTCTCTTTCTCTTACCTCATTGTCATTTTTGGTTTGACAAGAAAAATAGAAAGTCATTTCTCACACTCAGACAGGATGATGATAATGATGATGATGAGCACCGAAGCACGGTGCTTAAGGGGGTTCAAGGTTCCATTGAGAAATATTTCCTAAAGCCCTCGAGCTTTGTGAATAGAAAGGAAAGCGAGGAGTGGAAGGGTTTGAAAAGCACCGAAAATGGAAAAGGGAAACTGGCCAAATTCTTTAAACTGGAAACAGTTTAATCACATTCATGAGACAGCAGGAACTCGTACACCTCAACAGACGAGAGCAGCTCGGATACATTTTTGACCGTGAGCCAACAGGAATAACGAGGAAACAATACTCAGGAAGATCAAAACAGTGGTTTAGGACAGGTTAGAATCTAATATCTGAATATTATTTTAAATATTTATAATCAATATTTCAAAATCTATGTTTTAGTCTTTATGAAAAGAAAAAAAATATTTTCATATACTCCAGACATACTGTAGTCAAGCCCTATTTGGAGTGGATTATGTTTACACAAGAACATGGGAACATAACCAATAGAAATAACCTCCAGTAGCACAGTTCACTTTGGATCCCATTTACACATATTGATAAATTTCATTATATCCTGTGGGAGAAGAATGTTTTTTTCCAATATAAATGCACTCCAGTACGCATTGTTTTCTTTCATCTACCACCAAGATTAAAATGCATAATGTCTTTTATCAGAACCAGACTGATTTGGCCCTGAGCTCCAGCAGTAGTTTGCTCATTCTACCCGCCACACCACTTTTGCGCTGTCCATCTTTCAATATCCCTTCTTTTTGTGCTTCTGTTCTATCCACTTTACTGAATATCATATTTATTTTATTATGATTTACAGATAAACATGACTTTACTCAGGTCAATGACTCAGTCTTGACATGCTAAATTATACAACAGTTAGTTCTGATCATGATATAATGAGTATAATCTGATTGGACGAGAGTCATTACATGTGTGATGATAATAGACAGTAACAGCACTGTGATGTTTAACTTCATGCATCACTCCCCATCACAGCCATTCTAATAACTGTTAATTACACTAACTGTCTGTCACAGAATGAGTGAAAGTAGTTTGGTCAGGTCCTCAGTACTGAGGAGAGAGCAGCTGCCTGCCAAAACCCACATACAAAACCAGTCACACAAGCACTGCACAGCAAGAAAACACAGAATTTAATATTGTTATGTCAACTTAAACAACACTTTGTTTCCTTAATGACTGCTTCTAAGACATTCCAAATTGCGTATGTGCTGTTTAATTTACGCCTGAGATGAGCTACTGTACAAAGGCTGAATGCCAAATCCCTTTCCAACCCCTAATCAAGCGCACTACTTGGTGTGAAATAAGGGTTGTTCTCACCTTTTGTCTACTAAGTACCGGTAACAATTTGAAACTACTTTCAGCCCTGTTAATTACACTAATTGTTGGTCGCTATCCGTCAGTCACCAGCTCCGACACTTGCGGTTTGTTAGTTCCACTAATCGCAGAAGGATATGTTGAAACAAATGTGTGTTTAAATAAAGAAACAAATCAAAATCTGTTGATAATAAATGGTGTTTGTGTGACTGTTATATGAAATCAATATCACACTCATGGCCGCGCTGTAGTACTGAATATCAGCACAGCTGTGATGTCTACCATTTTGCCTACAACCACATCACTGTGCTGATATTCAGTACAACAGCACGACCGTGAATGTGATATTGATTTTATACAACAACATTGATTTTTGTGTGATATTGCTCAATCAATTAACTTAGGGATATTTGAACATACACTATTTGCTCTACCACTTGGGCCATGTTCCCAGGATCGGACATGAACAGCTCACTCATCAGGTATTGACCATGTAAATAATGGGACACAGCATGCATGTTTTTAAACATGGCAGAATCCATGGAGGTCCAGTTGGCGATCAGTGCTAAATATAATTACAGCGTCAGTCATGCTAAGGTTTTTTTTTTTTTTTTTTTTCAGAATAATTTAGTAACACTCACTCATCATCTAAACAACTTTACCCTGAATACAGGGTTGTGGCAGGCCTGGAGTCTATCCCAGGGCATGAGGTGAGGGAACGCCTATTAACTTGATCTGAATGTCTTTGGACTGTGGGAGGAAACTGGAGAACCTGGAGGAAACCCACCAAGTATGAGGAGAACATGCAAACTCCATGCACACAGACCCAGAGATGGGAATCGAACCCAGACCCTGGATGGCCAAGGCGACAGTGCAGATATATTCATCTCTTCAATGGTTATATGCTTGATAAATTGTCAGTGTTTGCTATTAACATTTAAGCTCATAGCCTGTATCTTACTTTACCTTACTAACATTGCTTTCACAACATAAACACAATTTAAGGACACGAATTCCAAAGATCCAGTTTAAGTATCAGGTGTGGCTCAAGGTTGAAATGAAGCGTGCGATGATAGATCCGATGATAGCGGCGCCGCTTCCAAACTATTGAGACGCAAGACTTGAAGTGATCTGTAGCAGCACGTGCATCGGTATTTTCCTAGCCACAGTGATGAAGAAACATTGAAAGGTGTTTCCCAAGACAAGAGACAACAAGACAATACAGACCTCCACTAACAGCGATTAGATAAACTAGGTAGAATGCGTGTTTGGGCTGAACGCAGACAAAATCTCATCCTTTTCCTACAGTTTCTCTCTCTCGCAGTGTTTTTGTGGGAATAAACCCACTCACTGAAATTCCAGAATTTGGGGCAACAATACACGGCTTTCAACATGCTGACCCAAGCAATGTGATACAAAGTTGCACTAAAAATGACTAACTGAAGGAGCACATTGTTCGCACAAGCTCTTTGCTGTTAAAAACCTTTTGAAGTTTTTGATTTGTATAAATATATACTGTACATTTTTTTGCATGCACATCCTATCTTATTGATCAGTTACAACACAACAATCTTGAAGCTACTATGAACCATTTAATAACTACATAGCTTAGAAAAGATGTGGACTGAAGGAACGAATGGTTTCTGGGGTTAAGGGAGGTCTTTGAGTTACAGTAGGTTTACAAAAAAACCACCATATCTTTAATAAGAGTATCCCTTTAATAAAATAATCTTAGACAAGCTGGGAGGAAGGCCCAGAGATCGTTTCATAAAACAAAGTGCCTGGTGATATATTGAAAGTACAATAGACAATAATGAAAAGTCAGATTTTCTACTGCATAAACGGTTTATTCTGAAAGGTTTGATTTCTAGGTTAAAGTAAGATTCACGTTCCCAAAGAAAATCCTCTTACCTGCGTACGTTCCTCCTCCGTGGCTCCTCGTCCTGGCTCGAAGTCGAAAATGCTCTTCGGCTCTGGAATCCTAACTACATCGCCCAGATCAGCCCTGAAACACACCCCACCCCCGGATACGCAGAAACTTTATCACATTCCCATTGTCAGAGCCTGCAGCAACGGATCGTAACCTGCCTGCGGTCACCTATCTGGTTCTGGTATTTTTTTTTCTCTTTTCTGTCATTTTGTTTCTCCTCTTCACCTATCTTGTAGTATCTTCTCAAAACCGGTGAGTGTGTGAATGCAGTCTGTTTGCTTCATAACAGCTTAGCTCAGCATGTGAATAAGGAAGTATTTATGCTTATGTTTGGGTGTTACTTCATGGGAAAGTGACCGCCGTGACATTTGTAATGTGTTTCCGTAAGTTCAGACGAGGACACGGATGGACAGACGGCACATCCATGTGCTCATATTCTGCCTGTCAAAATCTTACTCTTTTAAATATTTTTAATAAGTTAAGCCACCGATGAGAAACAAAAATTGTCACATTTTACAGTATCAGTATGTCATGAAGTGTTTCAGTCCTTTTATATGACAACATTTTGCCAACTATAAATTATTAAAGGACAGCACAATATGAAGTGGTATCGAAAAGTTTCAAGACTAGCTCTGTTTACAAAAAAGTACATTAGTACTGATTACTCACTTATTAATACTTTCTTATTATCTTGCGACTATGGAAGTTCTCAGGTGAGTTGCATCATAGCCATCAAAAAATTTTTTGGATTTTTTGCCCGGGATTTAATTTTACCCAATTCTGCGTTCCCCCATCAAGGCTACTACTACCAGTCAGTCAGGGAGGGACAAACACTCTCATGTGATGCCTGCCAGCCGCATCTTTTGAAACTGCTCCCTCACACACCATTGGAGGCGACGTAACACACTCGGAGGACAGCGCTATCCACTCGCGTGAGCTCACAGACGCCCATGGCTGGCTGTAGAGCCGTGATTAATGTAAGAGCGCAAAGTACCTCTCATCCCTTCCCCACTGAGAGAACTCAGCCAATCATCTCTCTTCAGGCCTCCGACTGCAAAAGTTTACAGCATCACCCGGGAATCAAACTAGCAATCTCCGGATGATAGGGCGAGCACTTTTCCACTGTGCCACATGGAGACATGTTCGCTATTTGTTGTAACTAGCTGTCCATGATGAAATAGGATGATGTCTTTTGGCACACTGACTTATGAAGTTCGGTGCTCCCTGTGACTGTGTATGCAGCCTTGTGCTGCAATCTAGTCTTGAAATCTTTTGATACACCCTCGGAGTGTCGCTTTAAAGTTAAGAAACATACAAAACATTAATAAAAAATTTAGTAACAGAGTAACAAATGTTGAGAACATGAAAGTTATTAAATGTATTTGATTAACTAATATCCACAGGGGGATTATCTCTCACCAGTCAGGCAGCGCTCCATGCTGCGTCAGGGTGAAGGGGTCTTTTCCAGGTCCGTGTCCGTCCTCCTGAGTCGGCTCTACAGGTGGAGTGGCATTCAGCCTTCCTGTAACAAGATACACAAGAATCAAGCGGACATCACATACTGTACATGTTCATGTAAGTATACATACATTACAGAGGTACTGTATATGGCGTCTGCTGGGTGTGTAGTAATGTTACGATTACTAGCAAACATCACTTTTATAAATAATGTACTGTACAGGTTGGTACATTCTTAATAACTCTGCATTCTCTTTCTGCAGACATAATGTGGGAATGTTTCGAGCTGCTTATCATAGCATTGCGAAACCATGGTCATAATAGAGTATTGCGTAATTCCGGACATGACAAAACATGCTTAAATGTTGTCGGGATATTTTTATAAGACTGATTACTCACGTTCTTGCCAGTCGATTTCTGGCTCTGAGAGAGAAAAGAAAATAGGGGAAAACAAAAGTTAAATAAATGTTATGTTCAGAAGAATGTGAAATTTTTTTTTTTAGAATTTACCATGATTAATAATTATTATTCATATCATAACCGTGATCTTTTCATAAATTACTGGATGAATAACAAGGCATAGACATTTAGAAAGCCTTCTCAGAAGAGTTGAGGCTTTAAAGATTGATTATTATGGTCATCAAGTGTCCACAAAATTTTGATAGTCACTTTTATTTATATTATATTATTAAATCTGTTTCTGTTATGTAGTTTATGGAGAGAGAGAGATGAAAGATGACCTAGTGGAGCCTCTTCATCCCAACCACTTAAGCAATACTGCAGGAGGAGCAATTAACATATTTTAAAAATGGTCATAATTCAGTGACTGCAGTTTATGTAGCAAATCCTCCTCTGTTGCGGCCGATCGAGTACGTTTTTGTAAATTACTTAGCTGAAGGCATCTCGCTGACAAAATGAGAGGTTTCACAGACTTTCACAGATTTACAGCCTCTGGTCTGATGCAATGGATTGTTAAATAAATTCTCACATCTTTCCTGTTTATAGCCCATGGACTTTTATTAACAGAAAACCGTTGTTAGTTGCTTATCCAAAAACTTTAATGTAACTTAATCTTCTGTAATTTTACTTGAATAAAGCATGCTATATGAATTTGGTAGATAGCTTTTTACACCACATAAAAAAAAATCCCAGATTTTCCGAATTTTTTTCATTTACGCATATTCCCAAAGTCCTACAGTATGTTCCCAGAATCCTATGTTCCTAAGGGCCCTACAGTATGTTTCCAAGGTCCTTTGTTTCCTAATAAATTTTCTGTTATCGTACGTTAATCCTCTTATGCTGTTCGTTAAATTCATCAGTCAAGTAGAACACCGCCTGACGGAAACGTTTCAGCACATTCTGTGAATATCGGCTTCGAAGTGATTTGTGATACGCCGAAATGCTGACAGCAGGATTACATAAATCTTGCCTTTGGCTTCAGGTATTAGCAGAAACTGCCAAAAGATTGCTGATCCAGGACCAGTTTCAGCCGTTTCACTTGGCCACTTATAAGAGACTATTTTGTGTGAAAATGCTGCTTCATGTCTGGGAAAGCCTGAGACCTACTTAGCAAAGCAAACAATAGGGGTATTTGGTGTAGGGTTAGACTCATCGTTGGTGAAACTCTATCTGCATACACTTTCTACGGTGACTTTGCACTTTCACTGGATTTTTTTTTCCACAGGAAAAGTGTGTGTGAGGTGCGGGTTCTCTGATTTCTACGAAGAATTCCTGATTAAAATCAAAAGAAAACAGTGAAAGGGATTCTCTCATTGTGTGTGTGTGTGTGTGTGTGTGTGTGTGTGTGTGTTGACATACCCTCTGGTTTCTTGTGGATCTGTCGAAACATGCTCCTGTACCAGTCCTTAGGTTTGTTCACACTCTAAAAGAAAACACAGAAGGCATGGTACTGACTTGACACATCTTACGTCACACACTTAACACACACCTGAAATAAAATAGCTGACAAAAAAATGCAAAGTTTCTTGAAACAAAAATCAAGATGTTCCAAGACATCTTGGACAACGCTACTGTATGCGACCAACTTTGTGGCAACAGTTTGATGAAGTCCTTTCTATTCCAACATGACAAAGCAAGGACTATAAAGACATGGTTTGATATGGAAGAACTTAACTGGCCCTAACACAGAGCTGGAACGGAGATTGCGAGCCAGGCCTTCTCGTCCAACATCAGTGCCTGACCTTAGAAATGCTCTACAGAATGAATGGGCACAAATTCCCACAGAAACACTACAGGAAATAGCAGCAGAAAGGGGGAGCAACTCCATATCAAAATATGCGTGTTTGAATTTGACGTCACTGCAAGTTTGAACAAATACTTTTGCCTAGGGTTATAGTGTATAGTGTATGTAGGTATATAGTGTAGGTGTCATATTTCAAGAATATCAAGACAGATACAATTAAGACAGTCTTCAGATGCTTATCGCTGATATAACAATCTGCTGTTACAGTTTATTCCGTGGATGTTTTCTAAACGAATAGAAATATATTATTTCAATTATTGTTTAAAACAATTCTTTCCTAAATTAAAAAAGTGTCCATAATTCCTGTGGTGTAAAAGGAATAGAATACTATTTAAGACATGCTTACAACGATGGTGCCACTTTTTTTTTTTTTTTTCCAATCATCTCACATCATACCATGCTGGTCATTATTTTCCTGAAACAGCATATCTCTTTTTATTTCATTTGGTAGAAATAACCATGATAAGACTGTACCCTTGCACTGTATAATAGACTGTACCTTTATAACATATAAAAGTTCACTACTCACAGATCGGGAAGCGATCGGCATGCCGGTTTCATCTACAGGGCCAATCCCAGAGAACTTGATGAGCCTCTCCTCTCTGGTAACAGAAGGACGAGGAAGAGTAGCAGAGCGTGGACCACCGTTAGGCAATTGATCTGAAAGAGACAGAAAACATAGATCGCGTCCTTGATCAAGTGAACAGACTGAACTTCCATCCTCTTCAACATTTCTTATGACAATTTCCATGTTTACACTGTACCGTAGATACATTTAATGCTGTTGAATGTCCTAATCTTGCACAACCATCAACATCTAATTAGATTTAACTAGACTGGAATGGTACAGTAATCTTGTACAGTTGTGCAGCTTCTCTTCTCACCAGCAGATGGCAGTATCATTACTGGAAATAAACTGAACACAAGTTTACGTTGGCTGTCCCTTAATTTAAAGTATGTGACACTCTAATGAACAAAATAGAACTATCATATTCAATGTTAGATATTGACAATTATGCAACAGCTAGCACCGACCAAGTAATCTAATTAGACAAGAGGCATTCTATAAGTTCTGATATAGAGCACAACAGCACTGGAACGTTTACCTCTATCTTTCACTCAGCTTCATAGATGCTCTAATAACAGTTAATCCCTGATCATGGGCAGTACTTTGTGTGCGGAATGAGGGATTAATACCTTACATAGTGCACTAGCTTTACATATTACACCAATCAGGATTAAATCCTGAAACATTTAGTTTTCTGATATTCGAAAGAGGAATAAGTAGAGAGAAACTTACAAGGTTTACATGACAGTCCACCACCTTCATGGTTTAATCTCCAAATCTTTTGGCTACAGAATGTAAAACTACCGGTCGCTAACTATCTCAATGCTAGTTCCGCCATGTGTAGCGCAACAAAATATCTGGTTAAATGAACAAACAAATCATAATCTGGTGATAATAAATGACTTTAGTTGAACTGTTGCATAAAAGCAATATCTTTTGAGATGGCACCACAGCCGTGCTGATATTCAGCACAACGGCACTCCCTCTCGTGTGATGTCCCTTAATCTGTGTAATGCATAATACTGCGTAAAACCAACAACCTGTAAGGTTTATATTTATACTTACCATGTGATTGGCCTGGCCCGTAGTAAGATCCGAAGCTTGGGGCGGAGACTGCACCTCCATTTACCTCTGCAACCTGATGCAAAAAAGGTGAATTTTCAAAAATAAAAACATCTTAACATAAATGCAGCGTGTATCCTTCCTCATACCCTAAGTCTCCTGGGATAGGCTCCAGGCCCCCAGTGACCCTGTATACAGGATATAATGTTATAAATGATGAGTGGGTGAGTGAAGAGCACAAGCTCAGTGTGGAGTTGTCTTTTGACTGAAGCAATTAGACACACTTAGAAAAAAAGGTCTGTTCTTCTGAATAGGTCCACATGGTGGCAGTATAGCATTACCTATACTCTAACATCTCCAAAGGTCCAAAATCAGGTCACTGAATGTAAGACAGCGGTTCTTTTAAACACTGTCATTTCTTCATGATGTCATTTTCAGAAAAGTGTCCATTTTAAGGACGTCAGTGTTAAAACAGGATGTGTGTATTCATAATGTGTGTGGTGTAAGTAGAGGGCTTGTGGGTTGTATGGTATTACATTGTGTTGAGGAGCTATAGAAACACCGCTCCTGTAGTATGGGGTCGGAGGAGGCGTGAGAAGATCAGGCGAGATCACGACTACTTCCTGGGTCATGTCTGGGGACAGAGCGTTTCCTGGTCGAGTTTCATCTGAGAAAATGATCCTGGAGCCATTGAGATGGTCACATACCACCGTCCTCTGTGTGGAAGAGAGCATTTAGTTTAGTTTAGCAGAAATAAACAGGGCTAAGGTGAGATTTCATCAAACAAAAATGGACCATCAATAGAACAGCTATTATCTAGCTGGGGGGGAATGTGAACACAATTTATGGCATGGTTTACTATTATTAAATGCTTTCAGTACTGAGGTCTGAGGTGGTGAACATTTTTTTTCTATCTATCTCACTGCTCAGTATATTTGCATTAAACTAGATATACTGTACTGTATACATGAGCAGGAGAACATGTAAGCTCCATGCACACAGACCCCGAGAACAGGTGTGTCTTTAGTAAAGTGGATGGTAAATATGTACTGTATAGTGTATTGGGTCCACCACTGCAGAACATCTCTCGAACCCGAACCCGGAACCTGGAGGTGATGGTGGACAGTGCTTAACCACTGAGCCACATAAGGTTTATTCAGAGACTTAAAATAAGACATTATCATAAGACTTTTTATTTTTGCCATCGATCTGCAGCTATGAACAAAAAACAGGTATGACAGCATCCATCACAAGTTGTAAGAAAAGTACTGCACAAGAGATGAAGTGAAACTTATGACTTCAGACTGTAGTCTCAGTACTTGTGACAGTCATATCAGGCGATTGCACACATTAAACGTGATCTCTCTGGTCTCTCTAGATTTGACGTATTCAAAACACGTCATGTCCGTGATTGAGAGGACGCATATGGAAAACAAATGTGGATTTTTTTTACAGCATTATCCACTTTTTTACCCCCCAAAATGCCTTTGCAACTAGAAAACTAATTGGTAGACTAAGCACAATCTGTCCAATAAACAAAAAGATAGCGTACATACAAGTAATTTCACTACATGTTTATCTCATTTTTTTTGTTTTGTTTTGAATAAAAAGATTTGGTCCAGGTGTTAACCAATTATAGGTTTTAGGCTTCCATTGTAATGTCAACTGGTAATATACATGAACATGAAACTGTCAGTTTATTATATAAGATCATGCATTGCAGAGAGAAAATTTTAGTCCAGTTTAAAAAAAAAAAAAAAAAAGGAAAAAAAAGGGGGCGATGCAGAATTATGCATGACGTACTTTAAAATGTTAACTGCCCTTGGCTTGACTATTTAATGCTCTGGCAAGAATAATCTAAAATGCAGCGTGCTTTCTCTTCATTTCCAGCACCGATTTCGTCTGGCATTGGAACTAACAAGGAGCAGCTCGTTTCTTTGATCATTTCCTCAACCAGTCCAATCAGCAGGTTCAGATGAGTTCCAGAGGGAGAAGGGGTTCAGATGTTCAGGAGATTTCAAATTTGTGGAAATTTAAAACGAAAGCACAATTTTTGGAAGAACTTCTAGAGACTGGCATTGATGTCAGTATATGATTAATTTTAATAGACATTTCAGGAAGAACTGAAAGAGAAACCAGCTGCAGAGGCTATTTTTTGATGGATGTGTTTATATTCTTTTAATAGGTGGTTTGGGTAAGAACGTGAGTCACCAACTTGCTCATAGGTGAAGTCCAATTTCCTAAACGTTGAATGAAGTGAAAGTTTTACCAGATGCAGGATGTTTCAGGCTAGAAATGTTCTGCAGTGGTGGACCCAACATACTGTACAGTACACATTGACCAACCACTTCACCACTAGGTACACCTGTTCTACTGCTGGTCAAAGCAAATATCTAATCAGCCAAGCACATGGCAGCAACTCATGTGGACATGGTCAATGGTGGCAGTTCTCTAGGCAAAAAATCCTTATTGATGCCAGAGGTCAGAGCATAAAGTCCAGCCTGGTTCATGCTGATCAAAATGTCACAGCCTTATTTCAAAATGGATTAAATTATCAAAATTCTACAAACAGAGAGGAGAACCTTCCAGAAGAAAAAACATCTTGTAGCATCATATAAAAATACTTGAGGCTGTAATTGGTGCCAAAGGTGCTTCAACAGAAAAAAAAAATGTTTCTTAGGGTCTGAGAGTCCTTCAGGTGCCTTTTGGCAAACTCCAGGTGCCTGTCGTGCGCCTTCCTGAAGAGTGGCTTCCATCTGGCCTCCCTACCATACAGGCCTGACTGGTGGAGTGCTTGTTCTTCTGGAAAGTTCTCCTCTCTCCACAGATTACCACCAGAGCTCTTTCAGACTAATCATCAGGTTCTTGGTCAGCTCCCTGACTAAGGCTCTTCTCCACCGATTACTCACTTTGGTCAAGCACCCCCACTCTGGGAAGAGCCCTGGTGGTTCCTAACTTCTTCCATTTATGGATGATGGAGGCCACTGCGCTCATCTGGACCTCGGGTTAGAAATTTTTCTGAACCCTTCCCCAGATCAGTGCCTTGATACAATCCTGTCTGAGAGTTCTACAAACAATTCCTTGGACTTCATGGCTTGTAACTGTGTACTGTTAACTGTGGGACCTTATATGGACAAGCGTGCGTCTTTCCAAATCATGTCCAATCAACTGAATTGACCAGAGGTGGACTCCAATCGAGTTGGAGAAACATCTCAAGAAGGATCAGTGGAGAGAGGATGTACCTGAGCTCAATTTTGAGTGTTGTAGCAAAGGCTGTGAATACATACGTAATACTTTTTTTGTTTTTTATTTTTAATAAATTTGCGAACTTATATAATGAATTTAATCCATTTTGAAATAAGGACCAATTACGCATGGTTTAACTGCCACCGCCTACCTTAAGTATTATTGCTGACTATATGTCCATCCCTTTATGACCATAGGATAACGCGCCATGTTACAAAGCTAAAATAATCTCAAACTGGTTTCTTGAACATGACAATAAGTTCATTAATGGTTTACACTGTCACCAGACCACAATCCAATAGAGGACATTTGAAAGTATTGGGAGATTCACATTATGGATGTGCAGCCAATAGAACTACAGCAAATGCGTGATGTTACTGTATCATGTCAATATAGACCAAAAATCTTTAAGGAATGTTTCCAGCACCATGTACCGTTAAGAATTAAGGCAATTCTGAAAGTAAAAGCCGGACAAACTTAGTACTAGCAAGGTGTCGCTAATGAAGTGGCCAGTAATTGGCCACTTCATTCCATCCATAAATCTTTATAATGTTGTGATGAGAACTGCCACTCATGCTGCCCCATGCTCTCTCTATAAACATTTTCAGTAGAGGAGGAGTTGATGAAATATAACAAATATATAAAGAATATTTTTCTGTTTGGAATGTTACAAATAATTTACATCTTCCAAAATCTTGTTTTGTAGCAAATAATCAGAATAAAATCTAACAGATTTCTACAATCCAAGCACAGACTGTCTATACAGAATTGTTTCTATAATAAGACAAATAGTAAACCTTGGGAGACAGAAAGGAGGATTTATGCAGTGGACGCACTCATGTGACCTTGTTTCCTATTTAAAAAAAGTCTGAGAAAAAGAAAAAAAATGTGTCTTTGTTTACTTATAGTTATAGACTTTGTTTTTTGGCGAAGAGGAATATAATTGAGCTGGACCTTTGAGCTGAAATCTGGCAACCCTGGTAAATGGCATCATGATCACACCTATTATATTAACCACAGCTGAAAAAAACAAAACAAAAAACCCCTAAAGATTGCAAGATGTCTCCATGGTATCAACTTGTAATTTTCTATTACTGGATTACTCACTAGAAAGCAGCCTTCAGCAAAGTCAAGTCTAATCCTGAATCCTGATTTCATGGCAATGTCGGTATAAACGTTGTCTATGCTCATGAGCATTATGATGCTCATGAGCATTATGCTGCTTCTAAACAACACCTTCTAATGACTTAGAAATAGAAGAACTGTCCTGTCTCCCCCCCTCCTCTCCTCTTCTCTTATTGACCCTCATTACGTGGGTGTAAAAGGGAAAGACGAGTCATTCTAATCTATTTAAATGTAGTGTACTGGGAAGAGCTGGCCCTCCCTGAGTGCCATCTATCTTGGATCACTGGGATAAAGACCCCATTGTACCCATGCCTTTTGGGGCCTGAATAGGAAAAGCACATTACTATCCTTTCAGAAGCTTGACTCATTCAGGTCTCCCTTGAGATATCTGGTATGGGCAGCGGGGTCAAGCAAAGGTCAATGTCAGTCATTAGAATCCAGGAACAGCACTAACTTTCCTCTCTCATTACAGGACAACACGTCTACCAATTTTGGTTTCGCATCCCTTCATGTTTTTTTTTTAAGTTCCAGCCCTTGTCCTCTCTCATTTTCTCCACTGCTTCTCCTTTGGCCTCTCACACACTCGCTTTCTATTCCTTGACCTGATTTGCACATGCGCCTTTTTTCTCACTTTGGAACGACAGAGGTCATGGGAAGATCCCCGCTCTCTCACAGATCGTATCTTGCTAAATCACGGACATGCTTTTGTGAGTCAGGGGACTTTTTCAGATACATCCAAGTGCAGTCAATAAATAGTCCTGCTCTCTTTATTACAGTTTACACTTTTGTAGCAGTCTGGCTGTTAGTCTTTCCTAAGGCATCTTTCAGAGCGCTGATGAATAGTCTAGACATTAGCGACTTTTAAAGGCAGTCAAGCGCAAAGTGTTTCCAGAACACCACTGAGCCCGGTGTTTTTCTTACTCTTTAAAAATGCTTTCAAGTGTGTGAACTGATCTAGATAACTTGGAATGCCATGCCCCCTACAGGGAGAAAGTCGTTTGCGTAGTAAATAAAACACTTAGGGGGGAATACTATTATAGGGTAATACTCAACGGTGGCGTGGTGTGACTGTTGTCACCACAAAGTGGTGCACATCCTGGAATGATTTATCCCTTTATACAACAGCAATTTGCAAGTTCCTGTTATCACTTACAGCAGCTATAAACAGTCTTTCCCTCACCAGCTTCACCTAGTTTTCCCTTTTCCTTGACGTTACTAAGACAAGGAACCATGTAATGTTAGTAAGAAACCTCCTTGCTTTCGACATTCCTATGCAGGAAAACCTAAAGTTACAGTCGGAGGCTCCATCTACAAATGCTAAATTCGCATTTACATATACATTTGTCTGATGCCTTTATCCAGAGTGACTTACTGTACATTTGATGTCATTATAGAGTACATATGAGCAGTTGAGGGTTAAGGGCCTTGCTCAAGGGCTCAACAGTAGCAACTTGGTGGTGCTGGGGTTTGAACCCGAGACTTAAATGTCCATCTTGTCAACATAATGATAATAATAAAAATTTTTAATTAAATAAATAAATAAATAATAATAATAATAATAATAATAATAAAAATGCCAATTACACACTTTTTTTTGGTTTTATTATCAGGGATGCTATAGAATTTATTGCAGATTTAACAAAGCTGAAAATCGTTTTAAAGAAGGCCGTACATCCATGAATGACGATCCTGGCCTCTCTATACAGTATATAGAGGAAGAAAGGTTTTTACTCTCATAACTGTGTTCTGTTATTCAATAAAATCTACAGTCCCAATTTGACTTGACCGCCCCAAAACATACATTACTCAGAAGTTAAACTTATTTTGCCTAGCTATATTAAGATCTATTGCTTCCATATAGCTAGGCAGAACTGAGATTTATCCATTTTTTATGACTCATTGTGCCTTCCTCTGTATAAGATGAGTGTGATGTGCATTTTTTCCCCTACCTGAGACTGCATGACATCTGTGGGATTTCCAGTCCTTTTCTTTTATGAATTCCTCTGATTCACTGTCTGGGGAAACAATATTACAAAAATAACATTAGCAAAGTGTTTATCATGTTGACACTCTACAGTATCACTTTTAAAGCCTTCTATTCACAAGGATGCTGTTTAGGTAGGAATCGTTTTCAGATAAGTTGTACCCCTGAGATAAAAAAAAAGGCCTATTTATAGGGCTCATTAAGCAGTTGACTTCTGACCTGTCCTATTTTATACAAATACTGTATTTTTATATTTCTTATAAAATTGGAATATTTGGGAAATCATGAATAGCAACTTATAAATATATGAGGTAACAATATGAGACAATGAACTTCCCCAACAGAATTGTTAGGAAAATTGTAATAGGTCTTAACAATAACATTATATTTAACTAACACTGCACTGTATGATGCAATATTAATCACACAATAAATAATGTTCATAAATTATGTTGTCTGGTGTGATGCATGAGGACATGAATTCCTAGAAATATTCACACTGTTTGTGTACATTATCTATTCAATTCAATTCAATAGAAATAAAAACAAATATATATATACAAATAAAATTGAATTATCTATGACATACTGTACAGACAACAAAACTTATCCAGAGGGAAGAGAATCATTATTTAACACTTCTGCAACATGCACAAATTACTCAGAGTTTATAGAGCGCCTCTATAACTTCCTCTTGAGGCAATAATCATGTCATGAACTATACCTTTTTTGGATTAATAGTGATACTGTAGTACGTTAGTAAAGGTAATGAACAAAGTTTTATTTATCTGCACTTTCAATGGAGGAAATATTTTTTTACTTCTCCAGAATCTGCATGTCTTTGGACTGTGGGAGGAAACCTGGAGAAAACCCACTAAGGACGGAGAGAACATGCAAACTACATGCATACAAAGCCGAAGTGGGTATCAAACCTGGGCCCTGGAGGTGCAAGCTGACAGTGCTGACCATTAAGTCATACAGGGAGTCTGTCACTGAGCAGACAGGGAGTCATCATCAAATTCAAATCAAATCATCATCATCATCATCATCGCATGCTGGCTTGTATTTGAGAGATTTGGGGGGGGAAGTAAAGCTGTTGTTTGCCTGAGAAGCCTTAGCTAACCTTTTCATTCGAGTTTTACTACAAGAATTATTACCAGATAAATATGAGTTTAATCTTTTTTATTTAAACTTGTTTGAAGAATTTGAGGCTTTGAGCTTGGCCATCTCCCAAACTCTTTACCCTCTTTAGACCAGAATGTCCTCATAATTTCTCCCAGCTACATTGTTTTGATATTCTTGTGGATCCTCACATGAGAACTATTATGTATAATTCTTTTGCTGAACTTCTTCTTGTTTGAAGACGCTAATTATATTCATATTTATTGATTGCTAACACTGAGGAAAAATTGCAATGGACAGTATGCAACAGGAGTGTTTAGGTCTCAGGAGGAAAAGGGAATGAAAAGGGGGAAAAGGGAATGAAAAATTATGTCATTACATATTGTTGGAGCCTGAAAAAAATTTTACTTGAAAAATTATTTATATATTTATTATGATCATTATCGAGGACATCATATAAATGGTACACAATAATTTACATTTCAACTTAATTTAGAAACCCTTAGCATTATTGTTGTTGGTCACTGGCTGGGAATCGAACC
>JAQQZS010000039.1:25511910-25530606 GCA_030068045.1 Platyallabes tihoni | reverse complement strand
GAGGCAGTGTGCTTTAATCTAACGTTATCTAGCTAGATCTAATATTCTACAGTATCTGTTATTTTCCATAATATGGTTGCTATGGAGATCTTTTTGCATAATGTTACAGTTCATATCTAATGTTATCTAGCAGCAAACTGCTAGCCAGTTCAATAGCTACCTTTTGTATTGTTTTACATTATGTAATAGTGTAACGTTAGCTATGTTATAACATTCTTGGATACTTTTACACAATACACTGTAATAGCTAATCTAATGTGGTCTAGCTTGTGGTTATGCTCTTTATTGGATTCTACAATATGAGCTTGCTAGTGACTTGACTACTAATTTATGCAGCATAACTACTTTAGCTATTTAGTTAGTTAGCGGTATTGCCTGCTGTTACAGCATGTTTATTTCTATTTACATTTGTCAGAGACGCATAGGAAAGTTACATACATTATATACTGCTATGCCCGCACCCCCTTTATACACACACACACACACACACACACACACACACACACTATGTTCCTTTATCTTTTGACAAACACACTAATGGGCTTGACACCAGTCACATTTACCTACAATCCATAGGAAAAACTGCTATAGAAAAGGATGGGAAATATGCAGCCAGATTAATCTCTGACCTCTTAATGCAGGATCCTCCCTTTTATGATTAAGAGAAACCGCTCTGACTCCATAAAACCCCACTTCTGAGAAACGTCTCACTCATGCATGTTAAAGTCAGTAAAAAAGAATCTTTGAAGGGATGAAACAAGGCTCAAAGTTCAGCAGTTTAGCATGTAAGTATTATAAAATCATGTTTACAATAAAATTATACATAAAATTGCACTTTTATACTTGGTGTTAATACTGACATTACTCACAATTATACAGCAAATGTGTGGTTAAAATATTTAAGATATATACATAAATATGTATATATTGCGAGTATACGCTGTACAACAGCACTGTTGGTTTCTAGATTCTGATTGGTCAAAAGGTGTTGATTAATTATCCATAACAGCAGCTCTGACAGTAGTCTAGGCTACGAGGCCAATCACAAGTTTAGATGAACCAATACACATTGATGTCCTAGAACTGACAAGAACAAGCTCAAACACAGTTAATCATACAGCTGTCTAAATGACCAAATCTGATAATCATGAGAATGCTTTCCAAGCACCACCCTGGATTTCAGCACCATTCAGTATACAGTATGTATATCCATGTCCCTGAGTCTCCTTTAAAAAAATCAGAGCGTTGAATATGTAAATCACCTGAGAACAAGCTAGCTTAAAGAGCTCCACATACTGTACAGCATTTGCTATGTCAGAGCCTGCCCCATGTGAGAACTGGGCATTTCTGCTCAGATAGTCAAGGACAGTCCATCAGATGTTACTGTACCTTTCTGAATGAAGCACTGAAGGTCCGGATAAGGACGACACGTTAAAAAGTTTGAGTGTTGCTATGGAATAGGGAAAACTGAACTCACCAAAGTCTGTGTCAGAGATGTACTGGAGTGTGTGATAGTACTGCTGTGCATAGAGTCCTTAGGAAAACACAGTCTCTCTCTCTCTCTCTCTCTCTCTCTCACACACACACTCTGACTACACATATGACCAGCTCAGACCTCTTGTTCCTCTCTCTCTCTCTCTCTCACTCTCTGATCTCACCGACTGGCTACGCATTCTCTCTCATTCTCACATTCACTCACTCCCTCTTTTTACTTTTACACTTAACCTCTATTCACTCCCTTGATAGAGTAACTGCCCCCATATACACAGACACACACACACACACACACACACACACACACACACTTTTCACTGCCTGGGGTGAACGTCACGTCACTAAGGGTTGCCATGGAAACAATTTTGGCTGACTTTCTACACTAAAGAGGGACATTTCAATGGGCACCAAACTTAATCTTTGTGCGAATAAGGTAGTATTTCTACAGCGAGCTGATAAAAAACAGGGGAAGTCAAATACAAAACAGCGTCCACCCTTCTAACCGTGCTAATCTCCCTCCATTCTTCTTCTCGTTTCTCTCTTTCTACAGGTTGCGACTTAGAAAAGAACAGGTTTCTCAAAGTGGCTCAGACAGAGACTGACATAAGCCTGGAGTAAACACTAATCAATCCCTTGATTCATATACAATTAAACCAGCTGTATACCAACGTATAGAGCTAGAGATTATGTTGTTCTGCAAGTACAGACATCACTTCTGAAATAGCTGCGTGTTAGAAAGACATTAAGGGGTTGCACAATTGCTTGCCCGTCCCCTCTGTAAGCACTGATGTACCGTATATGAGCATGGCTATACATGTCCGACCTTGCCACATCGTTTAAGACCATGCACTTACAGTACAGACAGGTGATTTCATTTCTTCATTATTTTGAAGACACAATAGGAAATCGCTCCTTCTTCTTCTTATTATTTTTCTTCATAAAATGTGAGATCATGGCTTATTTTAGGCAGGACATGTTGAAAGTGATCACCAAGCTGCTGGTTTCACAAGACCATAGAATTTTTTTTTCAAGATTTGATAAAATAGCTGGCACTGAAACTAGGCCTCAGCATGATAACCAGTGCTGAAGTGGATCGGGCGTTGTGCAAAGCTTGTTCCACCTTCACCACAGTAATGTTGTCTTTCGGCTGCTCCCTTTGATACGTCGCCACAGCGGTCTGTCTGCACTGACTGATCCGAACTGATCCACACAACAACTTGGCACAGGTTTTAAACCAGATGCCCTTCCTGATGCATCCCTCTCATTTTTATCCGGACTTGGGACTGGTACTGTACTGTACTGTCCCCAGTGGCTGGGAATCGGACCCAGGCGAGAAACCTACCACTGAGCCACCAATGCCCTGTTGAATTCTCGAATATTATGGTCATTTTCTATAACAGCAGTTCTGACTTTAGCTCCAGCTGCAATGCAAATGATTTCTATGCTTTATATGATGAATTCCCTTGTAATTTTCAGGCAGCATCATCTCCTCTGCAGGACAGTAAGTTAGTCTGAAACTTTTACACAGTTAAAAATGAAAATAGATGAAATCAGAGAGAACTATTTTAGGAGTGGTTTGCTCTTACTGGAAGAATTGCCCGGATTAAACTAAGCCTTCTGTCCCTGGAGACAAAACAAGAAGTATGACACACAAACTGGCCCCATTCAGTCCAACCTTCAGGCCAACAACAAAGCCGTCAGTGGATGCAACAGAAATGTTGGATGGACGGATAACTACTGACCAAGAAACTGCTGGTCAACTGAGGAGTCTGGTAATGGATGATGAAGTCTGAATTTTTAGAAACAAGGTTTGTAATTGTGAGAATTAAATCACAAGCAATTGTAAAAAAAATAATAAAGTCAGAATTCTACCAAAATACATATATAAATTGGAATATGTTGCAAATTTAAAAAAGAAAGTCAGAACTGCATGAAAAATGGCAGAATTGTGAGAATTAAACTTACAATTATGAGAAAAACAAGGATTGCAAAAAATAATCATATGCTTAATGTTTTTATTTAGAAAACCACAAGTCACAAAGAAAGTTTGGTTTTCACAGACAATGTCAGAATTCATTGCAATCATGAGAAATATAGTAGGAATTCTGAGAAATTAAGTCATAATTGTGAGTAAATTAATCACAAATTTTAAAAACAAACTTGCAAAAGTCAGAATTTGAAAAATAAAGTCAGAATTGCAGAGAAATTCAGAATTATGAGGAAAAAAATGGTCATTGAGAATTAAAGTTGCATTTGAGAGGGAAAAAATCAGAATTATAAGAATAACTAGAATTTTGAGAGGTTTGAGAGTAATGAAGTCACAATTATGAGAAATAAAGTCATAATTGTGGGTAATGAAATTAGAATTTTTAGACACAAACTTGCAAAAGCAAAAAATAAGTCTGAATTATGAGAAATAAAGTCAAAATTCTGAAAATAAATTTGCGATTGAGAGTGATAAAGTCAGAGATCTGAGAATTAAAGTCATGATTTTGAGAAAGAAACTCAGAGTTTGAAAATAATGTCGCAATTTTGAGAAATAAAGTCACAATTCTGAGAAATAGAATCATAATTATTAGACATAAAACTAACTAGCTTTTCTATGTAGTGCAATCAGGCTCCCATGCTCACCTTCATTCTATGCGTCCTTGCTGTATACGGTGCTTTTTGCTCATTTCTACAAACAGAGATTCTTGTTCTTGGTTCACAATCGTATGCAGCTCAGACCGACAAAACGCTGAAGTATCCCTTTAAATGCGTCTCGTTTTGTTTGGCAAGCTGTCAAACCCAGCACAGCTCAAGAATGCTGTGTACATACTGTATACGTGATGAGAAACATCTGAAATGGGCAAAACTTGAAGGAATAATACACACTAATAGTCTTAGCATGCCACCGATAACCATGACCTGCTGAAACCTGGATTAGCTGGAAAAAATTCCCCGAAGACAAAAATGTAAACAAAACAGGATTATTTGTCCTGGAGGAGACAGAATGGTTTCTGTTTAACGTCGCTAAGGCACAGGATCTAAACCAGTTCTCCCACAGGAGAAGGGTTTCAGATGTAAGATCACACAGCAGCATGGCCTGCAGGAGAGGCATTATGTAACCCTGAGGTCAGGTGACAGACTTCATTATTCCTGCAGCATGCAGTGTTTGCTGTTCATATACACACACGTGCACGCACACACACACTCACACGCACATGTGAACACTATGTAGTTCCCACATAACATGTATGATATATACATTATTTTTTTTTCTCAGTAAGTGAATAGGCTGTGTGTGTGTGTGTGTGTGTGTGTGTGTGTGTGTGTGCGTGTGTGTGTTTAAAGGAAAGCTGCTTATGAAGGTCTTTGGCTCTCTAGAGCTGTAGGAGTCAGCAACTTTTTAATAATTCAGTTGTTTGGAAGGAAGCAGTGTAACTCAGGCTAGTATCTGAACTTTTTTTTCTGTGTGTGTGTCGTGCGTTATGCGTTTGAAGAGCATTTAATTCCAAAACTTCTAAGAGCAAAAAGAGGAGAAAAAATGAAGAGGAAAAGAAGAAAGGAGAAAAGAATAAAGGACACATATACAGTACAGTATACACACCTCCCTCATACCTGCCAAAAGTAGTGCCGTTGCATCAGTGCACACAGGACTTGTAACTGTCCACAGTCATCATGGTTGTCCAATTTAGGGAAGGTATTCGATTTGCTCATTATCATTAAGCGGTAACAACCGAAAAAATGCCATAAATGACATAAATGTTGAAATATTATTCCAGCCGAAGTGTACGATGGCTTAACTAACACTTTAACACTCAGTCAAACTGACAGTATTGAAAGAACGACGCTATGGGCGAGGCCCAGTGTTATATAAGACTGTGTGTGAGTTTGGTTAACAACTCTGGCAAATATTTACTCGTAATATTATGATGCTAATAAGGCTGTAAATCCACATGAAGTACAGAAACAAACAAACAAACATTTTGCATCTTTTCTAGTCTTTGATATGATATTATTTTAAACTAAAGAGTGGACAAAATTTTTCGCATGTACTGACTGCAAAAAGCAACATCTATAAGGAGTAATTTTCCTGAAATGAATCTAATGCGAGGATATGACTGAATTTTTATGCCTTAAACATATTGATCTGAGGCATGACCCATGTGGAGGGCTCCAGGGAATTGAGGGGGGTTGGAGGGTGCTGAAACAAACTATTAAAAAAACAGGTACAATGCGTAAAACATTAAACACACTAAAAGTACAAGCTTAATGATTGTGAAATTGCCAACTAAATGTAGTGCCCATGAGAGCGTATCACTTGACTGAGCTGTGCTTGTATAAGTCTATATTACTGTACTAACAACCATCAGTGATCACAATTTTTCCAACAACTATTCCATGCTCGCTATTGTTTCCAACAACCAATCATTGATCTCTATTATTTGTAAAAAAAAAAAAAAAAAAAAACAATCACTGATCACCATTTTCCCTAGCAACCAATCAGTAATCACTATTGTTCCCAGCAATTAACTATTGATCACCATGGTTCACACTAAACAATCACTGATCACTATTGTTCCCATCAACAACTCACTGATCACTATTTTCCCCCAGCAAGTAATTACTAATCACAATTTTCCCCTGCAACGTATCTGATCACTATTTTTCCTAGCAACCAATCACTTATCACCAATTTTCCCAACAACAAATTCCTGATCACCATTGTTCCCAAAAAGCAATATGACTGTTCCTCAACAGCCAATAACCAATTACCAGTGTTCTCAATGAACAATCACTGGTCACTATTGTACCCCAAAAGCAATCACTAATCCCCATTGATCTCACCAACCAATCACAGATCACCATTGTCCCCAACATCCAATCACTGAACACTACTGTTCTCAAAAAACAATCACTGATCACAATTTTCCCCAGCAACCAATCACTGAACACTACTGTTCTCAAAAAACAATCACTGATCACAATTTTCCCCAGCAACCAATCACTGATTACTATTGTTCTCAAAAACCAATCACTGAGCACCATTTGGGGCAGGAACCAATCACAGATCATCATTGTTCTCAAAAACCAACTTTTCCTTAACCTGCATTTACCAATTGCCAATGTTCTCATTGAACAATCACTGATCACTATTGTTCCTCAAAACCAACCACTAATTAAAATTGATCTCATCAGCCAATCACTGATCATTATTTTCCCAAACAATCAATTACTGATCAATATTGTTCCCCCCCCCAAAAACATCCAATCACTAATTACCAATGTTCTTAATTACCAATCACTGATCACATCTGACAAACAATACTTTTTTCCCCCACAAGCAAATGGAACATGTAATAAAAACAAGGTGTGGCTTTTGTTTTTATAACCTTCTAAGGGAGGTGTGGCTTTCACCCCCAGTAAACAAGCGAAGGACTCATGCTGTGAGTCCCAGTTAATGAGTTATGACCTACTGTATGTGACAGTCAACCACAATGTAGGAGGTGTGGCTTCTGTGCCTGTCAGTCATCAGTCGCTTAATAGAGTTTTGGCCTTCCTCTCCTCGAAGCTATAATGACTATTCTGTACTGCTTGCATAATAGCATCATGCCCTGTTACAGACTGGCATTCCATTCAGGGTGTATTCCCATCTCATGCCAGTTTTCCTGGGACAGGCTCCGGGCACACCACAACCCTGACCAACATAAAACACTTACTGTAGATTAATGAATGAATGAAATGTTTCCTCAATAACAAATCACAATGCATCACATTTAAGCAGTCTTTTAAATCATAGTAAAGAGTCACGCCATAATGATTGAATGATACACACCCTAAAAGAATGTGTCTTGAGCATAATATGAAGCTTAATTATTATGGCATACAGTGCCCAGTGTTTGCCGTAATGCTGGCATTCACTTTAGTCCAGTTCAACAATGCAGCTTGAACAAAAATGGCACTAGTGAATAAAACAATGGCACTCACACAGCTCTGTTCAGCATATGGGTTTGTATCCCATCTACAAGTCACACACTCTGTGCTTGCAATCCGGAAGATCATGCTATGCGAGCTGCCTGAGTTCACATGAGGGTATTAAAGTCTCATTTCTCAATATACAGAGTGAAGATTTAAATCAGGTAAACATGCACAAAGGAAGTAATTAGATGAACGATAGCACAGATGGTAAGTGTTAGGTAGTGAAGCTAATGCAGCAAACCAGTGCAGTGACAGGAGAGAAACCGGTACCTACTGTGAGATGAAGTTCCAGTCAAACAGTTAGAGGGAATGAGAGAAGCAGGAAAGACACTGTTGTGTTTTGGGCTGGGGGCGTCTACTAATGGGCTGTGCTTCTGTGACTCAGTCTGTATGCAAACCAGAATCAGACACACACACACACACACACCTCGCGGGGCCTAACAAGATGGGTCCATAATAGTTTCCATCCAACACACACATGCACAGATGGAAATAATAGAAACACCAGCATGCTCTCAGAGGCAACTCCCTCTTGTGCTTTAGAATCAGGAGAACAAATCCATTTCCTGTCACAGTTTGAAAGCAGTGGTGTGGGTTTGATCTGTCATGTGGGCATATGACTGGCACATCTGAATGCCAGCCTTGTGAACACACACTGTAACTTACTGTCTGGATGTTCTTCTAGGTGTATAAACCAGCTCCAGTTAGTCCAGTGTCATTAAGAGAACTAGAATATATTGGCATTTCATCGTTTCCTTATTCTATCCACACTACATTGGATCCCAGTGAAATTTCGCATTGATTCTTAAATACTACTATTGACATATAAAGCACTAAATAGCCTCACACATCAGTACCTCAATCAACTACTAGTGTTTTATGATCAGAAACGCCAGCTTTGTTCAAAAGGTGTAAGGTGCTTGTTGGTACCTTGTGTTATGAAAACTACAGCAGGTGGAAGAGCTTTTTCTTAAAAAGACCCAAAGTTATGGAACATCCTTCTCATAGATTTTTGGGACGCAGACACAGTCTCAGTTTTTATGTCTAGGCAGAAAACATATTTATTTATTCAGCACTTTTGTGAAAAGGTTTGCTCTTAGATGAAGAACTCATGAGCTTATAGTGTTCATGTGAACTGATATGTTTGAATTCTGTGTTATTCTTACTCTCATTGATCACTCAGCTTTGTTGATGGTAAAGTGACTGGTTGCTTTACTTCCCAGGAAGCCCTCATGTTTGTGTTTCATTCCGGCTTTCCCTTTTAGTTATGATGTCATTGCTAGTTCTGCCGAAGCCTCTGCTTGCACTCTGCACTGAATATACAGTATACTGTACGTTGACCTTATCTAATCTATAACTGTAAAGTATACTTAGGTGCTCCCTGTCTTTCTCTGTCATTCTCTCCCTCTCTACATATACACATATGAGCAAGTCAAAAATGATCCATACTCTGGTTATATTAGAACTTCTTTTGGCTGCACTGGTTTATCAGCGCTTTCCGTTCGAGGCTACTGTCTCCCTAGTCACTGCTGTGCAGGTGTGAACTTGTTCCATCAGTTCATTTGTAACTGCGGTGCGAGCAAAAATTGATGTCCCACTTGTGATTTGCACAAAAGAAGAGCAGCATGCAGTGATTACCTATTTTTCATGGTCTGAGGGTGTACCTGGTGAAGTTATTTATCAAAGACTTTGTGCGCAGTATGGAGAAAGTGTTTGGGTATATGCAAACACAATTCGGACCGATACTCTAAGGAAGGAGAACGTTCCTTGAAGAGTGTCTTTACTGGTGACCAGTCAAGTATGGAACAGGACCAGTCAAGTATGCTTACTGTTTTCTGGGACTTTCAAGGGCCAGTGTTGGAACATTATCAAGAAAAACGTTCACCAATAAACAGCGCTTGTTACAGTGAGCTGCTTAATGAAGAGCTGAAGCCTAAACTTCAGAGGACTGCTATCCATGGGTGTCGTTATCTTGCATGCACGTCCGCTCACCTCTGCCTACTCTATCAACACTCTGAGGTGTTAAAGCATGCTCCCTATAGTCATGATATCGCTTCATCGGACATTCACCGTTTGGTCCCCTGAAAGCAGCCCTACGAGGACGAAGGTTCCCTTCTGATGAAGAAGTAAAGACAGCGGTGCATTTGTGGCTCGCAGCTCAGCCTAAAACATTTTTTAATGAGGAAATACAAAAGAAACAGATTCTCAAATCTGATTGGTCAGAGGATGTTCATTCAATTTCTACAGCAGTTTGTCTGACAGTTGTGCAGGCCGTAATTGAAGATTACAGATGGGCTTCGTTTAATGCAAATTGATTCTACGGAACAGCTGTTGTATAGCGGACATACAGTATGAGTACAATCTAAGCATTATTACGTCATTACGTTATTACGATGATTTATAAAATTAATAACAAATAATAATTCTGTCTCTGTAACTATTTATAGCTATTATAATGTAAGTGATAACTTGTTTTGCTACTTATGTTATTCAAAATGAAATGTAGCTATGAATGAATAAAACAAAACATGATATATCAAATCTTCATTGATAAAGCATGCAATACTAGGTAAAGGATCAACATGATTGCGTCATTTGGTCTCCATAGCTAGCGAGCAGAACTACTTCCAGTACATTAGGTCATAACACACATGATCTGTGACCTTATTGCTGCTCTGAGTTTGGCCTGGTTTTTGCTATAGCAACTATTATTTGCATAAAAATACCAGAAATGAGGAGCAACACATTGAGGGCTACTGCGCGAATCAGATTTGCATATTACAGACAATAAGAAATTGCAGCCTGATTTAAATCTGGCTAATAACTGTGTAAATGCCTTTGGGTAAAATCGTGTCAGGACACAAATCAGGTACATGTCTGCAATCAGCCTAGACACTAACTGACTTAAATGCTGCATTAGCTTTTGCACTCACACGCCTGGATTCCTTGTATGCAATTAGTGGAGAAATTGCAAACACACACAAGCACACACAACTCACACACACTCAGCTGGAAGACATCAGTGCTTCTCTCACAGTTTCCATACACAGGTCCAGCTCCAGGCTGGCACGCTGGTTAACTGGCCCCTTTCTGCTCCATTAATGTGCCTCCACTATGCTCATCAAATGCCAACAATCATTAATCTCATCTAAATTCTGCTGCATTTACAATCCTGACATTTTGGAGGAAGACCAACTGTCGGAAGGAAAAGACCGAACACATGTATTTAACTAAACATACTGTAGCGTCTGTGCGTTTAAAAAAAAGAAAAACCAGCGTGCAGCTACAGTAGTAACACCTAGGTACATTACAACACTATAAGATGTTCCACATCACTGCACTGCATGAACACCCGTAAAGAAGCCAGACAGAAGTCCGGCTGTAATACTTACTCAAGCGTAATAGATTCGAATGAAAGGCAGAAGGCGATCCAGACAAAATAGAAAAATCTCTGAGTAAATAATAGTATGAATCCTGCCCGCCCCTTTGCTTAGCTGATAAAAGCCTGAGAGGCAGGTACTGTACTTTGCACCTGACGTACTGCAGGAAGAAGTTTCTCAGTAAGGCTGGGTTGGGTTGGGACACGTGGCTTCACCTATAAACTTCATCACCACACTGAAGTCCAGTCCAAATCGAATTATACTGCAGGACAAAAGCCAAATTACATCAATTTACATCAAGTCAGTGAGTCCTGGCATATTTATTGCATAATACGAGTGGCGTTCAAGTCAGATATTTACACTGAAATTTACAGAAGACTTCAGGGAGAGTACATTGGTGAGACTCAACCGCAGTAAAGCGTTTGAATGGTGCAAACATTTTAAATGGCAGCACAGTATACATGTAGGTACAGTATAGTGGTTAGCACTGTCGCCTTGCACCTCCAAGGTTGAGGGTTTGATTCAAGCCTCGGGTCTGTGTGCATTAAGTGTGCATGTTCTCCCCGTTCTTGGCGGGTTTCCTCCGGGGTCCTCTGGTTTCCTCCCACAGTCCAAAAACATGCAGGTTAGGATAATTGGCGTTCCCAAATTTCTTGACATTTGGGTGTCGAGCTGGCTACCAGACCCCTTAATTAACTGCCATAGCAATGCAGGATATTTCTCCAGGTGGGTGAGTGTCCGTTGCCCGATGTGAATGAACCGGGAAAAAAAAAAAACACATTTTGAAGAGGGCCATACACGCATGAATAACGAACCCGGCCACGGTGCCTTGGAGCCCACTGCTGTCGTACCAGTAAATATGTAACAAGTGGAACGCCTGATCCTTGAAAATCAATGGATAACTTCAATGGTCAGCAACTTGCTGTGGGAACTGTACACACAATCATTCACGAACACCACTTGCACTTTACAGGAGTTTATTGCCATATTACCTCGCCCCGAGCTGTTTCCACATACTTGGGCCGCTAAAGGAGTTCCTGGGAGGCCAGTGTTTCAGATGTGAAACAAGCACTCTGATAATGATTCTGGTGTACTGAAAAAAACATTCTACCTTTATGGTGTCCAAGCACTAGTGAAACGCTGGGATAAGTGCATTAGTGTATAGAGAAATATATAGAGAAATAAAGGGAGTTTTTAACCCTCATAACTGTGTTCTGTTATTCTGTACAAAAAACACTCATGCAAAGTCAATGACGTTACTTCAGTTCTGTCCCAGTGATGTCACAGGGTGACAGTGCTAGTGCTGTGGCATTTAAGAGGAGACAAAAAAAGGCATAATTTTCAGGACATAACATTTTCCAATAAGAATGTGAAGGTAATAACAACAAATGCTGGGATCATATGGGTATATGATGAGTGCGATGGTGTTAACAGAGGTATTAGCATGAATGCGGAAGCTTTGAAAACTGATCTGTTTGAGATTCATAGAGAAAGGAAAATAAAAATGATTTGGCCAGGGACAGGGAAACGCCTGAGACAGGCAGAAACTGAGAGGATTTGAGCTGGACGTAACGGATGGGAGCATTGATGTTATGTGAGAGGAGCTCATTTACTCCCTGTGCTTATTGTTAATATGTCTTTTGGGTTATCACCTTGAGTAAAGAGCACTACAACCACTTTAATACTACTGGAGTCTTCCACTGTCTCTTTCTCTCTCATTGTTTTAGTCTTACTCTGGCATCTCCTAATTGCTTTCTTTCTCTCCTTGCCACTTTTCTTCCCTATCTGACTTATTTCTCCTTCCTCTTTCTCCTTCCCCTTTCACTCCTGCCATCTTATATAAATATTTAACTGCGTAAGCAACGGCTAAAGGTCACATCCCTCTTTTTTCTTCTCCCCCAACCTTTCCCTTTCTTTTGCTTTTCCCTTCTCCTCTCTATAGTCTTGCCAATGAGTTAATATTATTTACTGAACTGCCATGTCTTGAAATAACTGCACATTTCCTTTAACTGAAATCTCAGGGGAAATACTTCAGAGCTAAGTGTTTGACTCCAAGAGAAGTTACAATGATAACAATGATCCAGCAGGTAAATTATCCTCTGTCGCCCTCTGCTGGTTACACCAGGAAACCCACACACTTTCCAGCATAAGCTTCATACTGTTCTCAGATGGACAAACCACAGATGGTGAAAATATAATTCTGGCACCATTATGCTACTTTATTAAACTGCTTTAAACTTGAAAAGATTCTTCTACATATTGTGTGAAATGCACCATATAAAGTTTATTAAACAACACCATCTTTCTCCCCCCCCCCCCCCCTTTTTTTTAAAAAAAATAATGTTAACACTTGCTTTAAACAACTGGTTTTTACTGCTACAAAGGCAGTCATATCTCTTGGTTTTCTGTAACCTGTTTTTAGTTTGTTTGATTTCTTGATTAATTTATTGATAGATTAATTGATCAATTAAATTAATGATTTATTGATTGATTCATTGTGACAACATTTTCAATGCTACACAGACATAGCATCTAGGTTCATGTATCCTGTTCATTAGTTTGATTAATTTACTCTTTTTTACGTGTATTTGTTTGTTTAATTATTGATTTACTGATTGATTGCAACAACATTTTTATTGGACCACAGACTGTCATCATTTGGGGGACCTTGTATCCGTCTATTTGTTTGTTTGTTTGTTTGTTTGACTGATTGATTGCAACCACATTTTAGTGCTACACAGTTGTAGCATTTAAGTCTCTTTGTCCTGATTTTTGCTTTGATTAATTTCATCATTGTTCATGTATTTGTTTGTTTGTCTGTTTGATTGTTTGATTGCAACAAAAATTTTCAGTGGACCACTGACAGCCATCGTTTTTGAGACTTTGTATCATTTTGTTTGTTGTTTGTTTGTTTGTTTGGTTAATTAATTATTAGATTGCAAAAGCATTTTCACTGGACCACAGACAGCCTCTGGGACCTTTTGCTTTTTGTTTGTTTGTATGGTTTTATTTATTTGTTTGTTTGTTTTGTTTGTTTGATTTGTTTTTATTTAATTTGTTTGTTTGATTGATTGTTTGATTGATTGATTGATTGATTGCAACAAGATTTTCAGTTATAGTTATAGCTGTCAGGATTCTGTAACCTTTTAGCTTGCTTGTTTGTTTGTTTTCTTGCTTGCTTGATTAATTGATTGACTGCAACATCATCATATGTCAATGCTACACACAACAGCACCTGTAATTTAAATTTTGCATCTCTCTGTGTTATGCAGTATTATGTAATCTGTAGTGAGATCTACATGAAATCTAATATATATATATATATATATATATATATTTTTTTTTTTTTTTTAACATACATATTAGAAGTCTGTGCGAATGATTGGCCCATATTAGTTAACTCGGTTTAAGCCAGTAAAGATGACTCTGTTTCTACATTAAGTATTAACGGCGATTCCAGTAAACACGTGACTGTCTGCGTTGCAGCATCCAGGGTTCTTCCGCGTCTGCGCTTCTGTCCAATCACGTAACTTTATGCAAATTAAAAAAATTTACCTTCTTTCATTGGTCCGATCAAACCATTCAATGAAACATCCGGATCCAAATCATAACACGTCGGTTATAGATAAACACGCTTCATATTTCTGCACAGTAAATTTCCAACAGGAAGTGGTCTGGGATTTAATAATAATAATAATAATAATAATAGATTTTATGTATTAGAATTCAAATATTTTCCTGCTCTTTCATAATGATCAATGATCTTATCAAGGAGAAGGGATGTCTTAGTTTGATTTGATGTTCTGCAAGGGTTCATTACCTATACAATAAAATCATTATTTTATTTCAGGAGGCTATTCATAAGTACTAGAAACCTTATTGAAGCATGAACAAATTAAATACGTGTGTGTGTATTTGCGTTAAGGAAAGAAACCACTGAGTCATCAGTAACATTATGGAAAGTTTTTAAGAATCAAATTCTATACCTCTTACCAAATGTTTAGGAATTCAGCAATTACTCACAACCATCACATGACTGTTGTTAGTCTATTGTGTATCATCATGTATCATCAGCAGCATCATACGTACTGATGAAAATGCATGTTTTTAATCCATCATGTTCTATATCACACTTACAGAATAAATAGTTCAAATGTGGCCACAGTTGTATGTATGTTTATTCTTTTTCATTTTGAATTCATCCATCAAATCCTTTTCTACACATTGCTGGATAGATACTGTACGTTTGTCAAAGTGATGTAAATTACTACTTACATTTAAATTAAATAATCTAATCATAGTTATTTATACTCTTGGTTATACTGGGTGAAATGAACCTCTTGGTGTGTAAAAAAATTGACAAAATTTTATCGTACACTTTAACATTATGTGCCTAATCGTTTGTGATGGTCTGGTCTTTTGCAGTTAAAATACTTACTGACTGTAAATTATTTGAGAACAAATGAGTTAAATATTTATATAGATATGGTCTGGAAAAGTAGGCTACAAAAAAAAAAGAATCCAGCATAAAATAAAGCAATTTAAGCCAGTCTTCTATCAGAACTTACTTTTCTGTTTGTACAAGTATAAAGTGTGTTTCATAAAGCTGAAGTGTTTGGGAAAAGACAATGATGTCATGTTCATGCATTTATAGATTAACCACGGATTTTCCTTTAGAAAACATTGTGTTTACCATGCTGCCATAATGACATGGAAAACCCTAAGCTGCATTGTACTGAGTTCTACGTCTACATGTCTAGAATTGTCAAATGAGTCATAATTTTTCCGCAGGTGAGTGTGTGAAAATCATTGACATGAATTATATTGCACAATAACATTCATTAGGCAGAGTCCTATTACAAAACAAATCACATGTACATCATTATTCGTTTTATTTAATAAATAATTTAATATATAATATAAATACTTCTTTATACACTTTGTACAGAATATTTACATATAATACATACATAGTCTTTAATATTTATACTTCTATACATCATCTGTCTCTTTCTTTCTAAGTCATCTGCAAATGCGCTCCCGACACAACGGGCACGTCCCGAACTCGGTGATGACCCTGGCAGCACACTGAGGGCATAGACATGAGTGACCGCAGTCTAGCCGTACGGTGTCCGTCTCGGAAAAGCACACTACACAGAATTCTTCATCACCTAAGGAGAGGAGAAGGAAAGTCATGTAAGCTTAGTTCTGGGAATGGAAAACAAAAGAGAGCTATACTGTATGAAGGTGTAATGGCATCATGAGGATTAATAATAATAATAAAAATAAATGTTTTTTCCTATAAGGAATAATCAAGCTCATTGCAGTGGATGCACATGAGGAATAGACTAAATACTTTATTTTTTTATTTTTTTATTTATTTTTTTTGGTCATGACACCTCTCATGCACTTGTAGCATGATTTTTTTAAATTCCTGTTTTTACCTGCTTTAGTCTGATATGATGGACGAATCAAATCCACACTCCTTCTATGCATCATCTTCTTCAGGATCCGTTCAGGAATCTCGTCATAACCACAGTTCTCCTCCGTAGCAATGATAACGGGAGCCGGGCAGGAGCGGCGCGTGCTGAGTAAAGTCTTCTTCTCTGAGCCTGGAATATGAATCACAAACAAACATGATGTCACTGATAAACGTTTGGACCAAAACCATGTGACCTCCAGAGCACTGAACTCATAAATCACATTCCACATTTATTCCATCTTTGCTGTTATAATACGATCCACTCTTCTAGAAAGACTTTGTGTTGAGCACGAATGTACGGATGTGTGTTTATTCAAGTAAATAAACATTGGTGAGGATGTTACACAAGGAGATCTGGAGTGTTCCTGTTCATCGCAAATGTCAAAGGTGGTCAGTGGTATGAAGTAATCACAGCGTCATGTGATTACAATGGTATTGTCATGCAGGAACGGGTTCATATTTCTCATTTCCAGTGCAGGAAATGTGTAACACTACAGGATACAAAGACATCCTGCTATACAATAGTGTGCTTCCAGGTTTGCAGAAGACCACATTCGGGTGTGATGAACAGTTGTCCACAAACTTTTGGCCAGAAGCGTATTAAAGATACACACTACATGGACAAAAATATTTGGCCAAACCTTTTAATTATTGAATTTAGGTGGTACAATTAGGCCCCATACCCCCAGTGAAGAGCAATCTTAATGCTTCAGCATACCAAGACATCTTGGACGATGCTACAGTATGCTTCCAACTTTGTGGCAACAGTTTGAGGAAGGTTATGACTGTGCTCCAGGACAATAAAGCCATGGTTTGATGAGTTCAGTGTGAAAGAACTTGCCTGGCCATAACATAGAGCCCCTAACATTCTCATCCAACATCGGTGCCTGGCCTCATAAACACTCTACACAATGAATTCCCATTTGTACCCATTCATATCCACAGAAACACCCCCAAATCTTGTGAACAGCCTTTCAAGAAGAGTGGAAGGTGTTGTAGCTACATATAAAAGGCGGACCGGCTCCATATTGAAGGATACAATGTCATTGCAGGTTTGGTCACATATAGTGTATAAAAGATACTGAGAGTGAATAGACTGATGATGTTATAACAGAATAACTCACCTAGTAAGAGAACAGCTGTTGTCTGGCCGTACACATCAATCATGGCCCAGATCGGCTTCCTCGTGTCTATCTGCTCGAGTTTTTCTTCGTGCTCGTACCCGCTATTCGTCCTGATGCGCAGGTGTCCGGATCCCGTCAGCCAGAGCGTCAGCTCGGTCCGTGGGCTGCAGTGACTCTCCGGTACCGGGGTCGCCCAGAACCCCTGTCGTTCGGTGAGGTCGGGAATGGCGAGAGAACACATGGGGCCGGTACCGGGCGGCACGCTGGTGAAGCCGAGGCGGAGCGCGCCGTGCCACGCCGGTACGCAGCGCTCCACGCGCATGCGCACTTTCTCATCGACGCGCAGCGGCCGGCTGCTGAACATCACGCCGTGATGGAACGAGTGCGGGTTCCTGGTCGCGCGCCGGGCGCCTGCGCTCAGCTTCACGTGCTGCCCCTTGGCTTCGGAGTGAAAGGTGAGCGGACCCAAGCAGCTGTTTCCACATCTGCACGCCCGGCGAACTTCTGGAAGAAACGCACAGACAGTGTGAACAAACTGAAGTGTGAACTGCAATAATCACTGCATTCTCAGACACAGTACAGGACCGCACTGCAACTGTGCTTAGGTGTGCATGCTTTATTTGGAAAGTTCAAGCATTATTGTGTTTATTTATTTAAATATATATCTGAATGGTGCATTCATGTAAATCCACGTTTTTGCGTAGTTATTGCATTATTGCAAAGTTGTTGTATTTTAAATTTCCTATCTATCTATCTATCTATCTATCTATCACTGATATTTTAATAATTAGTAACCTGTTTGACTGGTGACCAGAATACAAATGAACCCAATAAATAACAGGCTGCCCTATAAATAAGTAATATCTTGAAATTAATTATGAATTTGTTAACCAAGGACACATCATAATAGTGATACTACACAATACAGAGTAAGAGCTGTGATTGCAGTTGCCTATAGAATTATGAATCAATGCAGTATTTTTTATTTGCTATAAATAGGTCCCACACTCCTCATTTAACTTTAATATTAAAATCAAGAAGGAGCATTCAATAGCATATATCACATGACATTAAACTCATTTTATATATATCATTTTATAAGTCATTAAATAAGTCTTACTTTTGTCCTTACGTGCCATCTCTTTCCTTCTTAAACTTCGGTAAAGAAAAGTGGATTGTAGTTCCATAAGCAATTACAGATTATTACGTTTACAACCGAAGACTGAGCGTGTGCCTGTATTTATAATGCGTCTCA
>JAQQZS010000039.1:25491776-25501974 GCA_030068045.1 Platyallabes tihoni | reverse complement strand
GATTTTCGTTCCACTTCTCACGTGTACACCACTTTGTATTGGTCTTTCACGTGGAATTCCAATAAAAATTGATTCATATTTGTGGCTGTAATGTGACAAAATGTGGAAAAGTTCAAGGGGGACAAATACTTTTGTACTTTTGCAAGCCACTGTATAATCTAAGTATAATCTGAGCAATGTAACAGATATGCATCATGCAGCACACTGTTGAAACATTTGGTTTCATTTTGATGCATAATTTGGTTTTATCAAGAGGCAGACATGTGTTCCAAAACTTTTTTGCAGGATAGACCGCAAGTGAGTGAAAGACCTAATCTTTAAGCTATACTGTACGTCAATTGATTTGACAAAATTAATTCTAGAGCGACGAGTAAAAGTTTCATGTTTACTGTGCTCATTGCCGTACACATCAATTTAGCTAAATGACAAAAGGTGCAAACAAGACAAACAGCTTGTCTGTAACTGGGGTCATTATCTGATATTTTATTTCTATAACAATGTATTAGTATAAACTTAAACTGAATTCATATCAGAAAACGATAAACTGAAGATGAAAGAACTAATGGATGAAAGTAAAGATGTGCGAATCTAACACAATACTTTCACTTTACTATGCTCTGTATAAGTTGTCTACAAGTTAATGGCATGCCCTGGCAATATCAGGAGACTTATGCCTAAGAGGAGGACTAATGCCTAAGACTTACACTTTATGACAGATGTGACAATGTTTGAAGGAAGTACAGATTTGCTTTATTACATTTTTTGCTTTATTACAAGACCTTCAATTTCAGTGCAAAAGTGTATAATTCAGGAGTCGAGCAGATTATATTATTTGCTGTTGCATTCTGTCCGTTTGTTAATTCTTTAACTCTCAAATTGTGCAAAACTATTAGATAATACAACCAATGCAGACTTTGAGTTATTATCCTGAAAATTATCTTGTACAGCATGCTCCTTAAGCCATGCCATAAACTGTAATTAGTCAATAAACTTGTACCAATTTATGGTTGTTATAATAATAATAATAATAATAATAATAATAATAATAATAATAATAATAATAATACAGTAATAATTAAAGTATAACCTGAGCAATATTACAGATCTGCATCCTGCAATAGTCTCATTCTTTTTCTGTGACAATTCTGCATTCTCCAGCAGTCACATGATTGGCTGATTGATTAATTACTTAAATGAGCAGAGGAACAGGTGTTCCTTTTAAAGTGGCCAGTGAGTACATAGTGGCAAAAACTTTACTTTCTGATTCTACTGTATTTTAAAATATTTTACTTCCTGAATATTGGCATTCTGGATATATTAGGGCTGAATATGAGGTCATATTTTCCTTTATTGTTGTCTGTCTTATACATTACTCTGCTTGTTGTCTCATGACTCATGAAGGAGTGGCAGAACAATAGCTTTACTTTATCTGTAGAACATTTATTTTCTTTTGTCACTACAGGGAAGGGCTTAACGATGATTCAAAATGAAACTAAACTTGTACTGTATCACAAGACACATACTTTACATCAGAGTCATGTTATTTTAAGCAATATATGATTTGTATATTTCATTTATAGTCATGTAGTAGCCCAAGTGAAAAGTACTGTGTTTATCAAGTTTGTATTATCAAATACAAATAACAATCTTGGTTCATGTATACTTTAAAATTTCAAAATCCCATCGTTCACAAAGTAGTAGGAAAATGTTTTTTATTTTTACATATAATTACAAATTAAAGCTGTAGATATACAGCATCATGGTGGTTCAATAGTTAGTGCTGCTGCACCACAGCTCCAGGGTTGCTCGTTTGATCCTTGAGCTTGGATTGTAATATGTCATATTTTTGCATGGGTTTCCTCCGAGTCATTTTGTTTTCTCCCGCATGTATTGTATTTGAGTGTAAGTGTGACCTTTCATATCAAATCAGGTATTATGTTGCACTTTGGGTGTTAACTGAGTTATGCATATTTTCAGAATTCCTGGTTCAACAAGCTTCATTTTGATTCCAGCTGTTATACTGAATCATGTCCGGGTTCTGAGATACCGTCAGTGCAAATTTGTTTATAAGGAGGGCCTCAGGAATTTTTTTTTTTTTTTATCGTATTTTGAGGATCTTTAAATGAGGATTCTGTGATGTAAGAAAAAGGAAACACTCAGCCTCATTCTGAAACCAGGAATTCCCTGTTCGATTAAAAAAAATATCTTCACCAGAAGTGTGTGTTTATGGCTGTATCACAGCTGTTGAGTTTGGACAGTGGAAACCGATTAAAACTATCTTGATGCTAAAGCATTTTTTCCCAACCACCAAAGTGTTTTAATTTAAAAAAAAATTCCCTGCATTAAAATGATACCTCATCCAAGATATATTCCCGTCTCTCACCCAATTTTCCCTGGCATCGACTTAGGATCCACCCTCGCCCTGACCATAAAAAAAGTTTCCTGAGGATAAATAAATGAATAAATGGATTTAATAGTAAACGAAAGTGAATGTATTCACAGATACATGCCTTATCAAGTTATACCTATCTACAAGTTTGCATCTATCTATCTATCTATCTATGAAGTATTGACTTATTATAGAAAATGTCTAAAAAGTCGGTGAAAGTAAAAACCCATATGCATCTTCTAGGCATCTTTATTACATTTTCTTCAGATTTTCCTCACCATATAAGGATCGACATACACCATCTGCTCAACATATTCCCTGTAGTTAAACAGCTCTACAAAAAAAAAGAAGAAGAAAAAAGTTCAATGAGTCTTTGTGAACATTTGAAGGACATCCAGAAACAGAAAAACATTTCATTATTTCAGTTGGTGATGTCACTGAATATTGCTTCTCTCTAAGCACATATCACTTATCTAAGTGCAATAATATTCTTCTTTATTACTCTAGTTTTCTGGAGGCTTGAGATAAGTCAGTGAGTCAGTGAGAAAGTTTATGATAAAGTAACGTAAAGCTCTATAGACAGAATCAGTATATCTTCAGTAAACAAATCCCATTTAATAGGTTACTCATTAGGTGCTAAAGCGGTGGGTACAAGAGACATTTACTATATGCATTGCACAAGCATTTTATAATACAGTGTTGGAGAATTTATGAAAGGTTTACATATTGGTATTGTAGAAAACGTCCAAAATAAATAAATAATTTTTTATAAATGTACTTAGTATGATTTAATGAGTTTAATATAAACATTAATTGTTTTTGTTCAATGTACATATTTCACGCTGAAAATCTGCCCTTAAATTAAAGATGTTGTTAGATGAATCATTTTTTATTCCGGGGCAGTGGTGGCTCAGATGGTTGAGACACTGGGTTGCTGATTGGATGGTTGGGGGGTTCAAGCCCCGCAACCGCCAGGCAATACTGCAATCCTATACCCATACATAATATAGTAGGTAGCTATTTGAGATGCATCTTTAGTGACAGTCCCAAGCCTGGAGAAATGGGCAGGTTGTGGCAAAGATGGCATCTGGCTTGAAACCTGTACCAATGACTTGCGTATTGAATATCAAATTCAAAAAGAAAATAAGAGAGTGCCAAAATGGCAATAGAAAAGAATGTAAAATATAAAATCTACAATATATACTACTGTCCCATGATCCTATAAGATTTAAATACCATCATTGCACCTAAAGAGAATTAAGAAAGCAGATAGAGACATTTTCGCCAATTCTTTACTACAGTACTTTCTTATAAGACTGTGCTTATTATAATAGCATTCAAAGAAAGTGTTCTTGAAGAAATCAAGTTATATGTGGCTTTAATATGTTTGTTCATACCCCGAAGGAAGCTACTGGCCATGTGTATCATGTTTCATTTTCTGAAATCCTTGTTCTGACTCTTTAACAGAATGTTTAAAAAAGTTTAAAAGGAAAAGTCCCTGAGCTTGATTACACACAACATGACTCATAAATGTTTAAACATTCCAAATGGAGTGTGGGACTTTCCATATCCAGGGACGGAGTGTGTCTGAGAGAGAGAGAGAGAGAGAGAGAGAGAGAGAGAGAGAGATGAGAAATGCAACGCGAAACAATATTTGTATAAAAAAAGAAAAGAAAAAATAGCTCACGTGATCCTGTGATTTGTAGATGTCTACATTATATCACTGCACAGGGATCTTCTGATCCTCTGATCTTCTTTTCCTGGCCTTTATTTTAGCAATGCTGATATGATTAAAGCATGCTTCAGAAAGCACCCTGAATTTCCTAGTATACCCTTGGAATTGCCACTGCATTTCAACAGTGTGACTTCACTTCCTCATAAACACCATAAAACATATCAAATTTAGGGAATGTGACTACTCATGTGATGTGTCTAGTACAGTTCCAAGTTGAAAGTTGAGGAACAAAACACTATTAAGTTGCAAGTCTCTTAACACTTGACTCGAGCTATTATTGGCTGCTATATAGTGATTTTTTAGCGTTAACCTCCTAAGAGTTGGCATCATACAGTCATCCAGCATACAGTCTAGCGGCCTGTTTGGGGTCAGTTTTAGTAACACCACCGAGCCCTACAGCGAGTTTCCCAACTTTCCCAAGGGTTGCCAGGTTTGGGCAAAGTTTCCACTCCCAATTCATCTCAAATGCCACACCAAAGACTTGAATCTATCCCAAACATTTGAGCTCTGGAGAAACATGACCGCTACTTCTTCATGTTCTCAGCTGTTGTGTGGGAAACGATTCCTTTTTGTCTTTTATGTGATTCGTTTATTTTCACTTGTGCTTTTCACACGCAATTTAGCATTTCAGCATTTTTTTTTTAGTTTGCTCACATGATCTTGAATATGGTTACTCGATTTTACATCTTCACATGTGCTTGTTTTTCATTCATCAGCCTACATAATTACATGTCAAATGAAATGTATGTGATTTTTACTTTCCTACATTATTACGATAAATAGCTGAATATAAGGAAACGGTTTAGCATTTCTACAACACAGAGAGTAAAAACTCCCTTTATTTCTCTATATAATCCTCTGCTACACTAATGCACTCATCCCAGGGTTTCATTAATGCTTGGATACCATCTACCAAGGTAGAAAGTTTTCTCAGCTTTGATTGGACTGCCTGCTTCATGTCCCAAACGCTGGCATCAAAGGAACTCCTATAATGGCCCATTCCTTTAATAGACAGGTTTCATCATTTGTTTTTGCATGACCTCATACTTCCCACCGCACCACTTGCACATTACAGGAACTCGACTGGGACTTATTGCCACATCCCTCCATGCAGTCCTCGCTCCAAGCCACTTCCACATGTGTTCTCCATTGTAGAGAAATAAAGGTGGTTTTTACTTTCGTAACCGTGTTCTGCTCATCTGCACAATCAAAAATCCTGGTTTGACTTGCAGCCTTTACGGATGTTATTAATTTCTGACTTTAAGCACTTTCTGCGTGCGTCATGTCCTTGAATTAACAACTGCACACCCCGGAGTTGGAATTTACAAGTAACACACGATTGCCAAACTGCCAGCAGGGTCAGGACTAATTTCCTGCAACAGGCTGTTAAAATTAAAGCGATGCTGCATGTTGGCAGGCCACACACACTTATTGCCTTAGATTATTTTCATCTGTTATTGTACCGTCCATGCATTGTAGGATTTTCTTTTTAATGTTAGTGCCCCCTCAATTAGGGCACAAGAGTTAAAAATATAATTAAACGTGCCTTTGTATTTTGCCTTTAAGCTTCTTTTTTGGACAAGGAATTATTGTTTTAAATGTTAATCATTAATATCCAAATATAGTTAATGAATATGATGGTTTACCCCAAATAATGAGCAGGGAATGAGCTGAAGCTCTTTTTCTCATCCTGAAGAACTAATTTTATTTACTCTGTATAATAAAAGTCTAGGCATATTCAGGAATCTGTATAACTTTTATGCAAAATTTGTCATTTCAACAAATAATGATTGTTTAGACAAGTTAGTCATAAATACTGTAGAAACATATTTTTACATTGACTCTTCAGTTCAAATCGTATCTTGCTCTTTATGCTTTATGTAACACAAACAAACCTGAGCCATTTTTACTTTCTGTATCACTAAAATAATATTACCAAATCTTGTCAAACCTCTTGCTGCTCTCAGCAGCATCAAGTTCCTCTTTCAAAAAATGACAGGAAGTTCTCGGAGGTCACTCCAACTGCTCCACAAAACTGAACCAAGTTTTTTTTTATTTACAAGTGTGAATATTGTACAGTCTTATGATTGTCCAAATCCTGTCGAATCTCTCACTGCTCTCAGCAGCATCTTGTTGAGCTCTACATGACTCCTGACACCTCGTTGAAGAAACAGTCCCATCATGCAAGTTGACGTGTATGGTAGACGATAGCCTTTCCTTTCAGGTTGGTAAAAGTGGATGCTGAGTTTTTCAGGGAATCCCAACACTGGAACCTCGTCTGCCCCCGTGATAAAAACGAGCAGCTCTTTGAAACGTAGCTCTGATTCTTTGTCTATGGAAAAGTCAAGGAAACATAGCATATCGTATTAAATCTGGTGTGCGCGCAATTAGAACAAAGTGCATGTGACTGTTAGGATGGAGCCAAAAATGACATCATATAATTTCCTGGTTTCCTTCAATGCTTTGGCCCTGGTATACTGTAATAACTAATATGATAGATAAATCACCATAGAAAAACATCAAAGAGATCTGGAGAAAATGACGCTCACCCTCGATCATCTTTAACACCAGCTCCCAGGAGTAGATGGTTTTCTCTTCCTCTTCTCTCCTTTTGGTGCCTTCTGGACTCCAGCTGATTTTAAACAGGGCTCTGAACGACGACCGTGAAATCCGTTCGCTCGTTTTGGTAAAAAAAGGAAGGAAATCGATCCAGTTGGTCTTTATTAGATCCCACAGATTTCCACAGGAGTTCAGGCCTTCGGTGAACTGGCTGATCATATTCGACACCCTGAAGAAAATAAATATGAACCTTTTATATATGCATTTCTTATACAGTACAGTAACAGTGTGTCCTGAAATGTTTTACTGTTTCTATAGAACATTGTACACAATTTTACATTTATTGCAAAGACACGTGAAATATTATTGTAAGACACGTGAAAATGTTTAATTTTTTTATAGTTAATATTTAATGTGGTGGAACGTATGCTATAGCAGCTATAAACTGTCTTTTCTACTGCAGCCTTGCTCTCACTCTCTCTTTCTTAAAATGAATAAGACGAAGATAAAGTTTATGCCACACAAAAGGTAGAAAGGACTTATTATTCGGTCTAAAAGTCTGTAAATGTTACAAAAAGTAGAAAGTTTCACTGCTCACGTTAAGATAAGAAATGCTATTCTCTAGCATGGCTGCATTCCAGTCAGCATGCATACTCTGATTTACTAAGAATTTCATTTATTAGAAATACAAGAGCTAAACTGGCTGGAAATTAACCAGAAAATGACTTTACATGGCCTTTACATTAACTGGCGCTTTCTATACATTACCTGAGATAAATGTAGTGCTTCACGATGTAGGAGTAAATCTTAGGAACGTCTTGGACACAAATGTTTGGTCCATAAATCCCGGGAAATCCACAGTCACAGATCCAGTCTCCTAACTCTCTTTGCAAAGCACAAAGGTGTTCAGATGTTGTGCAAGATAAGATCTGAGAAGACACAGGAGATAAGGATTGGGCATTTTTTCAGATAAACATGAATAAAGGGATATATAAATAGTTGCAGACACAAGCATACTTTCTGTGCTTTGCTTTGGACGTCGGCATCTGGTATGAGGCGCCAGTCAAAATCAGCCAGATCCATTTCTACACCACACATGAGCTGGTAAAGACGAGCGTCTAGACATTTGAGTCCTGGTCCTCCATGAATTATAGACCAAGCTACAAGCTTCCCAGCTTGCTCGTATTTATGCTGCTGTAAAGCAATCTGGTCGTAAGTGAAGAGCAATTGTTTTGGGTTTCCCTCAAAAATACCCAGACTTCTTTGGACCTCGATCATCAGGAGTCTGAAAGCAATGAATTAGGAGAAACGGCAAAATTAAAGATATTTTATCGGCATGCCACTTATTATACAAGTAGACAAAATTCACATTGAATTTATTTCCCAGTTCAGTAATTTTTTTCATACTCTGCCCTTTCACACACAAGCAGAAAACGCTATCTGCCAACTTCCACATGCATGACCTTAGACACATCCAAGATTGGCCAGTTTACTACCACTGAAAGGGGAGACCAAACAATTTCATTAAAGCCTACCTAAAAAACTCCCTTCTTGGGCCTCCGTTATCGAAAGCCTCCTCGCCAGCAAACTTAATCAAAGGTGTTTTAGTCCAGCAGAAGTTCCTGTTGGATAGAACATCAACAGCACTCTTCAGAAGCTTGTTCCTCCAGACGGTCACATGCACCTCATTTGAGCTGAGGTGCTGCTGCTTAAACACTCTCAGCAAATACATCACATCCGTCTCCTCCTAGTGATAGTGGAATAAACACAAAACATGTGCTTTGTAAAACTACTGCTCAATGTCACACCTGTGTTGCACAGTGTTAATGTACTAATGCTCACCCTTAGGATACAACACTATAATATGTCTTATAGTATATACACAAATAGCGTTCCAGTATCTGTCGATATGCAAGGATCAGCCGCTCTCCTCGCTGAATATTTATGGGAATGACTGCGGTGGGTTCGAGCCACCGCGGCCGGGATCGTCATTCACGGACCCTTCCCTACAACTTCTGCACCATTCAAATTTTTCTGTGGCTAAGAGTTTCATCACTGTACTTTGCTTGAAGTCAGTCGGTTTTTACGCCTTCATTTTTAAGAAATTTCATCCGACTCGAATGTATATATAAGTTTTTCACACCATGTTTATCATGTATGCATTATTATATACAAAACATTAAATATTTTTAAACATGACTAACATTAATTAATAAATAACATTACAAAATAATATTTGCATGCCTGTAAAGAAAGCAATATATTATATAACAGATTTATAGATTTACAGTTATTTTAATGGAAACAAAAAATTTGCATGAAAATAGAAAGGGGAAAGTGGGACAAAGTTAGAGAGAACTCAAATTCTCCAGCATGCTCAGTAAAACCTAACAGCTGTTTAACTTATAAAACCACACAAATCTTTATCAAACACTAATGATTTATTTATACATTTTTAAGGTATGTTTAAAAATAATAATTGATTTTGTACATAATAATGCAGACATGATAAACATATTTAAAAAAATATGCACTAAAGGTAATATGGTGCATAAAACATTTGCACAGTAACGTAAATATGTCGCTTCCTTAAATTTTGACATTTACGTCCAGTAGTTAAGGGGAATTCCCTCAAGGGGAATATGTGTAAACTGAAAATTAAATAACTAGCATTTTTTACAATCTTGTTTACTTCCAAAAGTTAGCGGAAAAAACATGTGGGATTGTCTTTGGCATACTGACAGTCCTCTCTTTACAAGCTGAGTTATCAGTTTCGTCTTAGCAGACAGCTATCTGTCAAAACCACATCAAAACATGGCATTCATGCTGTGACAACGTTTTTTAACCACCATGTTTGTTAACCTGCATCTTTAGAGAACGTGATTTTTACAGAAGGATAACATACAAGATTCCAGAAAAAAATCTAAAACCAAACTTTTATCTTATTTTTTGGACACAGTGACATCTGTTTTTTCCTAGACCACTTCACATATTTTATTAATCATTAATAATTACCGTTGAAGACTGGCACCTGCTCTTTAAAAGGCTGTCGACTGCAGTCTGTCTGTGTGTGGCTGGACCTGATCTTTGAGAAGATACTGCTGGATGAGTGTGTAATGGTGAGTGACTTGCTTGCCATGGTGGCGCTTCTGGGAAAACATCTGTTTCGTCTGGAAAACAAAAAAGATGCAATGAAATACATCTCAGGAATGGGTTTATAACAAAAGCTCAACAAAATTGTTGTAAATGGGATTAACCTTTGACATTAAGTCTATTTATTTACAAATTGTATAAACTACCTACGTTTACACTAGTGTTTGTTAAAGTTTATGCATGAATTTCAGTCAGATTTGTTCAAGCAATGTTGAATGCTGAATGCGTCTTCCACTAGATTCACCCCCTCCCTCTTGATTTTCTCCCTAATTGGTAGTGGACTACACAATGCAACCATGGGGGGGGCGCAATCCAGTGTCTTCTTGTGCCAGTCCCAAGTCTGGATAAATGCAGAGGGTTGT
>JAQQZS010000039.1:25384132-25404544 GCA_030068045.1 Platyallabes tihoni | reverse complement strand
AATCGTCTCTCCTGCTGGGTCTTAGTGCTCGTCTCTTACTGGTATAATCAACATCCGTGCACGCATGTACTGTTTACGTGTATGTAAAACATATTTTATTTTGTGTTCGGAAGTGCGTATGTATAGCGCGTTTACTGTTTCACGTGTGTGCGTGCGAGTAAAGCAAAAGAAATTCTCAATACAGAGATTTAAAAAAACATTTTCTTTCTCATCGCGGTGTGTATGTGCGTATGTGTGTCTGTGCGTGAGCGTAATTTGACACTGTGCCGGCTGTGTGTGAGAATCCGCCTTCAGAAACAAACACACACACACACACACACGCGAGAGACACACACTCTTCTCTCCGAAGAAACTCGGCTCTGTCACAAATCTTTTCAGAGTTAAGATGCGGTTCATTTGTTTGTTTGTTTTGCTTTACAGCAGTGATTCTGTTAGTTTGCGCTCACACAAGTGTCATTAGTGATGTTTATAACAGTGTAGCGGGAGAGAGAGGTTGATTTATGACCGCTGTTTATGGAAGTGTAGTCCAGTGCAGGAGATGCATTGTGGGTAATGCAGTCCGGTGTGTGTAAACGCGAATGCGAGATGTAAGCTAGGATATAGAGCCTGAGTTTTGTTCTTCAGTAGTTTTTTTAGTTGGATTTAAGTGCATGATCCACCCGAGAGTTTGTACTATAGCCCGATAATGCCCAAAAGAACGGGGGCATTCTTTGGAGCAGTTTGTCCATCTCAATTTATTTATATAGCGCTTTTAACAATGGTCATTGTCTCAAAGCTCATTGTCTCATCATTACACGAGCATGAATTAACGGGCTGTTACGCTGTCGCGAGCAACATTAAAATAATGCGGAGAATCTTTAATAATTTAGAAGAGAACAACTGTCTTTCCGTTAATGTGTGTGTGTGTTTTCAGACGAAAGGAGAAAGTTTTACTGTGTATGATGAGAAGGGGGAGACAGGAGGGGCTGGCCTAGCCTCTCTCACACACACACACACACACACACATACACACACACGTACTGCACGCACGCACGCACACACACATACTGCACGCACAAACGGAAACTTATCTGTCGGGATTTATTTTTTACTTTTTGGAAAGGTAAAGTGCAGGTTAATTTGTTTTATTTTTACTTTATATTTTGTATTAATTATTTTTATGTATTTATTTTTTGGGCTGTAGAACGAATAATTTAAGTTTCCATTATTTCTTATGGAAAAATTTAATTTGGTTTACGAGTGTTTTGGAATACGAGCCCACTTCTGGAACGAATTATGCTCGTAATCCGAGGTTCCACTGTAAAACAAGGACGTTTTCAGGTCTAGTGGAGGCACTTTATCAAATAAAGTAAAAATAATTTTCTGCTGAGTGGATTCAGCTTATAAAATTGATTGTAATCAAAATATTATTAATTTCTGAATTTTACAGAAAAACATAATACTATGTTTTATCCCAGTTCTCAAGAATGACTGGTACATTTGTAAGTTTTATATTTACTTCTTATTCTATTTCATCTTTTCTTTTTTTAGGTCACAAACAGTCGTATAAGCTTTTCACTGTATATCATACTGCATATGGTTGTGTACGTGACAAATTGAAATTAAAAAAATTATTAAAGGGAAGGAAAATTCAGTTTCCAAAAAAATAATGTGTTTAAGGCTTCTTAACTCATTCTTAACAGGAAACAATTGAACTCTGTGTCATGAACACCAGATTTCGGTAAGAAGAAAATAAATGAACAATTGCGCAACATCCAGGTTTAAATGAAGCAAATATCTACTGATTTATGGAAAAAAGAAAACTGACATTTATGGTCTATACCGTTTATCCTGTATTTAGGGATGCAGGGGCCCTGGAGCGTAACCCAGGAGACTTAGGGCTCAAGGCGAGGTGCACCTTGGACACGGTGCCTACCTATCAAGGGAACACCCTACACACACAAACGCTCATACACACACTACAGGCAATTTGGGAACACCAGTTAGCCTAATCTGCATGTCTTAGGTCAGTGCACCCGGAGGAAACCCACCAAGCACGGGGAGAGCATGCAAACTCGATGCACACAGACACAAGACAGAAATCGAACTCTCGACCGTGCAGTTGTGACACCACAGTGCTAACCACTGTGCCGTCTGACTGGATATCTGGCTTTGTTATTTGGTTCGTGAACAATATTGAGACGTTGTCTTTGGCTTCAGCTTTCTTTATGGCTGACAGGAACCTTGGAGGTCTTCTGCTGATCTGCCTTAAGGTTCAACATGTTGTCTAGTCTAAGCTTTTCTGCTCACCACGGTTGAAAAGAGTGATTTGACCTTCCTGTCGGCACGAAGTTTGGATGCACCTTCGACTTCAATGTTGTTTTCTTTCCTTGTGTAATGATTTATTTTGATTTATATAAAAAAAAATGCAGCTTCAGATAATTAACCACAATAACAACAACTGTCAGTTACTATTTTAGTATATGAAGGTCAGCTGTTCTGGAATAGTTCTTGTAAGAACAGCATTGTCACATGCATTTGCAAAACCCTTTCAAGCACCATGATGAAACTGGCTCTCATTAAGATCATCCCAGGAAAGCAAGACCAAAACTTCCCTCTGCTGCAGAGAAGTTGCAGTAGAGTCGCCAGCCTCAGAAATCACCAAGTAACAAACAGCACCTCAGATTAGAGCTTTAGTAGCAGATGCAACTCATTGTCTCAAAAGTGATTATTGCATATTTTGGATGACTTCAGCATTGTTTTCCTAGATAGAAAGAAATAAAAATCAGGAAAGACCAAAGAATTAGAAGGCATGTCCAAACTTTTGAACGGTACTTAATATACTATTTTAAAGAGCTTTTATGTAAAATAATACACACAGGACTAATCATCTCCGCATTTTTGCACACCGCATAGAAATGGACACTTATGGGCATTATTCATCTGTTCACTCATGCACAGATGCACATACCCCAGTACACTGTAGACCGGACAATCATGGACATTGCACATTTGCACATACATGCACACTTTCTGGACATTTCAATTCATTTCCATTTTTATTTCCATTTAAATTTGTTATTTTGTCTTTTGTACAGATAGGTTTTATATTTCTTATATATTTTTGAAAATTTTTATATTTTGTTCTACTTTCTTATAGTTTCAGCTATTTATTTCTCTTTCTGATTTCTTGTTAATTGTTTTTAAATTTTTAAGGTCACAGGAAAGACGTATAAGCATTTTACTGCATATCGTACTGTGTATGACTGTGTATGTAACAAATAAAATTTAAATTTGACATTATTCTAGATACAAAACTAGTGTATGTAAACTATAAAATATACTTGTATGAAGCCATTATAGGGTATATAAATGTTTAAAAGCAAAAGAAAATTTTGTAAAATACCAATATCTAGTTTAATTTATTTCATCTTGAAAAATAAGCCTTCCAAATCCTCAATTCACTACATTGAGGACAAACCACAAGTCCAGAAGATGGTGCTCTTGTTTTACAGAGTTTGTATTACTTACATCCTTTTTAATTCAACCCTTAAACCCAATCGTATGCGAACACAGAAAATTATTTATTATTATGTACTAAATTGCATGCCTTTATAATGATACATAGTTATATTTCTTATTTTAATGGCATATATTTCAAAGTTATTTACTAAAAACATGTTAAGGCTCCAACATGCTGTCTCCTGTATTTACATTCATGGAATTTTCCTGGTAAGTATTTATTCCATGTTATTTGTCGTCCTTTACAAAAGGGTTGGGGGAGGAAAACTGACTAATCATGGTCTTAAGCCTATACATTTCTGCAACTAGTGCCTCCACTATACAAAAGTTTAAGGAAACTGTCAGGACAGATAAGTATAGAGATCCCTACACCATCCGACCTGTTATATCCCAACATTAGAACATTTCATGTCCAGTAACAAAGAACATGAAAAGAGAAGACAGCCTTACCAGCCACCTGCGAACACATCACGGACAACCCTCATCTCGCTAGATGTCAAGGTCCTCATCGAAAATGATGGACAAACATCACAACATATTGTCCTTTGATTGATACATTGATACTTGCAACCCATTCAGAAGACATAAACACCATTCATCCTGATGTTTCAACGACCAATGAATGTTGTCTACACACTTTTTCTCCTGCCATCCTAAAAGCTCATGTTTCATATTTGTCAGTTGACCGATCTTCCTCATCAGCTACATGATGTCTTTGTAGGTAAAGCTACCGATCCCAGACACAACTGAAGAACACAAGAATTTTAACACCTGTGAACCAGTTACAACTTTTATTTTAGTGGACATTGGGATTCACTTGTAAAATGGTAGTTCGTCCTAAGGTATCTTTCTCCCAGCTCTGGCTGAAGAAGTTTGTCCTGGCCTCTGTCCATTAAGAGTGTAAGATTCAAAATTCAAGATTCAAAGAACCTTATTAACCCCAGAGGGAAATTGCTTGTTCTTAATTACAGTTGCTGAAAGTTGTTTTCCAGGAGGAAAGGACTCTATCTACTCAGTTGTTTGTGAAGAGGTTATTAGAAGCAAGCTTTTTTTACTTTGGTCTTGACTCACAGATGCTGAAGATTGGCTGTAGAGCCGTGATTAATGTGGGAGCACTAAGTACCTCTCATCCCTCCCCTCTGAGAGAGCTCAGCCAATTAGCTGTCTCTAGACCTCCAACTGCGAGAGGTTACAGCATCACCCGGGAATCAAACTCGCAATCTCTGTATGATAAGCGAACACTTTACCACTGCCACTTTACCCTCCACTCGGAGGCCCAATGGCATACTTTCTAAACTTATGAGCAATGTGAACAGAGATATGACCATCATTTCCCAGGAATACAGTATGAGTAACTCAACAAATTATTAACCTTATTCCACTTTTAGTTATGAAAGAATACTAATCAGTGATGACATAATTGATTTGACATACTGTATTAAATTACATTAGGCGCTCTGGCTTAGGCACCATGGATTAGGTTTTAGCACTGTGGCCTTGCACCTCAAGGGTCTGGGGTCGATTCACACCTCGGGGTGTATGTGCACAAAGTTTGCATGTTCTCTTCGTGTTTGGTGGGTTTCCTCCAGGTACTCCGGTTTCCTCCCTAAGTCCAAAGCATGTCCAAAGCAAGCAAGTTAGGCTAATTGGCGTCCCCAAATTGCTAGTAGTGTGTGAATGCCGAATGTTGACCAGAGGTCCTACCATGGTCGTAAAAATGGAAATAAATATATATTTTTAAACACACGGTTGTAAAAATGGTCACCTTAGGCCTCCACTGTCCCTAGTCGAACTACAGAGGTTCCTAGATGGTGTAAGGATGGATGCAAGGATGGATGGAATAAACAAGGATTAAATATTTTAATAAAATAGTGTTATCCTTCTTCTTTTTCCTATAATATGATTTTACAAAGATTTTTTGGCTTTTAAAACCATACCCACAGTAAGTCTGCTCACTTCTGATTTCCTGTTTGCATTATTACAGTTGGTTTGGTTTTCTTCAATGATCTGAACGAACAAAACATGTATTTCATTAAATGTAATTTATACATTTTACAACTGACCAACACAATAAAAGTGCTAGAACCTTCTCATTTGATGTGACCTGAGTTTGCCTTCCTGTATCCCTTATTCCTCCTACCTTCCTCCCAGGGGAAAAAAAATCCCTCAACAGGTGGTGCTTTTACTAGAACCATAAGCTCTTTGAAGGTCATAAATGAGGTCAGTGCTGGCCTTTAACAAAAAGAGTCAAAGAGCCAGACGGTTAAACTGTGTTTGATGTCACTCTGATGTCTGTGTGACCTGAGATCAGGTTTAATCCCACCAATAATGACCTACTTTAGCCATATAGTAAGGGGGCAACTGATCTGTGTTCTGCTCCTAATGGATGGATATTTTAAAAAAAAGAAAAAGAAAAAGGGTGCAATGTCGACAGAGGAGGCAGGATTTTGACTTACTGTGATTGGCTGTGATGGATCTAACAGTGAGGGGAGTTTAGAGTTCCCAGAATATAAATACGTCCACAGTAACCTACAGTGTGTACCAGCGAAAATAATCTCCACTTGGTTCTTTTGAAGTTCCTTCAAAGAGGTAAGAGCCAAAGATTAAAAACTTACTAACACTTTTTACATATATTAATTGAATAATAAAAAAAATTGAATGAATTGAACAATGAAGTAATATTGAATTTTATACTTGAATATAAATTGTATACATGTTGGCGCATACGGTATTGGAAAAGTCTGTCATTAAAAGTAATATGACTTATAGACATCCAGATCATTATAAATGTTTAACAACCAATTCAGGCCAAGTGGAATGACATTGAACATTTGTTTTGTCTCTCATTCTAAAGGTTTCATCAGTCCCTAAAACCCCATTAATTAATACTTTAATTGTTTACTTTTTAAGGCAGAGACAATGTGGATCCTTCGAAAAGTCCAAGAGAGTGCTGAGAACTTTCCACTGGAAATAAGCCGGCTTGTGTGTAAAAACTCAGATGCGATTTCAGCCAAAGCAAACCTCTTCAGCAAACTTCACAGCAATATCCTGACACCGGACCAAATTCCTGACTTCTTCCTGCCTCCCAGATTGAGCAGACGCTCTCTAGTTGCAGCGGAGAGCATTGTTTTACACCGCCCCGGTGACACTAGAGTCAGCTGCAGTGAGAGCTCTCAAGCAAACTCTGACACAACTCCTACAGTAATGGAAACAGATAAAACCAAGGGCACCAGAGTAGCCATGAGAGGACCAATAAAACCGATTCCATTTTCATTAAAAAACTACGAGTCTGGATTTTTTGAGAGTCCAAACACTCGACGCAAGGAGTCGTTGTTTCACTCTGCACTTTCAAGCTACACACTTGACCGGATGACCAAAAAGGCGGTTCCAAAACTGCCCTCCATAGCACTGCTGAAAGTGGGCAGCGTCGAAAGTGACACCTGTTCTTCTGCTGACTCCTCCCCTCACAGCTCACCACCTCCGATCAGGAGCAAACATGAGATCATTTTGAAGACACACTCATCATCAAAAGAATCCCTTTATAAAGATAATTTACTCAGCCTCACAAACACAAATGACAAACCCAAATTTGCAAGAGATAGCCGTGTTACCCGTGTTACTTCTTCAACCTTAGCCCCTCCTCTTCAGTTCCAACTGGACATGCTACATTGTCAGGAACGACTCAATAGCGAGCACGTCCTCCTCCTCCTACGTAGGGGCTGTATTCGTCTCTCAGCCTCTCATGCCAACATGGATGGAGATCTGTCCACCATTCGAATTCGGGTGATCTCTGTAGAAGACCTGCGTGAACCCAGTGACCTCCGGCCACTGCACTGCGGTCTTACCTTGAGCCTCAGTCCAGGCAAGCTGCAGCGGCAGCACAGCGCTGTCATCAGGAACTGTCGCAACCCCGTGTTCAACGAGGACTTCTTTTTCACAAAACCAGAAGGAGAGGACCAGTGGTTGAATAACTTTGCTGTCAGGGTGAAGGTGCTGGAGAAGAACTCTGGTCTGGGGAGGGCTGCAGTGCTTGGTGTTATCAACAAGCCACTTGCTGAGCTACTAGCATTGTAAAAGCAATACTAAAAAGATGTTTCCACCATGAAAAACTATGCGCTTGATTTGATTTTGTTGAGAGTAGAATGCTCACAATGCTCATAATCCTGCCTCACAGCTCCTCTATACTGGGGTCCTGAGACCGATCCTGAGCTCAGGTTATTATCTAATATGTCCTGTCTGTGTTGTTTGGGTTTCCTCTTGGTTCTCCAGCTTCCCCTTCCTCAAAAAAGTTTGGTATGCTGATTGGTAAATTGGCTCTAGGTGTGAATGTGTGTGCAGCAGTTTATTCCAGGGTGTATCCAATGTTCCTGGACAAGCCTCTAGGACCAGGGAAAAGTATTTACTGAAGCTGAATGAATGAATGAAAGTTCACAATCAAAAGTATCAGAAGAAGAAGAAGTGTCACCTTGCACTTCCAGGACTAGGGGTTTAAATCTCACCCTTAGCATTTCCAAATTGTTCAAAGTGTGTGAATGTTTGTGCTTTTGCCCTGAGTTCAGATGGCACAGTGTACCCCTCCTCGTTTGCTAGGATATGCTCCAGGCCCGCTCCAACCCTACACAGGATAAGAGGTATAGATAATGAATGACTGAACCATGAATTTAATTTTGTATTATCTTTCCATAAGATGGGGATAAATTATACACTGTATAGTATTTGTAAATATTATACACCATCAATACTGTACATCTCACATTAGACAACATTAAACAGACTTACAATTGAAAAAGCGTATAGAATACAACGTTTAGTTATAGTTGTGTAGTTGATAATTTTCTGACTTTGTTCTTGTATATGTGTCTATAGACATATTGCATGGGAATTCAAGTATGTTGCGTTATTGTGTTGTGAGATATATTATCTATAGTACAACTTTTGCTATATCATGTCTGCTTTATTATGTACAAAACCATTCAACAGTCCCAAAGAGTAGCTCAGTAGTTAATGCATTGGACTACTGATCATAAGGTCCCAGATTCCAACTCCAAGTTGCCACTGTTGGACCCTTCAGAAAGGCCCCTAATGCTCAGATGTACAGTATAATGAGATAAAAATGTAAGTCACTCTGAATAAGAGTTCTTCCAGTGCTGTGAATTTCCCAAACATAACTTATAAATAATAAATAAATAACATTACTGAGGAATATTTGTATGCCTGTAAAGAAAGCGACATATTACATGACAGATCAGTTTTCAGATGGAAACAAAAAACCTAATGTACAGTAGGCTCCTGGGTTTTGCAAGCAAATAAGAAGGAGGAAGCTGTGACAAAGTTACCAACAGAACTCATATTGTCCAGCAGCACTTTCAGAAGAACCTAACAGCTGTATTACTTACAGTACTGTGCAAAATGTTATTTAATTTTTTTCCATATGAAAACCGGTCTGTCATGTAATATGTCGCTTCCTTTACAGGCATGCAAATATTCATTAGTAATGTTATTTATTTATTATATTTTGTTAATTTATTATATCAAGTTATGTTTGGAAATATTGTAAAGTTTTAAACATAATAATGCAGACATCAGAAAACATAAAGATAATAATACAGAGCCTAAAACTTTTGCACAGTACTGTAGCTAATGTCTTATGTGCCATGGTGTTTGAATTTGTATTTACTGTAAGTGCAAAGCATTAATATGAGATGTATGCATACTGTATATGGTGAAGTGATATACAGACAAATAGCCAAAGCTAGAACATTTATGTATTTATTCATAGATGTTTAGAAAAGTTATCATTGTGTTTTGGGGGAGACTACCCATTTTAAACTACTCATGTATATATAATTATGACAGATCTGTGTACATTTTTTAATGTGTATTTTGCTGTTTGATGTACAATAAGAAAATTGTGTTATGCTTGTTTTTGCAATATGATGCAAAGAAAAATGACACAAATGTAGATGAAGAAATAATGAAATTAAATAAGCTTGTTGATCACTAAATAGGCTACAGCAGAAATTTCAGAAATTTCGTAAAATTGTGTTTTTTTAAATAATATGAATTTTAACACAATATGTTGTATTTTAGAGAATTAACATCAGAGAAATTAACACAAGAGGGCAAACAAGAGCTTCATGTATTCATTGCACTAAATGACATCATTATGAGTCGTTGAAACTAACGGTTAAAAAATTAGTAGTCTGGAATTATATCGCTTAATCAAAGATGATTGTAATTAATGTATATAGGATATAAACAGTGTTTCTTACTCCCACCACATATATACACACACATACACACACACATACACACAAACACTTATGCATACCCGCTGCAGGAGGTGGCACACGTTTGGTTGAGGGCAGCACTGAGCAAGGATAAAGACCGTCTTAATTAGTGCAATAAAACCCCAAGTGCTGCTCTAATGGAGAGATGAATGTGCAGAGGAAGCTGCAAGGGACCTTTCTGTTAACCGCTGTCAAATAGGCAATTATCACAAAATGAGTCGTGTGTGCACCTTCGAACACGCAGTAGCAGTGTCCATGAAAGATGAGCACAGCACGAATGTGTGCAAACACTTATATCAATAAATGATGGCTTAATTTCTTTGTTAGTCACAAATCCAGATCAGATGCTGGTGCTTAATATTTAAAGTTCTGCCAATGCCACTTTGGACAGTCACCCAATAAAGAAATGGAAAGTGTAACAGTCTTGTCTAAAAGACAAGGTTTTACCTTCAAAGGAGACTCTGAAGCTACTAAAGAGATCCTTTCCAAAAAGGTATCACTTTAATAACTCATAAAAAGCAATCACAAGAAGTAACCTAATCTCTAATAATCGACTATATTGAATGCCATTAAAGTGGAAGTTGGTGAAGTAGAAGACCTCGTTCGGTGCGCAGAATGAAGATTGTTTCATTAGCCAAAAAGTGCAGAGAGCGAGAATTATTGCAACTTCATCTACTGTATAGTCCAGGTGACCTCTCTTCATCTTCAGCTGGATGAGGTTTTTATTGGTGCTGGCTCAGCCGATGTTAAAGTGGGCATGCAGGGGACACATGGCCAGGACTGGAGCCCAGCAATGACAGGAGAGGTCCATGGGCCTTCACTGAGATATACCAGCTGCTGGCTGTAGAGGGAACGGCTGCTGTGCATGAATCACACGCCGGATCTATAATCTAATCTATAATATCTATAATCTATAATATCTATAATCTATAATATCACACTATAAGTTTAAGAATGAACAGGAAAACAAAACAGGAAGATAACATTTGAAATGATCAACATTTTTGCATTTAGATTCTGATTAATTATGGTTGAAAACAAGTTGTCCATGATATTCCTGGTGAACAAGGTTGCTCACTTCACCCAAATGTTCCTCCTCTTCTATCGACCTTTAGCTTTTTTTAGGTGTGTTATGTTAAATGTATTGTGTTGATTGATTGATAAGCATGAAACCCTAAAATTAACGGGTAGAGGCAGGTAAGTCTACCATCATACATTCGGAGCAGGGTTTCTATATGGTACAGTATTTGAAGAATCAAATGAACCAGAGTGTGCTAAATGGCCTCTCTGCTTTAAAATTTAGCCTTTTACATCTCCATTATGTATATAATGTGCATATTGCATGTATGCAAGCAAAATCAGTAAAACAGGATATAAAGAAGTTCTGGTGTACATTAACAACAGAATGTTCGATTCTGTCTTTATTTCTAGTTGCCATTGATGGACATGTGAAAAGAAAGCACTAGGCAATAGGCATTAGAATTGTCCTAGAATGACAAAAACAATATCAAGCAAGACTAAACAAGAAAGATCAAAGTGGTTTAAGTAAAAAAATTTTTAAAAAAAGCTCTTTATGACTGTGATGAGCAAGAAAGCATCTCAGCATATTCAGCATCCTAAACCGTATGGTGGATAGGCTTCAACTAGAGAAGGCCACATTGTGTTCCTGTCCTGTCAGCCAACAACAAGACTCTGAGACTTCATTATGCAAGGAGTCACCAAAATTGAACAGTTGAAGATTGGTAAATCAGCCTTACACACTGGTCAGCAATGGCAAAACTTCTGTGTTTTGTAAGACTGTATGTTCTCCCACACCACCCCAATTCTCTGCAATGTAGACATGCATGTTCTTTGTTTTATCAGCTTTTATCAACATCCTTTAGATGTATGTACAGTCGAGTCACTGGCAATCTTAAAGTGATATTTGGGTACCCCAAAATCTTTTCAACAACTCAATGGGTCAACTATATTCAGAGATACTGGTTTGGACACCAAAACTTTGACATCATTTCAGAGTTGTAAATTCTCCAACAGTGGGTTTTCTCCTCATAGTGTATGAATCTCATCTTTCTTTTTTTAGGTCACAAACTCTGCAAGTCATACTGTGTATATCATACTGTGTATGGTTATGTAGGTGACAAATAAAATTTGAATTTGAATATTATAAGGCTGACCTCACTATAATACAGGAACAATGATTTCCAAAGCAACGGTTTTCCAAAAGTAAAGTTTTATTTAATAAAACATTGGAATGATGAACTCAAATTAACAATTGTTGTTAATAACAACAATTCAATTACTTGTTACATGTACCTTACAGCACAGTGAAATGATTTTTTCGCATATCCCAGTTAGAAAGCTGGGGTCAGAGCACAGGGTCAGCCAGGGTACAGCGCACCCCTGGAGCAGATAGGGTTAAGCGTCTTGCTCAAGGGTTCAACAGTGGCAACTTGGCAGTGCTGGGGCTCAAATCCCCAACCTACTGTTTGGTAACCCACAGCCTTAACTGTTTGAGCAGCCACTGCCACTTAGCTCATTGTAAATTATTGGGTTATGTTAGGTATACATTGTAGGGCAAGTACAGTATAATAAACCTAGCTAGTGGAATAACTGGTCATATGCTTGCTGAGAAAAAAAATATTCTAATATAATGGACAAATAATTAGTTTCTCTAAAAATATATATTTTTAATAATTAAAACTATAAGTAACCATATTCCTTAAACTCTAAAATGTTTATTTACATAATCCTACACTAAATTAAAAGATATTCATTAGAATATTTGAGTTACACCAAAGTTTTTACTGCCGTAATAAGGAGATGTAGCAGTTGGTTGTTATTATACATTTTCTCTTTGAAGTGTGCTAATACTATTTAGCGCACTGTAATGTAAAAATGAGCTAAGTATTGGGTTATGGTTCCAGGCCGTGCTACATCACTGAGTCCGGATCTCCAAGTGCAGCTTTAACCATCGGCGCAAGCCTAATTTCTGAAAGCAGTCGAATTAAACAGTGAATCTATCAGTGCAATTATGTGTTTTAAGCAATTAAGATAATATCTGTTGCAATATTACCAATCTGCACCAAATTTACTGCCTGGCTGACGGAATATAATGCTGTACTAAGTTTCTGTGCTGTTTCCGATGATGAGAAACCTAATGAATTAAGCTGCTCATTATGAACGAAGGGTCTTTCTGATCATTAAGACAAGCGCATAGAATGTGTCACCTCCGCCCTGTCGAAGTCGGCGTAATTAAAAATAATATCTCATATCCGATTCAGGCTGTCAACAGTCGTCGGAGCACCAGATTCACCATGACCTCATGTCCATTTATCATCATTGTCAGATAATTAATATTGAAAAGATTTTCTATGCAAAAGTGGAAAAAAAAAAAAGAAGAAGAAATGTTTCTTGTGCTGATCATCCACATTGTCGAGTCATAAGGATTTTGCAATTTGACCACATATTTAATAAAAAGAAAAAAAAAGTTTGTTCTGCTACATACATTGTTATTTAATTAGATATGAATGTGATTTATTACTGTAAAAGCAAGACAGACGAAGGACGTTCAAGTCAAACTGGGACTTTTTAAATGAAGACATAAAACCGATTGACAGTAACAGAAGACATGTGTGGTGATGAGACACTTAGGCCACAGTAAAACATTAGAACGGTGCAAGCGTTTTAAAGAAGAACGTACGTCCACGAACGATGTGATCCTGGCCGAGGTGGATCAAAGCCTATTGCAGTTCGTTTCCGTAAACATTCAGCGAAAATAACTCCTGATCCTTAAAAAAATCAACGGATGACTTGTCTCCAACTTGCAGAAGTGTTGCATCTGTCTTTGGGAACCAGGCACACAATCATTTACAAACACCACTTGTACATTACACATAATTATTGCCACATCCCCCGTACAGTCCAGATCTCGCTTAAAGCCATTTCCACATGTTCACATGTTTAGGCCATTAAAGGAGTTTCTGGAAGGCCAGCATTTCAGACATGAAGCAGGTAGTCTGTTCACGGCTCCAGCGTACTGAGAAAACTTTCTACACCTTGAATCTTGACGGCATTAGTGTACCAAGGGTTTATATAAAGAAGTGTTAAAGGGTGTTTTTATTCTCATATCTGTATTCTGTTATTCTGCACAATCAAAAGTCCAGGTTTGACCTGAATGTCCCACATAGATAGATAGATAGATAGATAGATAGATAGATAGATAGAAGGTTCATCCTCATCAATATTGACTAAGCTGGACACTGTGGGTGTAGTTTTCACCTCACTCGGCCACTTGTGCATCTAAATTATTTGTTCAGTGGGCAGGTTCAGTACTCTCCCAGTGTGAGTGTGTGTGTGAGGGTGTGCGTGTAGGTGTACGAGTGCGCCTTTGCCATGCTAAACAGTCACACTCTCAATGGCTTCCAGACTGGCAGCTTTTGTGCTCTGAAGAGGACCAGCTTGTGAACTTCAAAGCTGAAATTATGTCAAGACCAAGGAGACAAAACGACTTTATCAAACAGCGGCTTTTGAAGTCATGGAGGTGCTCAACCTTGTGGTCCTGAGTCCGTACCAGCAGTCATCAACTCACCAATGAATATATGAATGCGCTCATACACACACACACACACACACACACACACACACAGTAGTCTTGTGATCTTTAAAGAAAGGTCACCCGTCTTAAATGCAGCATGCTTGATAAATACTGATATTTCTGCATGTAAACTTAGCCAGATTTTATTGATGCACATATTTATAATGTTAAAGCCTGAACAGCAAGTTCCATATGTATTTATGCTTATATAGGGTCTTTGCAACACATTTCTATATTGCTTGGAAATTCATAAAAATCTCCACGACTTAATTCATATAAAAAGTTACGAATTATAAAACAGTTAAGGGTAAGAACTGAGTTAGCATTTTTACTGTTTTCATTCATTTCATTTCACTACTTCTCTAGTTTTGTTAACAGTCACACACACCTGGTCAGTTTTTACTGTCAATTTTGGCAAAGCACATTAAATTAGATCCCTGGAGCAGGCAACATGTGGTTTATCGGTTAATTGCAGTATTTTCATTCTTTTAATTTTCTATGAAAAGGTTAACCTGCAATCGTTATTTACAAATGTTTAAGAATGAGACTTAAAATCAAGGTAATCTGAAAGGTATTGTGAAAAACAGTACCTAAAATATGCTAGTTTACAGAGCGCTTGTCACTAGTTTATCCAAAAACACCATGATAAACTCACTTTTATTTCCTAAAACAGTAAACTAAATGCGTAAACATTTGGATGAAATGAGCTGAGCATTGTTAGTGAAACGAACAGAAGCTAAAACAGCTAACTAGCTGGGCTTGTGCTCGGTAGGAAAAACATGCTAGTCTCCTAGCTAACTCAAACAGCAAATTCAAAATAGGTTAAACAAATACTGTTAGCTTTGCTGTTTGATAGGTTTAAGCTAAAAAAATTTTTTTTAAAAATTGTAGTAATATAAACAAATTAACATCCTTTTTCATAGTAATCTATTTTTCTATTATCAGCTGTTTTTATTAGCACACATACTATTTTGTGCTATTTAGCATTACTCTGAGTCTTTTGTAGCATCTTTAGGGAGAACAGAAGGTTAAACATAAAATGACAAATCCATTTAAGAAGCCACAATGGAGTGTTTGTAGCACTAGTGCTGAATAATAGCACTCACACCAAACCATGTATTTGCTTCAACCTTTAAAATAGTGGCTTTTTCCCCCCTCCTCTGTTCTTTTTGCACAAGTTTCCTGCACTTGTTTCTGGTCCAGTCGTGAAAATGTGAAGTCTTGCCGCATTCCTGTTTCTGTCAGCTTCTTTAACGTCTCTGCGCTTGACTAGGATTCCCTCACCTTGCTTTGGAGAAATGCAGCATGCTCATATATATTGGAATGATTCTATCATGCAGCTACTGGCGAACAAAATGAGATAATATTTAGCATGGAATTGTTAAAACATGATGGATAATTAAATATCTTTTCTTCTATTAAGAAATAAAGATTGTAATTAGACTCAGATTAGAAGCAACAGGTTTTTGCCTATCTTAAGCCGTGGTCGTCTGAAGGCTATTCATAGAGCAGCAATTGAATTATTATTATTATTATTATTAGTGATTTATGTTTATGGTTTAATCTGAATTAAATATTAAAATTCACATACAGAACTGATATGCTAACAGATTCCAAAAAAAAAACAGCCCTGAAATCATTATATTCCCATTACAGTATATAAAAACTAATTAGAGTCATCCAAAAATAAATAAATATTTCCCACAAAAATCAGTGTCATTAACCATGATTAAAAAGGCACATGCAGATATTCTCAAACATCTGCATACATTCTGCTTTGAGTTCTGTACTTTTTAATTTTCAGAACACAGACATTAGAAGGAATCGCACCCAGAGTATGGGGTACACGACAAAAAAAAAATAATAAAGGAAAGGAGTCGACATTAAATCAAATTATATTTATTTTAGAAAAAAAAAAGGTGTCATTATAAATATTTTAGGGGAATACTGATATCCCCAAAACATCTCATTTGAGTTCCTTATCTATTCCAGTTTTACCACAATAAATCATTAAATATACTACAAATATACCATTCCCCATACTGTATATTAGGCAATTCAATTTAGCTTGTGGAATTAAGGCTGTTCGAAAGACGAAAACCCATATTTAACACAAGTAAGGACCTCATTAAAGTAGTTCTTACATGTTTTTATGCACATCACTGAACAATTACATTTCTGTACATAAAACATTTCAACATCTTTCATTCTTCTTCTTCTATTTTTTAACAGCAATTTCACATTATGACTTTGGGTTCATTTAATGACAGCATTTCTTCCCAACACAGTGCATTCCAGAAGAGCATCTTTACAAAGGCAATCATGCATGCCAGGCATGCTATAATGTGTACAAATATTATTCAATATGCGTTAAATTGATTTGACTTTATACAATTCAGTAGCACAGATTTACAGAGTACAAAAGTCGTTTTATACAGTCAAAAGGGAGTCGAAAGAAAAGCAGAGACAAAGCCTAAATCAGTCTCCTTGAATTTATAAATACAAAAAAATTCTCAATAAACACAGACAAAGTTTTGTCGTGTTTCATGATGATTGTTACAACACGTATAGAGACTACCTGCAAACAGCCTACCTAAGTTTTGCAAGGGAAGTGCAATATGCAAATTAAACAGTATGTATTTTATACAGAAGAGAGAGAGAGAGAGAAAGAGAGAGAGAGAGAGAGAGAGAATACAATGCTATACAAGGTTATCAGCACCTAGGAAGCATCTAGGTTCACGATAAAAGGAAACAAAATGTCACACTCCATGACATAAGATCTTTATCAGTCTCTTGTGGTTACTTGGTATGGAATAGTGCCCAAAGCATGCAGCAGTACATACCCTCACATCACGACACTCTTACTGTACCGCTTCAATTTCAGGACTGCAGCAGAGAAGGATGAAGAGCTCCGGTTTTGTCCTCCATCAGATCTGTTGCTTCTCTGTCCATCCGGGTGCAGAGCTGAGCTGACCCTGGTGCCAGGCCACTCAGAGATGGCACAGCACCTAGTGTCGGCGTGGGCTTAATGGGAACAGGCACAGCAGGCATGTTAGGGCTTCCTGTGTGGTGGTACAACCCCTTGACTGCCACCCCAAATGGTGGATACTCAGATGAGACAGGGGTTGATTCAGAGAGTACACCTACGTGTGGCCACACAGAGTTGACCACACTGGGTACCGAGTAGCCCAGGTGATGCATGACAGAGGCGATGGGCAGCCCACCCGCCATCACCCCCTTGTAGTCTCGTCCGATCAGGCTCTCGATTGCAAACGGGTGTTTGAAGCCTCCGCTTTGCCCACCCCCCAAAGCGTAGCTCTGGAAGTGGGACAGGCGCCCAACGGTGCCCAGGTAGTCTGGATGCCCCATACTGAGTTTGTTGGCATGCTGGTGCGCATGATGCGGATGATGATGCTGGGCGTGAGGGTGGTACGGGTGAAGGATGGGAGCACTCTTGCAAGCGCTGTGCTCCATACGAAGCACCTTGAAGCGCTTTCGGCGACGCAGGAAGCTGCCGTTCTCGAACATGTCGCCGCAGTCCGGGTGCAGCGCCCAAAAACTGCCCTTGCCAGGCTGGTCGGGGCGCCGTGGGATCTTGATGAAGCAGTCGTTGAAGGAGAGGTTGTGGCGGAGCGAGTTCTGCCAGCGCTGTGTGTTCTCACGGTAGTACGGGAAGCGGTCCATGATGAATTTGTAGATGTCGCTGAGAGGGAGCATCTTCTCTGAGGAGTTCTGGATGGCCATGGCAGTCAGAGAGATGTACGAGTAAGGAGGTTTCTGGTCGCTGTAGGAGTTCTTGCCTGGCCGAGGCATGTCTTTGAGTGATCTTGGGTTTCTTTTTGTAGAATATCTGAGCTATTAGCGATATCAGTGGGTTTATTTATTTTGAGAAGTCTTCCCGTTGGAAAAAAAGACATCCATCATTAGGTCCAGTGCATCTATAGTATGTCTGGCCTGTTCATTGCTAAACGTAAATCTATTTCTGTCATTTTTTTTCCTCCAACAAAAAAACGTGGAAATAAATAAATAGAATAAAATAAAATAACGATCAGATTAATTCATAAGGCGCGTGAAGAAAAAGATGACGCACACGCTCGCTATTTGAAAGACTTTTGAAAGTTACCTTGTGCGCCATGGGCTCGTACGTCCTAGCTCGCTCTCTCTCTCTCTCTCTCTCTCTCTACGCGTGCCAAGCGCCCGGAGCTGCACTGACGCCGAGCCGCAGCATCACAACAGCCCGACTTTTATGCGCTCGTCGCTCCACGACCCTTTTCGTAAGAATATTGGAGGTTCCGACCCCCTGAGAGTCAAGGGGGGGAAACAGAGGGAGGAACCAAATTTATATGCACTTATAGGCAACTTCATCTGTGCCAATCGGAGGGCGTTATTATTACGCGCGCCGGCAAATCACGACTCTAATCATGTTAATGCGCCTCAGGTTAAATCATGGCGTGAACAATATAACTAAACATTAAAACACACACACACAAAACATATAATAATATTGCTTGAAATATATACATAGCATAAGATTGTCGGGGTATAACAATAAAAATAAATGTAATGACTTGGATTTATATATATATAAGAACATAATTGTGTATTCATTGTGTGGGTTGTATAGTAAAATAAGAATGAGTTTCAAACTCTGTTCCCGTCTCCATTCGGGTTTTAATTCCCCTTTCAAAAATAAATTAAAGAATAAAAAAATCTTATATAGATCTTTATCAAGTGTTTTCTGTAGCAACAAAATCCAGTAAGCCTGACAGCAACTGCTAAACTGGCCAAATAAAATCCTTATTAAAAAAAAAAAAACTGTGACATTTAATTCAAAAGCAATCACTAAAATAATATGTCCAATAAAATTAGCAGTTAAAATGAATAAATCCAGCATTTAAACTCAATTATGTCAGGGAGATAATGGAGGTGCCTATAAATGTTCTCAGTCAGTCGTTAAACACAGAGGCCAACTTAAATGGAGTAATAAATGAAATTTTTTTTCTTGTAGTACCAGTAGTTCACTTCCTCATGATGCATAATTTGAGAAGAATCCTTAACCCTCTAATTCTAATCGTCTAATTGGCAAAATTAACAGATTTAGAAAAATCATTATTTTGCTATTTGATGTAACAGAAAGATCTTGATTTTAGAGGGTGAGCCAAAATTTTCGGAAATACAAGCTTTTTATGATTTTTTAAAAAGCCTGTATATGTAATAAATCAAAAGAATTTTTTATTTATTTATTTTTTTTTTATACTGCACATATTGGTAAGTATCCGTGTCCAGGCTTCTCCATGTTCCCATGCGCATTAACGCAAAAAAAAAAAAAATCTGAATGATTTAAGTCTAAAGACCAATCAGTCCTGGTCTAGTCTACTATATTGTCCATTTGTCCGAGACTATTAATAAGATCAGTCTTCAGAGCCCCGGCGCCTGTAAACAGCCTAACAAAAGAGCCGGAGATCCTCGGACACGAGCGGCACGTCACCGCGAGTCGGGGAATACATTACATTAATTAGGCCTTCCGTGATTTACCTTCCTAAGAGAGAGAGAGGTCCGACGAGAGGCTATAATTAAAAGCGCACCGATTAGATTATGTGATGAATATTCACAGTGATGTCAGTTAATTCCAGCAGATCTCTCTCATTATGGTCCTGAAAGTGTTTTAATCCTTCAGCAGCTTAAAGGGTCATCTGTGAACAAGTGTCCTGACACGATCAACGCCTATTGTCAACATATTCCCCATATATGAAATGGGGAAACTAAACACTTTTGGCACCTATCCACATAACCCCGAGGTTTGTGTTGATTACTAAGTTTTAATGTTTTTATTATTATTATTATTATTTTTATTATTATTATTATTATTAGGAGATGCACATCTAAAATATCACATATTGTTCCTCAAGACATGATGCATGTTTAATTACGTTGCCTGAATCAACATGTTTTATTGCATTTATTTACTTGCAAATCTTATCACTAATATTTTGCATCCTAGTGCATTTCTCATCTCAAAACCTTGTT
>JAQQZS010000039.1:25368245-25380477 GCA_030068045.1 Platyallabes tihoni | reverse complement strand
AGGTAGCCGTAAGTACGGTTCATCATGATTCACTGCGAGTGTTGCCGCTGTGATTAGGTTTCCATCTTTCCGCGCGTTGGCCCTCACATAGTCAAACCGCATAGGTGAGATAGAGGTATAACAGCAGTAATAACAGTGGGGGGCGGGTTATCGGGGGCGGGGCTTGTAGGACGACTTTCTCACACACACACTAATGGATTGGGAATGACTGCTGTCTGCCTCACGGATTACATAAATTGTCTGAATAACGGATTACGTTTTTGAAAAAATTACTAAGTAACTGAGTACTTAAATGGCCGACCTAACTTGTTAGATTACTCGTTACTCGTTACATCAAAAAAAGTAATCCAAGTACTCTACTTTGTAACGCGTTACACCCAACACTGGGTTTTGCACTGGTAGCCATTGGGCCCTTGAGTAAGGCCCTTAACCTTAATCCTCAACTGTTCAGTTGTATAAGGAGATCAAATGTAAGTCGCTTTAAATAAGGGCATCTGCCAAATGCTGTAAATGTAAACCATTAAAAGTGGAAACCAGGTTAAAATTGAGTTTAGGGTTGACTGGGTGAGTCTGGAGCTGTGACAATTGATATGTAAGGTATATTTCAGACCTTGCACTTTATAATTTTTTTGTATTTAAAAAAGTATAATGCATATAGCAGTGAAGGCCATTTTGAAGCCAACCGGTTAATTCAATCCAAAAAAAATGGTATTTAAATACAAATTCGTTAGTCTAAGTTACCAAACATATGGGGTTAAGTGTACTTTTCCTGATTCTAACCGGTAGTCTAACTGAGGTTCCATTAATTGTTGGCTACCAGTGCAAAACCAAGCAGCAGAACTCAGAGACCAGACATATGGCGTAGGGGTGAGTGGGGAATTCGTGTGAAAGTGATGTTTCCCCAAACAACTCCTTTATTATGTTGTGGGAGTGTCACACTTAATACCGAGGGCTCAAAGTAATTATTTCTCACTGAACGTGATCTTTTTTTTTGTTGCCGCAAGAAACCTTATGATCTAACTGCATTAATTATTTAAAAAATTAAACAAAAACAGCCACCATGCTACCTCAGTAGTGTTGTCCCTTGACAGACGAGGAGCGTGTACAACATGCTTTTGAGGCGGCACATCGCTGCCACGCGTGTCACGGTGAGGCCCGGCGAGGATGATGCGGGCGCGTGCCTCTGTGATGTTGTTGTTGTCGTGGTTGTTTTTTTTTTTTTTTTTTAAGATCAATATTAAACATTCTTCCCCACAAAGCGCCGTGTTAAGTAGACGCCACGCTGCTGATACGCATAAAGAAATTAATTAGACGAGGTTTTTTCCCCCCATTCAACTCCTGGACAAATAACTACTTGTAAAGCGCACCTTCTGGGCATATCGAGCATATGCTTGGAATTATCCTTAATGGACTAATTACATAAATTACTCGTTAATTTTACAGCACATCAATTATAAAAGATATATCAATTAATTTTGCATAAATTAAAGGGCTGAACGTGGCAAAAAAGGAAAGTGGGAGATGAGCGCGCGAGGAGGGGGGTCTGTTCTGGGGCCGCGAGGCGAAGTGCGTGCGCGCGGGCGTGTGTGTGTGTGTGAGGGGGGTGTTCGTCTGTTTGTTCCAAAGATGCTAATAATTATTTTTGCAGCTCTGGGCAAAAGACTGCAGCTCTCATTTTTTGGAATAGGACGTAAAGAAACCCGCAATCAGAGAGACAATAATAATGGCTCAGACCCCTCGGTAAGCGATCACGAGGCATTTAAATCAATTAGAGTGGTCCTGTTGGGAAACTGAGTTCAAAGCGACTTTATGATTTATCGATACCGATTAACACGGTCACACAATTGACACACTTTACCCCTCCATAAGGACATGGCTTAACGTGTCAAAAGGCCATGAATCTTCCAATCTTCAAGCCCATTGAAGATAAATGAATTTTAGCATCATCAAAATTTTCACACAGATCATTTAGGCTACATTGTTGCCATCCTATAGATTATGGATTATAAACTAAGAAAATAAATATGATACAGATCTGTGCAACTTGAGCTGAGAGATCTTCTCACAATTGCTAGATAAATCTGCATTTGATCTTCTGCTTTCTGCTTTCTAACTTACAGTTGTAAGTTAGTTTGACTTTTGTGCTTCAGCTTGTTGATCGATACTCTTCTCCTAACCGAGCCACATCAAAACCGCATGCATGCTATGTTCAGCTATTCCGCTCCCACTGGAGGAAAAAAAACAAAAATTTCAGGTTATACTGTATCACTACTGAATGACATTTACTCACAAGTTTTAAAATTTTGTGAAATTCCCATTTTTTACAAGACAAAAAAACATTTAGAAATATTAAAAAGTTGTGGAGAAATAATTTTGCGATTACAAGGTAAAAGAAAAGTTTAGTTACATTAACTTGCACATCTGAGGAAAAAAGTCCAAGCTGCATGAAAATAGCTTGAATTTATAAAAGTCACACTTAAGTCATATTTACAGTACTGTTGAATTCTGAGATAAATATTCAAAGTTGTGTTTAAAAACCTAAAGAAAAGTAAATTCCTGTGAAATTGTATGAAACCGAAATATTTAACCAGATAAAAAAGTTACAATTTAGTGATATTAACGCAATTTTGAAAAATTGGTGCGAAATTCCCATTTCGTACAAGATAATAAATTCAATATTTTAATATATTCTATATTCTAATATATTATAAGATAAGAAAATTGCAATAACAAGGTAAAAATTTAAGTTGGATTCATTTGAAATTCTGAGGGAAAAGTCCAAGCTATATGAAAATAGCTTGCTTTTATAAAATGTAAAAGTCACACTTAAGTGATATTAACTGTTAATTAATTGTAAAATAAGAATTCAAAGTTGTGCAGATAAGGCTAAAAAACATAACAGTTAAACAACATTAACTCACAATTCTGGGGAAAAAAGTAAGTTTTGTGAAATTGTGCAAAACTCAAATTTTTAACAACATAAAAAAACTTACAGTTTAGTGATATTAACTCACAACTGTAAGCTTATAAATGTAAAATTGCATCAAAATCATTTGCGATGTTTGACATACGTCACATTTAAATGATGTTAACTCATAAATTTGAAACTAAAACGTGATAAAAACTTTTATGCACATTTTTTTTGTCAGTTTACTTTTTTCTCACAAATGCAGGTTAATATCACTCACACAATTGCAACGGCAAAAAAACAAGCTTCCATATGATCCCTATTTTGAGAAACACACAAGTAGCTATAAAATCATCATTCTTTGAGTTCTTGTGATAAATTCGGTTCCTGCAGCAGGGAATACGATGTTAGTGGACAGCTGTAGGTTTTTCACAGCCGAGTCCATCCCTTGTGTGCCCCCTGGTCTATGTGTTTAAAGCAGACAAACACATTCATTCATCTCTACCTGTCAGCACTGAACCACTCTCACACAACCACACACAGAACTACACACACTCAGAAAGAAAAGAAGACTGTTGACATATACAGTACAGATATTCGAAGCAGGTGAATGGAAAAACACACAAAATCATATTTATATCGAAAAAAGAATTTGTATATTTTTCGGAGTATATAATTCTTTAATAAGAATATTATTTAATATAGAAACTCTACACAAACTCTGTTCGGAATTTACCCACATACCCTATCTCACTACCTTTATGAGGACTGTCCTTTGACATTATTATTAATATAGATAATTAGTGCTTTTTAACACTAACCTTAACCGTTTGAAGTTTTTTTGTTTATATATATAAAATCAGTTTTGGGCCTAAGCAGTTTTCCTCATGGGGAACTGCCAGATGTCCCCACAAGGTAAAAAAATGTCATGTGTTCCTAACCTTACAGTAACATTTGGTCCTCTGAATGATATAAACACATGCCCACTGAGACACACACACATACACACACTTTCTTTCTCTCTCCCTCACAGACATTTACACACACACACACACACATACACACACGGCCTCTCTCTTCTTTTCCCTCCCCTGGTGAGAGCTTAGTGAATCGTGCAGTTGGCTGAGTTCCAGTCTGTCTCTCCCCATTACCACCCCCCCAATCGCCCCTAAGGGGCACCAGTAGCCCTTATCTACTACAACTTGTTCTCTACACTTACATCTTACATACCGCATATCTGTCTTTTCACTTACTCCATCCCTAACATCATCATATTATCCCTATGGAGGCCCTGCTGAGTGCCTCCGAACATGTCCGGCAAGTACAGCATGAACATTTAGGGTCTGTGTGTTATAACCAGACCTATCGTGACAAGCCGGAATTGAGCGACATATCTGTCCCATGTAATTAGACTCACTGGTCATTTTATTAGGAACACACGTACACCTGTTCCTTTATGCAGTTATCTAACTGGACATAAGGCATCACCCATGTGATCTCAGCAACTTTTTCTTAGATTGATTCTTTACAACCATGGCGAGCGGAAAAGCATCTCAAAACACACTACAGTAAATGTAAAACTCAGAGGCGAATGGGCTACAACAACTGAAGACCACATCTGGTTCCAGATGTGTCAGCTCTCAATGGTCACAGCTTAACCGAAACTGAAAGATTGAAGGTTCTAAAAATCACCAATTGTATTGTATTGTATCATTAAGTACAACAGTATAATTCATGCTCTGTCCTTTTCCCATATGACTTACAAAGTAGATCTGGTTTAGACGTACAGATTTTTGAAGAAGTATATTTCTTATGTTATTAGTTAGAAAAATTGATAGCTCGGACGTAACACCATCACTGACATCAAAAACTCTTTTGAGTTATCAACGTTTGGGGGTAAATGGAAAAAAATGTGAACTGTAAGACAAAAGAACAATAAATTCAGATATTGAAGCGTATATTGATTTTGCTAGTATAAATATGCTAGCTATATTTATTTGTCGTTTCCCTTTTAAGCTTAAATTATGCAGTTGTGTATGTCGAAAATATTGTCACTGCCAAAAATAAAGGTACTGAGCGGTGATTTTCCTTTTGCAATTAAGATGACATGTCTTGTGCTATCAAGATGACATGTTTTGTGCCTTCTGCATACTGTATAGTCTCTCTAAAAAAAATTTAAAAATAATAAATGTTCAGTCCTGAATGTGGTGCCAAGCTTTGTGACCAAACAGTTTAAGGGCAGAAGAAATGGCAAATCTCTGTTTGACAAGTGGTGTCTTACAGAGATGACACAGATTTATACATCCTCGAATTTTACCCGTATCTTAATGTCTTCACTGCTACCAGCTTCACCCAACAGTAGCTAAATGAAGGTTCAGAATGCATGATTAATAGGTTATGTTTGCTTTAATGCTCACCAATGGTTTTCCAAGTTTTCTTTCCGCAAGAATATCAAGCACATGCTGATGAAAACAACAGAAAAAAATAATAGCATAGCACTTGGGCTAAGAGTTCAAAATCTTCAACCCCCCTGCGTTACGAAACTGTCTCTCCCTGGATATGAGGCGTCAAGAGTCGGAGCCGCCGAGACTATCTCCTCAATGGCCTCTCGGATGGCTCCGGCTCACAGCTCACCCTACGCCAAAACTCCTAATGCGCTCGCCGACTCACTGCCTCGGATTTTCATAAAAGTCGTTTTCGTTGCCCTTGCTGCCCAGTGTGCGATACCGAGGCTATGTGTAAAATAAATGATGTATATAGCTGTAGGGGGAAATCCGACCTCCCCCAGCACTACCTTGGTGTCCAAGGAACATTGAACATTAGATCCTCGTTTAGTGAATAAATAAGCATTCAGCTGAATGGCAGTGTTAGCCACGGACTTTGGTGCATATTTTACCAGAAAAGGAGTTAAGCCATTAGGGAGTTAATATCAAATAAATCTCCACTGGTCGGGCAGGCAGAGAGGGACCGGCGGCTCTGCAGCGCCCTGTTGGGTTACTAATGACCTGCGCAGGCTTCAAATGAAGCTGTTATATGCATGTCATTTGCAGTATGTATATATTTATATATTATCTTCTAATTGTGTTTGAGAAGAGAACAAAGCCACAGCCACAGCATTTAAGACAAGGGCCTTAAACGCTTTGTAGAGGACAAAATAAACTTGTTTCAATTAGCATGTGATGGCCTGAGCATGTGCGCGTGTGCGTGGACGCCGATGAAAAGGATCGACGTGGAAAAAGTACAAAGATGTGATGCCTCGTGGTCTTTGTGCTGGGGTTCAACACATCACTTTATAGGGGTATAACTCGCTTAATAAATTGCTCATTGAGTTGTTTTTTTGTATTGCTGCATTTCTACCAGACTTGCAATTATGTAGTAGTCTATTTTGTGAAAAAATGAGGCAGGAAAGAAATGATCTGGATCCAATTTGTTATTTTTTTCCCTCCCTCTCTCAGTATTATAAATTGTTTATATTTGTTCCACTATTAACTTAAAACTCCCAGTTTATTATTCAGTTATTCATCTTACAGCATATTAACTACTATGAATAATTCAGTAACTACAGTGAAACTAATAGACCTTTCCTACATATGTACTTACGGGAATGAGGAATGCAAATCCGGACTCACATACATACACATTTAAGATTTTCTCAAATGTGCTGATGAGTGTAATATGGCAGAGTGTCACGTTAAACACGCTCTCAAAGATTGTTGTTTATTTATTTATTTATTTTACCGAATGCCATATGGCTTTTGGGATATTTTGCCTAGTTTTGCCAAAGGGGTTATCGGTGAATAGTGCGGAAGGCTATTAAACTTATGGTTACTCGGAGGTTATTAAGGCTAAATGGGTGAGCAAATGGGACATAAATTTCATTAAAACTACAATGTCGCTGTTTTATTCTATATCCTGAACAGTATTCACAAATTCCACCAGATTTATAAAAATCAAGCAACAATGATGAATTCAGGTCAAATTGTATTTAATTTCTTTTAATGACAGCATCTCTTTCTTAGCTAACCGTTTCCAATATTAAATACCTTTTATTTCTGGATGGAAATGTATATTTATTCAATTTATTTTGTTGTACAGTGTGCGTTCCTCTAGCTTAAGTACTGCAGGTTTTAACGTTTACCAAAAGTAAATACCGTCTACCCGTCTTTAACGCTGAAAGTTTAAAGAGGACTTTCCCCTTAAATGTTCTCGAGGCTAATTAAAACTTCAGGGTAAAAAAAAAAAAATCCACCGAGTTCTCAGCAGAGCTTCAGAGCCATCTGGAGCTCTTCCATTCTTTCTCCTGCCTTCACTTTCTCCATCTTTTTCGCTGCTGGCACAATTAAATACACACAAGAGACACTGCTTAGTAAACAGCGTTACACATTCTGTTTGAATTAGACTCCCATTCTCCACCAAGAACTGAAACATCCATTCAGAAGATTGTTCAGATTAATCATGGCCTGACATGCCAGTCATTTCTGACAACGACTAGCGTGTCGTCGTAAGCTCTGCTTCAGTGTTAGCACAACGCGCACTGTTTGTATTCGCTCTGCACACAGTGATATTTTCTGTCAGGGGAAGAAAACAGGTTATTTTTAGACCAATAAAATATCATTTAGCCAGAACCTACGGAGGCAAATGTTAGCAGAGTGGAAACATAGAAAAGCTAACAAAATCAGAAAAGTGAATTTAATTTCCCCTTAGGGATAGCCTGACCTTTTTCAAGCTAACACTGTGTCAGAAACTGTATTTACCTTAACATTTACGCTATACTGTACACGTTAGCATGACACGCGACTGCCAACAGCAGCAGCAGCAACAACAACAAAATAAAAACACTATAAGCGTTTAAGTGCAACTTGGCACTATATTTATGATGCGAAAGATAAATGTACTAAAAGAACCCGAAAGGAAATGATAGATATCATAGTTTGGGAGAGATGTGTGCGGTTTGTAGCTAACCATGGTCCAGTAATTAGCATGTGCAGACGCTACGTTGGTTAGCAGTCCTCGTGCTGAGGAGTTGATGAACTGTGCCAGAGATAAAAGCCTGGAGCCACACACAAATAAATCTGTCATTTCACACGTTATCATATTCATGAGTGTGTGTGTGCGTATGACTGCAGATGTTACAATAGTTGTGCTTCTCTAAAATGTGTTTGGGAAGCGATCGACAGCTTTTTTAGACCAGAAGTTTTTTTTTCTTCTCTCAGGGAGCGAGAGTACATGCTGCTAGTGTTTTTGCCATTTGGGCGAAAACGAGCGGAGAGCTAACGATGTTTGTCGTGTGACTCCGAGCCGCCTGTTTGTTTATGCTAGGCCAGCTCTGCCCAGCGCCGCCTGTAAATAATTACCCACCCTAATTATGGCCTGGAGTTAGCGAGTGTGCTAAATGCTTTTCTGATGAGCACTGCCCTGAGTTAGCAGGTGCTGGGCCGGCCCTCCTAGGGACTCAGATTGAAGAGGGGGGCCCTCATCCCTGTCTAACTTTACCTCCTTCCCTCATGTCCCACAGGCTGAACGGGTTGTGTGTGCGTTTGCACCCCCCAAAGACGAATACCCCCCAAAGAATAATGTGTTTTACACAGGGGGGGTGACTCTCCACACGGGGAGTAGGAGGGTGTTACTCTGTGTGCAGCTGGCCCCTAATGCGAGATCCATTACACTGCCCTAAAAATGGCCTCGTTTTTAGAGAACTTGGTCGTTAAGACGTGTCTTGCTGATAAAAATCAAAATCAAGTGTTCAAACTCCGAATAAAAGCCTGTAAGCTGCTAAGATCATTTTGGTAAAGTTTTATGGTGATAATGGCTGCTGCCTACTGGGTCCATCTTTAATCGGATTTCGAAAGATTTTATACTTTAAAGTCGCAACCAGGTACTCGCTTTTCACGATATCCCGAAAGAATGCAATCAGGGATTAATGTCAGGTGCCGAAAAAAGCATTATCTATGAAACGACTTTACCATAGGTCTGCATCTTTGTCGAAAAAATGGCACATGGGGCCAGCTTGCGTGGCCTCGACTCTGCGTGTTATTTGGTAGCATGTCGTACCATCAAACTTTTACCCCCCATGATCCTTCCCAGTCTGTCTCCTAAAACTTGCGCAGACTTGCATTATGTCAGCTCGCGCTTTGCCACCCCATTTGCTGTAGCCGTACCGCTGTGAGCGCAGACAGACTTATCAATCAAACGTGGCTTGATGGATTCTTCAGAACGACGGAGCAATCGCCTCAGAAGAGCCGAGGAGTCTCGGAGCGTTTTGTTTTTTTTTTTTCCCCTTTTTTTTCTTTGACATAAGGGTATGCAAAGAGTGTAAATGGATGAACGGTTGATTGATTCTCGCCAGCGAAGCTGTCGACAGCAGGAAATGTGTTTTTGCATTGACTGTGTTTGCCTGGGAATTTGCTCGGGACATGAGTTATCATGCACGAGTTTGGACCTTAAGGCGATTCCACATTAATGTGTATAATGATGACAGGTCGGAGGAGCCGAGATCTGCTGTTTAACAGCCGTTACCTGTGGAGAGACAGGGAGAAAAGGGAGGGGGAAAAAAGACTAAAAGCCTGGAAATATATTAAAAGAGATGGGTAAAGCAGCTAAACTAAGGAGCCAGGAGACGATACAAATAACCTGGCTGTGTTAAAGATAAAATAGCATCGCTTGAAGAGGCTTTTTGACATTTGACAAACCAACAACATTGAGTGTAGCGTATATTGTAGCCATTTGCTAATACGCCACATTAAATAAAAGCATATCAATGTGAGACTCTGTAGTTGTGAACTGTATAAATGCCCCATTAACCCTACAAAAATAAAAGTGTAATCAAGAAAACATTTCCTTTGCCGGCCTTACTGAAAAATCCAGAACATTCTGATCAACTACTAGCTGCTAAATATAGGCTGAACTGGTCAAAAGTTACTGGGGGAAAAAAAATAGTTTTGAATTATTGCTGCTAATGCTATATATCATAGACAAGTTGGTTTTATTCAAAACAACACAACAGTAATGCAATAAAAAAAAACAGTTTATTTCTGAAAAAAAATTATAAAAATAGGCAGTTAATAAGGAAACTAGCAAAAGATTATCTATTAGCTTGAGATTGCATTTTAGTAGCTTAGCTGAGCCTCAGGATCAACCTAGGGCTGTTTACAAGAAAGCAAAACTATGTGTGGTGAAAGAAGAAACCCTCGAAAATGAATTAGGCTTTGGAAACTACGGAATGGATTTTAAGTAAGATACTGTAGCTGCTCAAATAAAAGCATTCACAGCAGATGTCTTAACTAAATGGCAAACATGAGCGTCAAACTTAGCTTGCTATCTAGCCCTCAGGCCTAATCCAGGCTACTGTATTCATTTCATGTGAGTAAATCTATTTTCAATGATCAACAAACTTATGCTGTACAGGATTAGGGGACAATAATATATAACAGTGAAATAAAACGTGAATATTCTCAACCTTTTTCTTATGAAGAAGCTTTCTGTTAGGAATATTAATGTGAAAATGGTATAAACAGACCATAATAATGAGTACCATATACTGTAAAGTACCCTTTTTTTTATCACGGTAATTGTAATACACAATATGCAAACTGATTTCCCTGTCACGTTCACTTGTCTCATCCTGACTTACAGTATGGTTCACATTCTCATCCTGTCTCAGATGCTTTCTGTGGCTACTAAACGCACATAGATCATGAATATTATAATAGATAATTAAATCAAGAAATTAGAAAAAATACTTTTAGCGGCATGTGTATTTTTTTTTTATATTTTCAAATGCCAGTACAAATGTCTTAAAATATATTTTTAATTCCCCTGTTTAGTAAGAGAAACACAGTGTCACTGTTACAGTGTGTTACAGATACATTATTAATTACTACAGTGTATAGTAATTATTGGCCTCACCTAGCTTCAGATTCATATCCTGTCAAATTCCTGGTGCTTTATTCTAAGTTGCATTCAAAGCTTAACCTACAGTATGACTAAGCAAAGAAACTACCTGCTTGTCCATTTAACCAAGCCACATGACCTGAAAGTTGTTTGTTCCAGCCATTTCCAAGCCTTCAGCCAGTGGGTGGCAGTACAAGTCCTTTCTTTGAAAATTATCTAGTTCTTTGACTCAAATGGCTTGGCAAGACTGAAACTATAGTCTGATTTTATGCCAATATCTCGATATATGAGTTTATTTCTTTTTACTTGCCTCTTTCTTTAGAAAATTATTTAAAAGAACAATATTAAAGTTTATATAGTAAACCAACCTAAGTGTACTGTAGATACCAATCATCTATAACATTAATACCATTGACAGATACCAAGAATAACAATGCAGTGGCATGGGTCAAGCGGTGGGATATATTAGACAGAATGTGAGCAGTCAGTTCTTGGAGTTGATGTGTTGGAAACAGGAAAACTGGACAAACGTAAGGATCTGAGTCATTTTGACTTGGTCAGAGTCTCTCCAAAACAGGCAGGTTATTGGTGTATTTCGGGAATTCCACTGCTTAGTGCCTACCCAAAAGTAGTCCAGAAACAGATAACTGGTGAACCAGTGACACTATCATAGACATGCAAGATGTATAAAGTTTTGTGTGTGGAGCGAAGGCCAGCCTGTCTGGTCTGAACCTACAGAAGAGCTAATGTAGATGAAATTGCTGAAAATTCTGTGAATGCTGGTCCTAATAGAAAGGTGTCAGAACACACAGCGTATCACAGTTCGTTGCGTATGGGGCTGTGTAGCTATCAAAATACCTTTGCAGACCCCTTTCCACCAAGGTAAGCACCTACAATGGGAATGTTAGCATTAGAACTAGACCATTGAAGATTTTTTTTACATTATGTGGACAGCCTGTGCTTGTGTGATGTAACACCAGGATGCACTATGGGGAATAAGACAAGCTGGCGGAGACAATGTGATACTTCGGGCAATGTTTTGCTGAGAAACCTTGGGTTCCTACCTTTCATGTGGATGTTACTTTGACATGTACCACCTACCCAACCATTGTTACAGACCAAGTACGGTACACCCCTTATGGAAATGGAATTCCCTAATAGCGGTGGCATGCTACAGCAGGGTAATACATATATTTATTAATTATTACAACAATATAATATAATATAATATAAAAGGCGGCACGGTGGTGTAGTGGTTAGCACTGTCGCCTTGCACCTCCAGGTTCTGGGTTCGATTCCCGGCCAAGCTCGATTCCCGTCTCTGTGTGCATGGAGTTTGCATGTTCTCCCCGTGCTTAAGATATGCAGATTAGGCTAATTGGTGTTCCCAAATTGACCGTAGTGTGTGAATGAGTGTGTGAATGTGCGTATGTG
>JAQQZS010000039.1:25313383-25347920 GCA_030068045.1 Platyallabes tihoni | reverse complement strand
ACATTCACATTCCATACAAACTTAAATAATTATTTTGATTGTGTAAAGCTGCTTTGCGACATTGACAATTGTTAAAAGAGCTATACAAATAAAATTGAATTGAATTGAATTTCTGTGGCTTGTGCACCGTTTCCTATCGCGCTACTTTTCTTCCACTCAACTTTTAATTAATATGCTTTAATACCTTCTTGTGGAGGGTGTCGATGATCGTTTTTTGGACAAATGTCAAGTCAGCAGTACAATACTTGACAAGCGTGTAGTGAATTAGACTGACAGATATGATGAATACATGGTATGAATATTACTTTACTCAAACTCAAACTAGATTTTTTTCATTTTCATGAGCTATAAGCCACAATCATTGAAATTAAGACAAAAAAAGGGTTGAAATATTTAACTTGACAGGTAATAAAAATCACATTTAAATTATAAGGGAAAAATGTGACACATTTTGTTTAGTTTTGTACTGTATATGATTTTAAAAAGTGTACAAAAATGTACAATTGTACACAATGCTGAAAATGCTTGCTATGACAGTCTTGTGGAGTCAGAACAGTTTTTGTAGCACAAGGGGGACCCACCCAGTATTAGGCATTACGTTTTACTGTTTTCTCTCACTACAAACAAGGATTCAGTTTAAGAAAATGACAATTTTGACATCGAGCTGTAAACTTGCTTGTCCTAACTCATTCTCTGTTTTCATTCCTAAGCACGAGTCGATCACAAATCCACATTTTTATTTTACTTCCGAATTAAAATAAATCTCCAATCTTATGGCTCATATTAAAATAGTTCCTTACACCAGTTATTGTGTAGATATAGACAGTTGGCTCTCCAGATAACTGATGCTGGATGTCACGGAAGGTGGTTATCTAATTCCATGTTACCGAAGTGCCTCTTATATGGTTGAAGTTTGGAAAATGAATTAGTGTACATGGCCTTCCCCATAAATCCATTTGACGTCCTCTATTGGGGTTTAAATAAATGTTGGTTTGCTGTAACTGTAATAATAACTGGAAGTACGACCAAAGCTACAGCATTTGGTGAATTCACTGTTTTGTCCAACAGGAAAAATCTTTCACACATTATAGAATACAATTTAAAAATACAATACAAAAGTTAATCATATCACATAATAAAAATAGTGTAGATGAAGAATAATCTGTATATCAAATGTATTCACTACAATAAACAAACACTTTTAGACCAACCGGTGTCAGTTTGACGTTGATCAACTGGTGCAGATACAAAATACCCACATGCCATTTTTCTCTGGTTTCATTGGTCTTTATGGAGGACAGTTCATTTAAAGATTTCTTGATCAACTATCCTGATATTACTTTCTATTAAATTAATGAATTTATCTAAGCCCCCTTAGAACAGTATGTGTGGAAAAATGTATCTGAATTTAGAAAGATTTATGACTGAGAGTTTATGTGACTGTTATACTACTAAAAACAGACAGCGATGGTACTGAAAGGTTTTGAGGTATGATGTGGAATCAAATGTAAAGCTTTAAAAGGAAGGAAAAAAGTACATCACATTTTTATAGTTGTAAAAAAAATCTTATAGCCGCTTCTTTGGCTACTTTAAAGGTTCCATATTTCACTATTTCTTTAACAAGCCAATGCAGGTCTCAGTGTGTGTTAATACTCCAGCTGAAATATACCTCACAGATAATGCATATTTATATTTCTCTCTCTATTACACTCCTCCTCCAACTGCATTGCTTCAGTGTCTACGTAAACGAGGTACTGCCGAGCAACACCTTCTAGAGAACTGAACAACAAGCCAGGGGAGGGAATCTTCTTATTCAAGGTCATGGGGAAAAAGCAGGGGATGTACTGTACGAGGGGCGTTAAAGTCAAATCCGGATTTGTGATGAAAATTGAGTGAAGGCGGTGATGAGACTCATCGTGAGTTGCAGTAAATCATTTGAAGGTTTTAAAAACAGCCGGATGTTCATGAATGAAGATCCCGGCAGAGGTGGCTCGGGCTTCCGTGAAAATTCACTGAGTGGAACACCTAATCCTTGAAAATCGTTATATACTGTAACTTGTCGCCAACTTGTGGAAGAGACGCATCTGTCTGTGGGAAATGTACACACGATCATTCACCAACACCACTTGAACATTGCAGGGACTGGGCTGGGAGTTATTGCCAAATCCCCCATACAGCTCAGACCTCACTCCAAGCCAGTTCCACATGTTTGGGCCATTAAAGGAGTTCCTGGAAGACCAGTGTTTCAGACTTGAAGCAGGCAGTCCGATTGGGGCTCTGGCATACTGAGGAAACTTTCTGCATTAGTGTACCAGGAGGGATATAGGGAAATAAAGAGAGTTTTTACACTCAGAACTGTGTCCTGTTATTCTATGCAATCAAAAGGCTTGGTTTGACTTGAACGCCCCTCATCTTTTTCCTCACCATTTTGCATAATAGGTCACCTTTAAAACTTTAATGACACCTATTCTAAATTGGCATGTGCCAATTAACCATCATGAAGAAAACTATACATAACACAAAAATCACTTAAAACTCTTTAGAGACTTGGATTAAAATTCCAAAAGATTCCCTAATCAAATAATCCTATACTTCCAGTACAGTATTACATATTTCAATGTTGTCCTGGCAAAAAAAAAAAATTATTAAATGAAATTTTCTTTCTGTCTCAACACGAATTTAGAGATTTAAAAATCAATAAACAAAGTGTATTGTGGTCAAAATGGAGGCTGGTTCTTGCCTTGCATACACAGCAAGCGTTAGGTAAAACATATAAACTTAAATATAAAGGACATTAAAACATAATGTCTTTATATACAGTATTTACCACAAATATTATACCCCAGATTCTCCAGGCTCTTTGTTTGAGTTGTGTTTGTGATGGATTTATTACACTGTGAAACATACTCTGTCTGCCACATGAGGATCACATTAGATGCATTACAGTACATCGGGATTCATATAACGTACAGTAATATATAGTCTATAGAAATCCTATAGAGAAAACAGGTTTTGTCAAATACGTTTTCTACATTCATAGTAACTTGTCCGCTCCTTTAACAGATATAAGTATCAGAAAAGCTTGTACAATTGTGAATAGACTTTAACAAAGTGGACGTGATAAAGAAAAGACAACCATGGCATTCTTTAAAACAGCAACGGATTACAATCATACTCTTTGAATCATTAACAACAGGCTTATAAATGATTGTTCTCAGAAATTTCAACTTTGTTTATTATTATTTTTTTTTTTACTCCTCTGGGTTTCATTCTCCATATAATATTAGCAATAAATAACCTCCATCAGCCACCAAAATCAGAAAGTCTTTCATACACTTAATTTTATAGCATAGATCGAGTAATCATACTCCATCTCCATCTCTTCTTCTTCCTGATCTAAAAGGCCATACTTAAATTTATGATACACCACACCATCCTGACCCATGTACACAATCTCCTCCTCCTCCTCCTCATCTTCATCTTTATCAGAGTATTCACTCTGAATGCTGTCGGGGAGGGTGGCCGTGGTAAAAGCAGGCTCTTTGTCCAGCTTGGCGTAGCCATTCGATTTCACCGAACGCAAAGATGGAAGTTTGGGCCGACAGTGCATGAAGAGGAAAGCCACCACCCCAACGCTTATAAGCAGTAATATTGTAGTTACAGTAACGAGGCCAGAGTTGCCTGCAGGCACTTCCTCTTTGCTGCGGAACTTAAAGTTGAATCCGGGCACGCATACGTCGAAGGAACCTGTGACCAGACACATTTTGTCCAATTTACTTTGATTAAAAGTTCATTATGATAATAAAAGGCATCAGTGCATGGCCTACTTGTTGAACACACATGATGTATTCACTGGAATCCTTGAACAAGAAAAGTAATGAGGAATATAACATGTTGGGGGTATGCTGTTATAGGGAAATAATCAAAGCCAGGGTAGCTAATTTGTAGTTAATGCTACTTGATTATTTTTCAATAATCTGACGTTTTTTCCTCTTAATACCACTAGTAATATTTTTTTTATTTATTAACGTACAGCATACTTTTTAATTTTTGTAACATCTGCAAGACATGTTAGTTCAAGAAAGTAAAAAAAAGGCTTTGCATATTACCAAGAATCTAGAAAGCATAACATCCTTTTTAACATATCCTGTGGCTAAAAACTTACAAAGCACTGACACTGGAGGCTCCTTCCTTTTCAAGTCTTAAGTAACTTGAAAATGCAAAAATCATAATAGTGAAGACGTTTGGCATTGTTACCGTAAATAACACTTTTTGAAAACTTTTTTATTATTAGCCCCAGATTACCTAAGCATCCAACATGCAGAATTGAATTAAATAAATTACTACTGAAACAATAACATAATATCATATATGTTAATATTAATCTATGAATTGAATGGCAGCTGGCATTACTCATTACTCATAGATGCTCTTATGTCAAATTAATGAACACCGACTGACCAATCAAATTTGTGAACAGTTACTTGAAATTATTAGACTTATTTTTTTCGTTTTCCTTTAGTTCATACACTGCCTGGCCAAAAAAAAAAAAAGAAGTCACACACACTAAGATTTTCTCCAATGACTTTGAGTTACCTCATGCTCCCAGAACCACTCTTTCACAATCTGAGTTCTGCAATACACCTGTGACATCAGGGAAGCAACAATTCCATAGATAAGATAATCTGGTCATTCAGTGCACTCAAGTCATCAGCTGACTTCATTTTATTGCCACATAACGTTGCTGAGCCTAGACCTGAGCAACTGAAGCAACTCCAGATCATATGCACATATGCATGATGGGTACATGGCTTCATGCGCTTCCCTTTTCACTCTGACGAATCGGGTCAATCTGAACTTATCAAACCCCATGACTTTTTTCCGTTGCTTCAAAGTCCAATATTTAGGAACTGAAGCCTTTTTTATTGATTAGTCTCACTAACAAGTGGTTTTCTTATGGCCACATAGTTGTTTTTCCTAGTCCTGTGAGGTCTTATCATAGTGTGTGTGTGTGTGTGTGTGTGTGTGTGTGTGTGTGTGTGTGTGTGTGTGTGTTTATGGAAATGCTCTTACTTTTACTATTAAACATAGTTATGGGGTTTTTTTGTGATTTATTTTTACTATGCAACTTCACCAAGTGTCTAAGTAATCTCCATTCATGTCTTTTTTTCCCAACCACATTTCTTCCATAAAATTGTCGGTTCAGCTGTGTTCAAGGTTTCTACATCCAATTCCAGTAATTTAAAAAAATCCTTAGTTGTTTTCTTTGCTTGATCCAGCCCAATAATTTGTCCATACCAAAATGGCAACTTTTTTTAGAGGTAGAAAATGCAAAATTCTTGGTTATGGCAGTTTTTTTTTTTTTATTATTATTGCATTTTATTTATTATTTAATTTTATTCATTTATTTTTAATCTTATTTTATTATAAACAGTCATTGTTTTAATCACTATTATTTGCACTGGCTACATTTTGCTTACTTCATCAAACCACTGCAAAAAATGGAAAAAGAAATTAAATTAAGTATTCTGCAGTTATACATTGTTGTAATTGAACTTTGTGTTTGTCTCAAATCATGAGCACCATATCATGTATTGAATCGTATTGTGACATAAGCACATCATCCCATCCCTAGTTTTTTTAGGACTGGATAAAAGATTTTACCTTCATTGCACTGGCAGCACTCCCAGGACAGGGGAGACGAGTCCACACGACTTTCTTCCCCACAGCAAGCTAAACACCTTCCGTCCTCTGAGAGACGATGTATAGCATGGCAGGAGGTGCAGTTAAATGGCCCCACCCCTTTACACTCTAAACACGATGGGTCACACGGTACACACTTAAGCTCTGGGCTCTGTGTGGGACAAGAAGACATTTTAGAGAGAAGTAGGTACACTGGCGAATGGACAACACACAAGCATGAGGAGCGGTCCTGTGGTGATAAAATACTGTAAATCTATACTGTATATCTGACAAAATAAAAGGATCCATACCTAGAGATATAGTGTGTACCTAATAAACTGACCACTCAGTGTTGTTTAATTGTTAATAGAAATATAAACTATTTCAATTTCATAAATGCAGCAGTATGCCACCAGCACTACCCACACACGCACACACACACGCACACACACACGCACACACAACCATATACCACAAATCAGAACAAATTGGATCACCATTTAGATGTGAAGTGATTTAATGATTTCTGTATCAGATGCACCACAGCACTACTGGTTATGAATCCAAGCAGCAGGCTGCGTTACCGTGGATATAGCGTACTCTCCAGCCAGACACAATAACGAGCACATTCCTCCGAACATCTGAAAACCCTCATAGCAGGACTTGCAATGAAAAACACCTGATTCTGTGAAACAGATTAATCATAATCACTGATCATTTTATTAAAACTGAATATAATGTATGTTGTTGTTTATATAATAAGTACAGTATGCCTTGACTGTATATCATCTATTCTAGGCTGCAAAATAATCAACCATGCATTTAGAAGTGTCTTACTTTCACAGGTTTTGCAGGTTGGGTCACATCGTTGGCACACTTTCTCCCAAGTGTCGGCGAAGTGGTCGGATGGACACACGTGCACACAAATCCCTTCATGCTTTAACAGGAAGTAACCCTCGCTACAGCCTAGGCAGTGTTTCTTACCACTGCCTGAACACTCCTCACACGACGGGTCACATGGTTGACATGTACCACTGGTATCATCGTCATAGAACCTGAAGGAATGTGCACCATTTATATTGATTTGATTGTTGTTATTATTATTATTATGAATAATAATAATAATCATATCCAACACGGCGCTTTAGTGGTTAGCACTGTCACCTTGCACCTCCTTGGTGCGGGTTCAATTCTCACCTCTATGTGCATAGAGTTTGCATGTTCTCCCCGTTCTCTTCGTGGGTTACCTTTGGTTTTCTCCCAAAGTCCAAAGACATACAGATTAGGCATTCCCAAATTGCCCATAGTGTGTGAATGAGTGTATGTGTATGTATGTGTGTGTGCTCTGTGGTGGATTGGCACCCCATCCAGGGTGTACCCCGCCTCATGCCCTAAGTCTTCTGAGATAGCCCACCCTCGACCCTGAATACAGGATAAAGCAGTGTACTGTAGACGATGAGTGAGTGATGTGAGTGATAATAATAATAATAATAATAATACATTTAGTTCATTTTAGCCTGATTAGTTTATTATCCTCTGTTCTCACGCGTATACAGGTATTACTGCACAGTGAATTTCTTTTTTTTTTTTTTCATGCATAACCCAGCTTGTTTGGAAGCTGTGGTCAAAGCCGAGGGTCAGCCATGATACAGCACCCCTGGAGCAGGCGGGGTTAAAGGCCTTGATCAAGGGCACCAACCTTCTGGTCAGTAACCCACCAGAGCCTTAACCCATTGAGCTACTGTACCTCTGCCCCAGAAAATAACCTCCAACACCGGAGGTGTGAAAACACTGCAGCGCTAACCACTAAGCCACAGTGCTGCGTCGTATCTGATCACAGGGGTACAAGGACACACAGGGACACACTCTTTAAATATTCTGCATTTAAAATACATTTTGTAATGAACATAAAAAGAAAGTTAGCTGTTAAATATTTCTGTATAATAATTATTGTGTATTGCATAATAAAAAATTTCTATTTAGCCTATAGGTATTTAATTTAGGAGTACAGGAAATTGGTGGACCTAAATCACTTTGCATTTGAATATAATAAGAATATGACATGAATATTCACTATGTTTTATTTTTTTCCCTTTCAACAACAAAAGTAAACAAAAGCTACGTACTGTAATGTAACTGTTCTCCTGTTTGGGGAAACTATAGCTATTAATTAAATGAGGGTGTTAATAAGCCAAGTCTTCGTTTTAAGATAAAAATATACAAGGGCCATTGAAATAAAAAGACTTTTGATTATGCAGAATAAGAGTATACAGTTATAAGAGTAAAATCGACCTTTATTTCTCTATATAATCCCCTGCTACACTAATGCACTTATCCCAGCGTTTCACTAGTGCTTGGATACCATCAAGGTAGAAAGTTTTCTCAGTACATTGCAGCCATGATCGGACTCCCTGCCTTACATCTGAAATGCTGGCCTCCCAGGAACTCCTTTAATGGCCCAAACGTGTGAAGTGAGGTCAGGACTGTGCAGGGCATGTGGCAATAACTCTCAGCTTCTGGAGTTCTACAATGTGCGAGTGATATTTGTGAATGATTGTGTGTTGAAGTTGTTCCGCAACTTTGCGGTGGAGATTTTCAAGAGTCAGGCATACCACTCGCTGAATTGTCACAGGAACAAGTCCAGTGTGTTCCACGCTTCCTCGGCCCCGTGATCGTATTTCATGGACGTACGGCTGTGAATGCACCGTTTGCACCATTCATGTGTCTTACTGCAGCTAAGAGTATCATCAATGTACTGTATTTTGCCATAATGTCATCAGTTTTCATTCACCAGAAATTTCACCTGGTTTGACTTGAAGGCCCTTTGTAATAATATCTGGAATCCCATTTTTTTAAATCCTAAATTGACCTTCTGACCTCCTCTGCTTTCTTAATGTTTCTTAAGTAAGAATTTAACATCTATTAGAAATAACACATGATTTAATGGGGCTATCTGACAGAAATATTCAAATATTGGTATTATGTTAATGTACATAACATGAAATAACATATCATGGATACAGCCTTTAAGTCATCACAGCACACTTAAGTGAAACCAAAAAACACCCAGCATAATCTTATTGCTCAAACATAAGCATCAGAAGCAGAGACTTAACACGTTGTCAGGGAGGTTGCTTTCAAATGTGCAGGACTAGAAAGAGAAAGCTTTTCAGATTTAGCAAGAGGAATCTTCTTGAACATGGTCTTAAACTAATGCTCCAGTTTTATTCTTTTTTTAACAAGAGCACACAAGCATTGCAGAGAATAAAGATCCGGAATACCACATCTTTTTTTAAAAGCCCACTGCAATATAAAAGGGTGTGTATTTTTGATTTATGTAGTGGGAGACTATGTCAAAGTCTTTAAAAAGATAAATTGCTAGTCTCTACTGAGCCAAGGGTGTGTGATGCTGATTGCATGTTCAAAGGACTGAACAAATGAATTATTTTAATATCCAGTCTTTGGGGGGAAAATGCATTGTAATCATCACAATCATGTTACATTTGACAAAAATAAGGGAATTATAACTTTTGGAGGAAGTCCACCAAGCTTTTTAATTTGTGGGAAAGAAACAAACCACAGAAATGACACAAACCAGTTTTTGTTTCATATTAACAATTTGGCTATGGAAAACAGACATAAAAACTATATTATCTCAATGAATGCTTTTTTTTTTTTAAAGTAGAGATAATTATGGCATCGCTCAAATGTTGAGGATAAAATAAAGGAATCACCTTGTAATTTGCATTTCTAAAACAAACTCCAGCGCAAGTTTAGATCCACAAATTAGCCTACAATTACAAGAATACTTACATACACACACAAGCTGTTAGACTCCACTAATTAAAAGTAAACTTGACCTCAACAAGGAAGTTGTCAACTGAGACAACGGAAATGATTATAAAAGTCCTTTAAAGAAGGAAAGACAACACAGAGTTTGACACAAGGGTGTGGTTGTCCCCGGTCGGCTGTATCTAAAATCTGGTTCGGGTATAAAGAAAACAGAAACCATCTGAGTAGACCAAGGAGTGATAGAAACCTCACAGCTACAGTATGTGCCTTACAAAAATAGGAAGCTCACGGCAAAACAAATGAAAAACATAAACAGGAGTTAAGGATTGTGACAGGACTATAAGAACTTGGGACGGAATGTGAAAATAATTAGATGGGATTTACATATAGAAAAATTTTATGAAAACCAGCACAAACTGGTTGAAAGTCATATTCAAGTGAAATACAGAGGACGTCAAGCACAGTATGGTGAGACTCTTAGCCGAAGTAAAACATGTGAATGTTGCGATCCTGATGGCTCGGATCCCCATGAACATTTAGGAAGTGGAGCACGTGATCCTTGAAAATCGACTGATAAACTTGCAGAAGCAGATTGTGTGGGAACTGTACACACAATCATTCACCTACACCACTTGCACATGACAGGAACTTACCTAGAAGTTTTTGCCACATCCACTGTACAGTCCTGACCCCATTTCCAGAACATTTCTACATGTTTAGATTATTAAAGGAGTTCCTGTGAGGCCAGTGTTTCAGATATGAAGCAGGCATTCCGATCATGGCTCCAGTGTACTGAGAAAACTTTCCATCTTAACGATATTCAAGCACAAATGAAACTCTGGGATAAGTGCATTGGTGTAGAAGGGGATTATATGGAGGAATAAAGGCAGTTTTAACTCTTGTAAAAAAAAATCTGTGATACATTTATGTGTTATAAAGCCTGGGCGAATATCATCATAAGTATAGAGATTCCTTTTTTTTTTTTTTTTTTTTTACTGGTGGTTGTTTGGAGACTTCATGTGTTTGGGCCAATGCACATAGCTTGATATCAAGGATCACAAAACATGGATAGATAATCATGGGAAAAGATTCATGATTTGATGAGAAATTCTTCCTAAATACTTATGAGCTGCTAAACTTTAAATTAAAGTGTTTCTGAAGACAAAAAAACTTTTAAAAACACTTTATCATGATCCTCAGCATTTATATATATATATGTATATACTCACTATTTAATAAGTACTATTCTTTTAACATATTGATATTGTTAGTTGTTCTGTTATGCTCCAGCTCATCAGAGGTGAGATTCACACACATGTTGTTTGAGTGTGTGGTGCCCTCTAGTGATGGAATGGCAAATGCCAGTCATGATGACAGTGCAGAATGAGATAAAGCAGACCCTCAGTTATTATATTCATAACTATAATGTCATTTTCTTCCCCATGATTTCTTTATCATTTAGTTAGAAAAAAATCTAAAAGAATAATAACTTGGCAAAGAAAGGTGCCTAACATAAGGTGTACCTGGAAGGGCACTTTGGCAGACAGGTGTTTCCCAACCTGAAGAGACCTACTTTGCATCTGAGACAGTCGTTACTGTGATGCCCACGGCACACTGCACACGTCACATGACACCTAATACACTCATGCTCGTTCGTATCACCGTAGTAACCATCCGGGCACGTGGTAACACACATGTGATCTGTTGCAGAGGGAAAACAATATTTGCTTCAGTTTTATTTTTGGCTTCTTAGTAATAATGTGTGCAATGATTAGAAAGAGTGCAGTATTCCCCTGTCATATAATGTGGTTTTAATTATGCCGTCACTGTAAATGGGAATTAGCGATATTGTACTGTTTTTCCCAGCTCTGTAAATTAATACCAGTGAGCAGTCAGGCAGTGAGAGGAGGCAGGAACTCACTGTGCAGGTAATAGTCAGAGCGGCAGCTGAGGCACAGATGTTCACTTGCGCCCGAGCAGCGGAGACAGCTTGCGTGGCACGGTGTGCACTGCCCATCTTTATCCTCGAATGTGTTTGCAGAGCAGTTACTATAGAACTCACAATGGCCGTTAACATTTTTCCTCGTGTTGGGTCTGCAGCTGAGGCATGAGGATGGGTGAGGGCCAGAGCAGGTCAGGCAGGACCTGTCACAGTCTGGAAAACACACACACACACACACACACACACAAACCACCTAAGCTGATTAATCACAGGTAGATTTTTTTCATTTCCTATACTTTGACAGATACAGGGACCAAAAAACGATGATGTGGCAAAGGATGAAACAATTAAGTCAAATATGAAGGGCGTTCAAATCAAGTCGGGATTTTTGATTGTGCAGAATAACAGAACACAGTATGAGGGGGGGGGGGGGGGATCTCCTCCCATTACTAAGCGTTTCACTATTACTTGGATACCATCAAGATAGAAAGTTTTCCCGGAGCGATGATCGGACTGCCTGCTTCACATCTGAAACACCGACCACCCAGGAACTTCTTTAATGGCCCAAACATGTGGAAATGGCTTGGAGCAAGGTCAGGACTGTGCGGGGGATGTGGCAATAACTCCCATCTCCAGAGTTTCTGTAATGTGCAAATGGCGTTTGTGACTGATTGTGTGTACAATTCCCGCAGAGATGCGTAAGCAACTTGAGGAGAAGGTGTCCATCGATTTACAAGCATCAGACATTCTTCACTCGCTAAATGTTCACAGGAATGAAGTGGCCTCCGAGCCTCCTCGGCCAGGACCGTCATTCACGGATGTACAGCTTTTTATTAAAAAAATAGCACCATTCAAATGTTTTAATGTGGCTAAGAGTCTCATCACCGTACTGTGCTTAGAGTCTTCTATAAATGTCATGCCTTCATCAGAAGTCCTAGTTTGACTTGAACGCCCCTTATACAGTATGTTCACAACATCCCAAAAGTATCAAATGATCAAAAAGGTGCAAATCTTTCCTTTTTTTTTTTTTGCACCACTCCCCGAATCTTTTGGACTCAATCCTGTTAATTTCACATCATCATCCCATTATAAGTTGTCTTTTAAACAGAAACCATCCTAATGTGCAGTGCTAAATGATGACCCGGGATCCAACTGCATCCTTGTGTTTTTGTGGGCAATATTCCAATTTTTTGTTTAAATCATATTTAGTTCATCTGTACACCATATGGAAAGTTGCTTTGAGTAAAATGCACTGGTCATACAACACTATTTTTGCACTGATTGTAATTGGAACTTAATAGTTTTGTGTAGACGAATTAAAGAAAGAACAACACAAGAGATTTCATTTTATTTATGAGCTAGTGGACATGTCCGAGTGGAATAATAAAAAATGAAAAATAAAAAAACAGACACACACTGAAAGGTAAAGAATGTTTTTCTTACTTGACTTTTAAGGGCAAAATGTAACCAAATAAAAATACATCCAGACGCAATCAACCAATCAGGGCTATTAGACTTGACCATGACAGAAACAACAAATGCCCGTAAAGACAAAACATGCCACGAGTTTCCAGACTTAGATTAACAAAATTACTCAGAGAATAAAGAAGGAGAAACCATGATATATGGTGCTGAAACCCATATGAATAGTCTGAGGCAGTAAGGTTTGAGCTGTCCGACATCTGTGCAGCATCTGGTTGTGCAATGTCTAGCTTTTGTTTGTACAGTGGCAGCCTTGGCTTATGTTGTTCGGTTTCCATATTCCGTTATGATTCATTTAATTATGAAAAATTAGAATAAGGTCCTGTAGAGAAAACTGGTTTCAAATTTCCAGACTTGTGTTAAGACTAAATATGCTGAGACTACCAGACAGTATGTTGAGACTACAAATGATAAATTACTTTGAATCTTTTTTTTTTTTTCTTTATATCACTGATGTTTAGCTTTTCAGATTTTCATAAGGATGTGTTGCTTCAAAAGATGTAATGGTGTATTAGGGACAAGAGAATTGTCAGGTCCCAGATTGCACAGGTTCATGTCTGTGTGTGAATTGACATACCCCGACATTCAATCTTATCCTGGTATGTGCCTGTTGGACAGGTGGACAGACATGCTCCGTTGTAGCGGACATATGAAGCATACTGGCACGATATGCAGTCGTCTTCATTAGGCCCATCACAGGTTTCGCAATTTTTATGACAACGTTCACATTTCTTTTCTTCCAGCTTTGGAAAGTAGGCTTTAGGACAGTCATCCAAACACATGCCATCATACAGGAAATAGTACTTTTCACAGTCTGTAAGAAAAGAAAGAAGGAAAGAAGGAAAAAAAAAAGAAAAGAAAGAAAGAAAAAGAAAGAAAGAAAGACAATATTATATATTTTTTAGATTTGGACCCACATGTCACCTCTGTGGACTCCCATTGTAAGTAAGCTAATAAGTACACAAAAAAGATAATTCACTGATCTACAGAACTGTGCAAAAGTCTTTAGCCCGCCCTCATTTCTTCATATTTCACTTCCAAAGATTTTTGTCTCAAACATGTGGTCTCAGGGATAGTTTTCCAGGCTTCCAGAAGGACTTTTTTGGCTCTCATTTTAGTCCAGTGTCTGTACCTGACCAGTTTCAGAGAAATGTTTTTTGTTTGTTAAACCACACAGTGACCTATGAATCATTCAAGCATAAAAGACATCTAAATTAAGGCATGAACCAGTCAGAAACAAGTGCAGATGATACTGATGATGCTGAATGCTGAGTGGTTGGAGCTGACGAGAAGGGAAATGAGGTTGCTGCTGCATCCTACATAAACTGTCACAGTACAACATCTGTTCCCATTTGTTAAATTTAATCTATATCATTTAATTTCATTTAATAAGAAGAAATTGGGAGGGGGGGGGCTAAAAAGTTTTACACAGTACTATATGTAAATTCTTTTACATAGTTTGCATGTAGAGTACTAATAAAAAATTATTCATATATAATGAACAATGTCCCCTGTATTTCTGGGGTAAATGTATCTTAGCTGTAGCTGCCTTCCTTCCTGGTGCAACATAGCAGAAGTCCTTACCACTGCATTCGCCTTTTATGTCACACTGGGTGCAGCCGTCAGGACACTGCTCACACACGTTGTCTTTGATGTAGTAGCCCTCAGGGCAATGGTCCACACAGGTGTGTCTATGCAGCAGGTACTGTGGCTCGCAGCTTAGACAGTAATCAGCTTCTTTTTCACATGAGTCACATCGTTCAGCACAGCTTTGACAATTGCCACCTTCAGTGTAACCCCTGTAGAGATTTAAATCAAATTGTGTCCTGATTAGAAAAATGTCAGGGTTTATTTTAATTTAGTTGGTATAACACAGACTAATAAGAACTTTTAAAGATCAGACTATGAAAAAGAACACAAATGAAAATTTTAATAAATTTCATTTCATGTCTATCTAACATACTGTATGTAGCTCCTAAATGGCACAACAGAAACATGTTCATCCATCCAACCCTCCAGGGATCGGGTCAGCCATCTGAAGCAAAACGCGCTTAGAGAGCAGGGTGGCCGTGCTCTTGCTCCCTAACGGTTTGTAAGCAGCAGTTTAAAAAAAAAAATTGGTATGTCAGAGGAGGCACATGTTAGTCTACTACACTATCCCTAGTTGGTAGCTGTAGGTGACACGGGAATGCCCTAATAAGGCAAGTGAGAACTGGAAACGACTATATATATATATATATATATATAGATAGATAGATAGATAGATAGCTAGATAGATAGATAGAAACTATGCACACTTTTCACACTTGGCAACACATAAGCCATTCTGTAGGTAGAAGTGTTGTTTGCATTTGAGGCAGTGTTGGGCGTCATGGCACATGGCACATTGTGGTGAGCAGTCCTCGCAGTGCCCACTTGTCTTGTTCCCAAAAGCACCCACAGGGCAGATTGATGCACATCTTCGGGTGCTTGCATCTAGAAACATACCTATCGATACATACACATGGATATCAATATTTTTTTCAGAGTATTTCATATCTTTTTATATATATGAAAAATTTCTTCAAAAAAATAAAAAGATAATATGGAAGCACTGAACAATCAGAACACTCACCATCAATGCAGGTATTACATTCGTCTGCCTTCGGGCCCCAACACAGTTTACAGGTAGAATGACACTGCTCACATTCTCTCTCTCCTTCTATACATCCACACACACACACACACACACACACACACATACATATACCCACACACATAGACAGAGGCTGAGAGGAGACAGAAGGCACTTACACAGCAAGCAGTAATTTTAAGATGAGCCAAATGTATGATTTACTATCTTCAGGATAAGGCACATTATAAGCAGATGCTAATTATAGCAGCCTGGGACTTGTGGAAGAGCACCAGCATAAGCATATTTCCATGGTACGTACTGTATATTTAGCTTAATAAAATATTTTATAAATAGAATTAAAACACTTCTCAGATCGACTACATTTAGATAATATCACTTGAATCACACCAAATGAATCATATTTTTATTTGTTTCCCCATATATAACATGATTAAAAGTAAATATAAAGGTTGTTCAAGTCAAACCGGGACTTTTAATTGTACAGAATAAAGAGTAAAAACGCCCTTTATAACCCCCTGCTACACTAATACACTTATTCCAGTTTCACAAGTGGTTGGATACCATCAAGGTAGAATGTCGTCTAAGTATGCATACATCAGATTGTTTGCTTCATTCCTGAAACGCTGGCCTCCCAGGAACTCCTTTAATGGCCCAAACACGTGGAAATGGATTGAGGCGAGGTTAGGACTGTACAGGGGATGTGGCAATAACTCCCAGCCAAGTGAATGATTATGTGCACAGTTCCCACATACAAGTGTGTCTCTTCCTCAAGTTGGCGACAAATTCAATCAATCGATTTTCAAGGACCAGGAGTTCCACTCGCTAAATGTACTGTACATGAAAATGACTGATTTGCTGTACAGTCTCATTATCTACTGCACTTGAAGTCTTCTGTAAATGTCAATCGTTTTTTTTTTTTTAACGCCTTTACGAGAAAGTTCAATCACGAGTCCCGGTTTGACTTGAACGGCCCTCGTAGAATATTTTACAGGAAACTCTACCAGCGTATTCATATTAGGCTACATGAACACATCACCTTACCGTTAAAAAAGTGTAACAGGTCACAATGGACTACTTCGTTCAGGCTGACACACTGGCCCCCAACCAAACGCATGTCATCTTCACAAGAGTCGCAGTCGTCATAGAATGGCCCGCCACACGAGCGGCATTCGTGGTGGCATGGCTCGCACTTCTGTGTCAAGTCTTTATAAAAGCCCTCTTTACATTCCTTCACACACATGCCATCTAGACATGAAAAACATTTGCTTTCATCAGGTACAGTCATAATTAAGGATCTTTAGAAACAAAATCATGACTAGCACTGTAAATACAAATGTAGATATAATTTTTTTTTTATGTTTTACTGTACGCTGTTTTCTTCAGCATTTTGATAGAGGAACCGTAAAAAAACAGAGCACAAGTTTCTTTTATTCTATATTGCACTTCTTCTTCCAGTTGGAATTCAGATGAGAGAAGGTGTGAAGGGCTGGTAGCAGCATGTCTGTCCTCACCTAGCGTCTACGTAAACCTTTATTTTTCTGCCCTTAGGCAAACACCCATCACACCCACACCCACATACGTCATCATCATCAGGCGAAAGACACATATCCTAACAGAGTCTTAGCAGCAATCGGATACAACTTAAAGGAAAAATCCATGACAAACTAATTGCCTTGAAAACTTTATAAATAATAAATATAGGAGGAAAAAGCGTTTTTGATGTTTCATTAATTTTTTTTGTGGCAATTCATATATTCGTATTTTGCATTCAAGATAAAAAGTGTTGCTGTTTCTATATAATCCTGCAGATGGCACACACTAAACTATTCACACAGCACAGCATTCTGTGCGGAAGGAGCTAATAATTTGCTAAGTTTGTAACAAAATCTGAAAAATGTATATCAAATCCGGATGTTTATAAAATAGTGATACAGTACTTCGTAATAAAATCGCAATACTACAAATCGGCACGTAGATATTCGTATCGGGTGGCCCCTGGTGATTCCCATCCCTAATAATAATTAACCCTTGACCTTCAACTGTATGAAATTTTTATAATAACATTCAGAAATAATTTTTCTTTTCCTTTTATTAATCAACATGTTGGGGTACCTTTACCTTAACATCTTCCTACATTATCCATAATGCTGCCTGACTACCTACTCAAATCTACATCTCTAGCTAGATGCACCAATCTTTTAGTCCGTCCAGTTCTCTCACCTCCTCGTATGTACACTTTTCTAGACCGATCAGCTTCAAAATACTGTATTAAACTTTCATGGTAATACCACCTACATCATTACACATACTGTCTAATCTCATCTCGTCTCATCACTTGAGTCGATAAAGATTCTTAGTCACCCAAGTGAAGACAATGTTTCCATATTCATCCAAGTACATTTTTCAATATAGAAAAGGTTGGTCAGGGACTCCATATATACTCTAATAATGAGCAGGAGTAGCTCAGTGCTTAAGACATTGGACTAGTGATCAGAAGGTCCTAGGTTCAAATTTCACCACCAAGTTGGGCCCTCGAGTAAGGCCCTTAACTGAACCTGAATCAGCCAACTAACCTTTCTCAGACTGAAATACTGTAGCTACTTGGTTGAGTAAAGAAACCTTTCAAACCATCAAAAGAAATCCAGTTGACATGACCTTACTTCCAGACTCATCACTTGAGACAACTTGCTTAACTCAGCGTGACATCATCATATAACATCCCAAACACCATAAATAAATCAGTGGAATCTTTCTTTAAAGCACATTAATTCAGATCTGTCTCATACAGATGTTATTCTTTGGCACCTGAGAGTAAGAAGCCGTCTTCACAGAGGTAACACTGGGCCTCATCACAGTTGACACAATTATCATCACATGGACTGCACACCATATAGGTGTCATCGCCATATGTTTTCTCAGGGCAAATCTTATGGCAACTTGTCCTCAATCTAATGAAAACAAATGAACTTGTAAAGATATTGAACATCACATTTATAAAATCACATTTAAAAAAATGAATGAAACTCATAAAACCTACTTGTAATATCCTTTTAGACAGGACATGCAGTGTGTTGGGTTTTCTGGACAAACAAAGGAGAAGAAAAGAATTAGTCTGTTAATTGACTGTGAGTTTCATGAGTAGAAAAAGAAGGAAAGATCATAGCTGGACACTCAACATGCCAATCAATCACAGAATATGAAATATGGCTGAGAGGTTTTAGATTCCCTTCAGTAAAACAACAGGTAAAATAAATGAACCAGCCACTTAGTTGTCTTGTTCTCTGTGTACCAACAGGGGGCAAGCCAACATTGCCCTTCATTGGAGATGCGATTAGATCCACTTACGCACTGGTTAATTTAATCAGACAGTTGTGAAGTAACTCTGCTCAAACAACAATTACCTTCGTTCAAGACCTAGGCCAATACATACTTTATCTAATTGAGGCAAGAGGCAAGAATGCAAGGCACCAAGAAAACTGTAGGCCTTTAGGGCACATAGACTATTTGGACTGTATCATGACATGGCTGGATGATTTGGGACAGCATTAACAAGGACGACGATGAATGACTAGCTAATGTGCCAGTCAATATTTCACACCTGCAGCCTCTAGGAATTTTTTTTCCTTGGTAGGCAGGTCAGTAGTAGTGGTGGACTTGGTGGTGGTGGTGGTGGTAATGGTAGTAGTGTTTAGTAATTAAACTTTTTTTTTTTCTAAATCAGCCTACATATAAAGATGAACCAATTTTGGCTGAAAATCCACCAACTGAGCCCAGATCAGTAGTGACGACCTCAATCCACTAAAAGCCCCCAGGACCAAGAGAGAAAATGAGAAACTCAAGGAGCAATTCTTATCATCCACTCTTTAATCTGATCCAGTTGGCCCGTATTTAATTCCACACTTATCTCAAGGATAGCAGTGCGCATCTAGCACTTTGATGACACACACACGACATGGTGTGACATTGTTTCATCTTTGCCATCAATCCAGCTCCAAGTTTAAATGGATTGAAAAGAGTTGGTAAAAAAAAATGCAGCAAGATATGTGCTTCATCCTCTCATGTTTGTCTCACACAGATACAACTTTTCCTTTAAGCGTGAATGTATGCATGTTCTTCAACTGATAAGTTTGTCTAGAATAACTAAAATGGACTAGTACACTGTATCAAGTGTAATTTGTGAAAGGTTTTATTAAGACCATTTTTATACTCTTATTGGTATAAATTTATCTTGCCTCTATTTAAAATTCAACAGGCTACACATTCGGGCTTTACTGCTCAGAATATCAGACAACAATGGGAAAAGGCATGTCTGCATGATGCAATGAAGCATTGCATTTGTCACCATATATAGGTTATCTTGACAAAACTGAAAAATAACACTGCAATACCCACCACGGGGGCACTTTTGACAGCCTTCTTCACAGGTAGCACACTCTTTATGAGCTGTATCATCCACCTCACCTGTATACAGCATACAACATGGTTAATAAGAATATACTGAAATAGATAGATAGATACATAGATACTTTATTGATCCCAAAGAAAATGCAAGTAGATATAGGAAGGAAATATACAGTACAACACTCTGTGCATTATAAACTTTAAACTTTAAACGCAGCCATTTCAGAGCTAGTTATACAAAATAATGATCTCATTACCCATTATAAAATAGATGTGAGGGTGTATGTAATGTAATGTAATGTACCAGAGAATCTCTGAAAGAAAAAAAAAAAATTGAAAACGGGAATGTTCGTGTATGTATGTGTGAGGAGGATAGTGTATAGTGGCGTCTGTAGCTAAACCCTCGGGCCACAGCAGAGGATCAGTTTATACATGTCTGCCACTAATGATAAGAATTTGAGTTCCAACACCGTCTGTCTCACTTTTGTTCAGTATCTCAGTCAAACTCTTTCCATATCTTTCTCTGAATGTGTTAAGCAGATCTGATTAGATCAACTACAGTGCATGTTGTGACCAGCTGAGACAACCTCAGTACTGATTCAGGCTGATATGCAGTGATAGAAAGAAGGGTGTGAAATGAGAGGCTTAAAATTCTTCCCTTCAACATATAAATTGAGTAATGCACTTCCCTATTTACCTATATTTTAGACTTAAAATGTAAAGATTTTCTGACCTTATTGGCAAAGATGAGAGCAAAAAATCAAGATGCTAGAATTCTCTTTGTTGGATCTTTTTAATGTTCTAAGTTTTATGGCTCAGAATCACAGAACCAACAAAGAGAATTCTAGCATCTTGATTTTTTAAGGCAAGAAACTGCACCATTAAAGGGCTTTTTAACACATTTTTTAACATAATAAAAGTTTATAAAAATATAGGATAAAACTTTCTTTTAACATGTATTTATACATGCAAGAAAAAAAACATACAATTAAATATGCATAAATTTGCATATCACATACACATCAATACGCTATCTAACTATCTACAGGATCTATCAGCCTATCTGTCTATCCGTCTGTCAATCTGTCTGTCTGTCCAAATCCTTTGGGTTCTGTGAGTTGTACGGTGGGGGCTCCATGGGGAAAACTTATTTGTCTGGTGTATTCCATGAATGCTTGATCAGATTGAAATCTGGGAATTTGGTGGACAGATCAACAAACTTTAACTCTATGCCTGCTCAGCCCCCTATGCAGTGGTGCACTAAGTGTTCTGATGCCCTTCTATTCTAGAGCCAGCCAGACGTTTTTTTCAGCAATTTGTGCTACATGGAATTTTCCGTGGAGTTGGAAAAGACAGGGTAGTCTTCGGTCCCCAAAGACAAAGATGAGCTTTGGGTGCACATGATCTTGTCACAAGTTTACTGGCATAATAAAGGCAATTCTTGTGGAAACCTTAATACAGTAGAGCCGAAATCAAGTGTCTGAATGTTAACGGTGACCACTTGAGCACCTAATGTGATTGCATAAATCAAACATGACCTACAGCTACAGTACCCTTTGATGTTTATATAGATTTTGTAATAAAGTTTTATGCATATACAGTATATTTTCATGTTGAAGTGTGTATTTATTTTTGGGCCCCCCTGCATGTATATGTATATAATGTATAGCCAGACACTAGCTTCTTTCTCAGGGATCTTACTACATTTCTCTCAATGGATTCTAATAAGATTCTTGGGTTGGCGTGCTGCAACTGCTTTTTTTCAACTTTGAAGTATTCTTGGGATCATTGTCCTGTTGGAAGGCCCAATGATGCCGAAGTTTCAGCTTTCTCACCGATGGCATGACGTTTTCTTCAAGGATTTCCTGATACTTGATTAAATCCATCTTGCCCTCTATACGCTGCAGGCTTTGAGTGCCAGAGGAAGCAAAGCTGCCCCAGAGCATCACCAAGTCACCTCTATTCTTCAATGTAGGCAGGGTACATTTTTCTGCATAGGCTTCATTCTTTCGCCTCCTCCATTGATTCACAGCCCCAAAAGTTCAAATATTGTTTTATCAGTTCTTAGAACTGTTCTTAGGTGTTCAGTATGCACCTTATAGTGCACAGTGAAACTTCAGTGCCTGCTGCCACCAATTCTTTCTGTCGGTCCTTGTCCTTACGTATTTGTGCAAAGCAATGATCTCATCTCTTAACTTTCTGGACAACTCTCTTGACTTAGCCATTGCTGACATGCAGTCAAACATCTCCATCAACAAACCTAGAGAATTGAGGGATTTTATGTGTTGTAAATAAAAAACTAATCAGTTGCAAGACAACACCTGATTTACAAAAGTAGTGCTGTAATGAAGAATTTTAAACAGCATGTTAAATAATTCTGAAAGTGCAGTAGTCATTAAAAGGGGCCACTTGTGTTGAATTTAGAGAATTTAGAGAAATTTGTTATGCATTGGTATGGCCATTTGACATTTAGCCACAAATGGGGATGCGGTTGTCATTCTAATTAATCCCATAAGTGTTCTCTGGGGTTGAGGTCAGGGCCCTGTTCATGTCATTCAAGTTCTTCATTGGCAAACCATGTCTTTATGAATCTTGCTTTGTGCACCGGAGCATTGTCACACTGGAACAGGTTTGGACCTCTTAGTTCCAGTCAAGGAAAATTATAATGCTATAACATACAAAGACATTTTAGCTTGCAGAACATCCCACAAGTGTCCAGAAGGAAGACTAACAAGTGTCCAGAAATCTTTAGGAGTATGCAGTATGGTGTCTTTTCATTTTGATAAAACAGTCAGTACACAAATTCAGCAAACATGAGATTTCCAGAATGAATCTTTCAGCATAACTTGTTTCAGCAAGATTATAATGAAACGATAATGAAATGATAATGAAATGCTGATACACTGACTACATCCAATTATGATATAAAATGATTGTTTGATAAGTTGATGATAGGTTTTTCACAATGATGGGAATCCCAAACCAAGCTGTTAGTTATTATATTTATAGAATTCTTATAGCCTGTCTTTTTCAACATGGTTGCAAAATATGAGGAGGTAACATTATTTATGATTGGTGTATTCGAATTAGTGTAGTAGAGAAGCATTTTAAAATTTATATTTTACACTACTGTACTTCTGTCTGTGATGGGCAATTTCATTTTAAACATTGTTGGTCTCTTATGTATTAATGTTATTGATAGCAACTCTGAAGGTGTGAACATTCATTGCTTTTGCCTTTTAACTCACAATTTAACTTGTTAATAGAGAAAAGAGAAAAGGCAAAAGGTATCTTGTGGTGAGGAAGAGGAAGCAGAACTTTCTAGATGTTGGGAAACTGACCATCTGCGCACTCCAGCTTGATGCACACACCGTCCTTGGAGTAGAATGAAGGGGTGCAGTGAATACAGCGTGTCGCGCTCGTGCAGATGCTGCAGTTTGGAGAGCAGGGCTCACACGTGCTTTTCTCTGAGTAGTAGTGTGACTGTGGACAGCTTTCCACACACTCACCACCAAACAGATAGCGTTCCACCTCAAAGTTATCTGTCACCAATTACACACAAATGAAATAGAAATGAAACAACAGTGTAAACATGTTAAAATGCATTTTTCTGTATTGTGTTCAGTTGGTACAGTGACACCGGCTAATGTAGCTAGCAGGTTGGCCATCTTCCTTACATCATTGCTGAAGTAAGGTAAAAAGGTTCTAGTGCTTTCTGATCCTGAAAGGAGTTTTCCATTCCTCAGGTAAATTAGCACTTCCCATTCCTGACGTATGCTTTCCATTTATTCCTGAAGTAAATTTATTCTTTCTGTTCCTGTAGTAAAATTCCTTTCCTGAGGTAAATTAGCACTTGCTATTCCTGAAGTGAGTTTTGCATTCCTGAGGTAAGTTACACCTTTCTATTCTTGTATTAAATGTTACATTCCTGGGGTAAAAGCAGCACTTTCTATTTCTGTATTAAGGTTTTCATTCACTTCTGAGGTATCTTAGCACTTCCTATTCCTGAAGTATGTTATCCATTTATTCTCTAATAAAAAAATAAGAGGCTTCTATAATTTTAATACGTTTTTCCATCCAATCCTGAGGTACTGTAAGTTAGTGCTTTCTATTCCTTGCAGTAAGTCTGCATTTCGGAGGGAAGTTAGCACTTTCAGTTCCTGAAATAAGTTTTCCATTCCAGAGAGGCGGACTAGTGCTTTTAATTCCTGAAGTTAATATTTAATTCAATTTTGAAATAATTTTACACTGCCTATTGCTGTAATTTTTAATTTTTAACTTTGCAAGTTAAGTTCCTGTAGTAAGTTTTTCATTTCTGTGGATTGAATTAGCACATTTTATTTCTGAAGTAACTTCTCTATCCTTGAGGTAAGTTAGCACTTTTTTCTGCATTAATCTTTTTTTTTTTTTTTTTTCATTTTTGATGTACATTAGCACTCTTTGTTCTGGTAGTACATTTTCCACTCCTAAAATAAATTTACACTTTCTATTCCATTAGTATTTATGCTTCTATATCCATTAGTATATTTTAAAAAATATAAAACTTGCAGTACTACAGGAATACAAAGTGTATTTTTACTTCAGGACTGCAAGTTTTAAATTTCTGAGGTAATTTAATGCTTTCAGTTCCTGAAGTAACTTTTCAAATTAATATTAGCAAGTTCTATTCCAGTAGTAAGTTGTTCCATTTCATTTCTGAAGTAACTTTTCCCTATCTCTGAGGTAAATTAGTACTTTCTATTCCATTATTAAGCTTTTCATTCATTCTGAGGTAGATTAACATTTTTTTAATATTATTATTATTATATTTTTTATACTGTAAATTTTCCATTCATGAGGTAAATTAGCATTTTCTATTTCTGAAATTTTTCTGAGGTAGCACTTTTCCCCCCCAAACGCTTCTCATAACGGACTGACAGCTAGCTTTATATTAGTATTAATGAAGACATCTCCAGTTTCTCATTTCTTGTTCTACACACCTCTGTTACAGTAATGAGGATTTATTTATATGTAATTAAAAAATGTTTCATTTGCTTGTGGTTGATGAAAAAGGCAGCTATCCAGCAAACCATGAAAATATCTTCAAGCATCTTCTCCTAAAAAAAGTTGTGCATTTACTGGCAACATTAAGTAGGCATAGTTAATCATTACAAAATTATATTATAGTTTGTAGGCATTTTAGTTTTCTTTGTAGGTATTTTAGATCCTTTTGTAGGTTCTTTCGAGGTAGGTATGTGCTGGTAATTCATTAAATAACACAACCACTGTCCACTTTATTAAGAAAACATGCACATTCATGCTATAATCGGCCTCACGTAACACACACAACAGTCTCTAGAATGTACACCCAATGGTACGAAAAACGACAAAACAATTATAGCAAAGATTTAGTGAGCAAAAATATGTTTTTAAAGAAGGTCAGAAGAGGATAGATAGAGCTTCAAAAGTAATAACCATAGTGTAAAGTATCTCAGAAAACACTTGTCAAAACTTGTGGCTGATTGGCTGCAGCAGAAGACCACATTAGCTTATATCAGCTAAGAACAGAACTATAAGATAAATTTTGGATCACTTGTCATTTTTCTAATCTTCAACTGCACACAGTCATTTTTGTGTTTGCAAAATTAAAGCATGCATTCTATATATAATAAATATATAAATTAATATACTGCTCAAAAAATTAAGGGAACACTTATCCCCAGTTTGACTTAAATACAACCGTAAATACGTTCAACGGCTGTTCAAGTCAAACTGGAACAAAGTGTTTCCTTAATTTTTTTGAGCAGCATAATCTAGTTTAGGAAACAATAACAAAATCATTTTTGGATCCGATATGCAATTTGTGGTTAGCCCTTGGTATAGTAGCTGTCCGTGTGTATTTTTGTATTCTTAGATTTTATTAAAACTACCTCTGCTGCAGCTGGTGCATTTGTCAGGACCCTCATCAGTACACTCATGACATGTATGATGGCAGCGATGACATTGCCCATCCTTTTTGTACTTTCCAGACTCACACTGTATTACACATTGTCCATCATCGAAGAACCTGCAGAGGAAACTCTGTTACCTTGGCATTTTAAAGATTAAGTAAAAACTCAACAATAAATTGAACATGTAGGACAGTTTATGCAACCAGTGCACATGTCCACCCTGATGCTCTGATGTCCATTCGCATGAATATTATTACGAGCAGTGCAAAAGCTCTTCCTTTTAAAGTTAGCAATTGACTTACCTAGTCAATATGCAGCTCAGGCAGTGCTTGCTCGTTGGTCCGTTACACTTATAGCAAGTAATGTCACATGGAAAACATTTCGCATGATCCACATACTGACCTGAGGGGGGAAATAGAGGTTGCTGTTTTAAATGTAGCCTTCTAAAGTAGTCACTATAGCAGGTACTGAATAATACGTATCAGCAGCGCTTGAATAACTCAATTAGACAAACTAATGTGATGTAATGGCAAATATCAAGGAAAACTTGGCAAACAGGTATAGAACAGAAAATAAAAGTAAAGATAGAACAATGAGCTTACCTTAGTTTTACCAGTTAATACGTTTAAAAGGTTTACAAGCATTTGATAAACATTGAATATTGAAAGCACCTTGTGAGTCAAAGAATTTATATATAATATCACGAGCATGAGTGCTGTGTTAAGTAACTAACATTTCAGAAATAATATGGCCAGTTTTGTTCATTTTTGCTCCACCAATGAACCAATAAATTCCACAGCTTGATAGTGTTGTGTGTTGCAATGCCAAAGCACAGACTGACTGACAGCCCATGATTTCAGTATTGGTTTTAGTGAAAATAACACATCTCTTAGATTAGGTATTTTAATGATACAAAGAGTGAAATGTACCAGTGGTGTTATACCAAATATCAGCACTCTTGGAAATGCTGCCTGTCCAATCAAATTAGTGGGGAGGAAATAACTGTTGTATGAATAGATTGATGTTTCAGATGTTACACCCTGTTTAGTACCATTCAGTAAAACCACAGCCAAACTTTAAGTTTAATGTCATGGGTTAGGGATGGGCACATATAAAACAAGCATTTTCTCTGAATTTTATCAAATCTAAACTTTCTAAACAATTTACTCTGACATCTTGTCTGATGGCTTGATTATGGTTAATAAGAAAAAAGCAAAAGCCGGAATGCATTTTATGGCTCTCTAATCTGATAGAGTTACACAGTCTATGTTCTGACAGCAAAGCAGATTTTTTTTTTCTTTTAATAAATCTGATATGCAGACTATACAGTATGTTTACAGGTACCCAAGTTGTGTAGTCTGTTTCAAGTACAGTCACATTTATGCACAGATCTATAACGGCTGGATGAGTAGTGTTTAATTTATGAAATATAATATTATTAAAATACTGAAATTTACTTTTGTTTTTTTTCTTGGTGTGGTCTACAAATTTCAAATAAGAGCGGCATGTGCTGTTTTCGCTGCTGCTTTCACCATGGGCACTACGGATATTCGAGGTTCTCCCTAGTGACATAATTTTTTCTCTTTTATCTGATTTCATGTAGCTGTCTGGACATAGTTGCAAACAGCCACCGCACTAAATTTCTGTCTCTAGCAACATACACTGAGAAATGCGCTGCATTTTCATTTACAAACATTTTCAAAGAAAAAGGAAGAAAAAACCCACACAAAACATAGCTCTATTTATGTACTATGGGAACATTTGAAAGGATCCATCTGAGCATTAGTGCAATGCTGTCGGTCCCTGAAGGAGACCAGACATTCAGCATAACCTTTGACCACTGACTGATGGATGTGTTTAAGGAGAGCTGGGAGTTTTCCCATAAAAAAGGGTTGGTGGGCTATAGGAGGCTGACCTAAGGCTTACGCTCCAGTACACCCTATTGAATTCTGATGCTTCTGAACAGAACTCTTAGCGGTGACCCTGCATGCCCTTTGGCCTTACACAACACAAATTGTCAGTCACTTGCTTTAAAAAGCTAAAAACAAAAATTCAATGTCACGTCATTCCCAGAAAGTGAAAGAATGTCTCCATTAAGAACCTGAATACATTTCATATAATTCCTTTAAAAATCTTCACATTATTCCGCTCACGTTAAGAAAAGTATTTTATTGTAGTATTATTTGAAATAATAGATACTTTAATATTTAAATACTAAAATTCCTAACACCAAAATGTGATATTCTAAAAAGGGGAGGAAAATTACACTCCCACACACATGCCCTGTGAAACTAGAGGAAACTTAAAAAATCTTAGCAATACTGCACAAAAAATGTGCCTGGCTACACATACACATACCGTACTTTGCATTTCTTCATATTAAATGTATTTAAATTAAATAGATTCAATTAAAGGGAACAAATGCTTTACTGTGACAGGCTGCAAAGTGCCTAAATATACGATTTAAAAATTTATTGTTTATGTAAGAATCTCAGCAGCAACCTCATTTCCCCTTTCATCTGTCCCAATTCCCAACCACTGAGCATCACCAGTATACTAAATGCTGGCTTGATCGTCATCATCTGCACCTGTTTCTCACCGGTTCATGTCTCAGGTTAGAGGTGTTTTTTATGCTTGAATTAATCAAACAAACGAAAACATTCACCCAGGGACTGGGCTGAAAATGAGAACCAAAAAGTCCTTCAGGAAGCCTGGGAAGCTATTACTCAAGACTATATTAAAAAAAAAATTTTTAAATCTAATTCTTAGAAAGCAAAGTATGAAGAAATAAGGGAAAGACCATTGGCAGATAGTACAACTAAAACAGATGCTGGCCAAACTGATGTGGTTATGAAAGTCAAACTGTAAATACAGTTACATAAAATGTACTTTCTTTGATGGATTTCCAAATAAAATAAGAAGCTGCAAGCCAACATAATAATAATAATAAAAAGAAGAACCACCAAACTGGCCTTTATAAAACATTTTCTACTCATTGTATCTTTATTACACAAGCTTTATGTTCGTATGACTTTTTTTTAAATAATGCTTGAACCTACTTGAACAAACAAAATTAATTTACTATGCAAGCCCTACCTGATAAAGCAGAGATCACAAGTAAACATTGGGGACAAGAATTTTAAAAAGATTTCAAATAGTTCAAGCGATCTGGTAGTGCAAATATTCTGTCTTTTTTTAAATCAGTTCTTATTATGCGGATGGCTTTGTGTTGCTCCAACACAAATGACTAGGCATTCTCTTGCTCAAGCTGTGAATTGTTCCCTTCAAAACAAAGAAAACAAGAGGACCGATGCATTCTTCCCGCACTACCAGCATCCCCCCCCCCAAAGTCAACGTTTTTACTACTGCTAACATTTCCGACAACAGTCATAGCATGGCAGAAACCAATTCGATCATTATTATATAAGGAGTAAGGCAAAAATTATTTCATCTACACGACCAGGGGTGTCTATTTTTTATTTTAAAATTCATTAATTAAAAGATCAGTAAACGGTCCCATCCACATCCCTCTATAAGGGCTCTTACAACAATAAATCCTCTATATATTGTTGAGGTTGTCTAGAAACAGAATTATAAAAATTTATTTAAAAAAAAAAAACTCCCCCAATGACAGAAAAAGAAACTGGGCTCAAATGCATTTTAAATGGAAAGTGATCAAAAAAAACATGTACATTGTCAGAACAAATGTGAAACATTTACACACAAGTTATGCAATGTTGCATGTAGTGTATCTGCAAAAACCTTTATGGTTATACTATTTTTTTGCCAAATGAATGCAAACATAAAAATACATGATTTCCCAGAACATCCCACCCATGTCCAAAAAAAAAGAAAGAAAGAAAAAAAAGGACTGTTTCAAATCTTTCTTTTTTTTTTTTTAATATAAATAAAAGGTTACATCATCTCAAACCACTTGGCATCAAATGAATTAAAATCAATTATTCATAAATAAGACAAAAATCTTCTAAGCACAAGTAAATCGATCAAATGCCTTACAGGAATAAAATACTCTACTCCATTTTGCCTAGTACAATTAGTAAACATATTCTCAGTATATTCAGACCTTTGAGAATTAAGGAGTTCCTCACTCCCAAGGGTTGTTCTGTAGCAGGGAATATATTCGGACCCGATTTGTCACAGTGGATCCAGCATAACATTGCCACAGATTCTAAAACTGTGGTTTGTATAATACCACAAAATTTGTAACAATCCCATATAATTAGCATTAGTTATTTTGCCATAAACATCTTTCTTAAAAAAAAAATTATATAGAAGAATTGATTATGCGTTATACCCTTAAGCTACTTCTTAAAACCTAGTGTGAATAATGAGCTATGCTGAAATTAGACTTTAACGTCATTCTGTTTGTAGACATAAATCTAGTTTAAATGGGAGTTATTTTGTTGTTGGTAGTGGTGTTTTCTTTTGTTTGTTTTTTTTATTTATTAATAAGTCAATGATTCACAAAGAAGGCAGGGCAGCGCAGTACACAGGCCTCATATAAGACTGTTAGAACACACCGGCATGTCTCATTAGGTCACGTGTGGCCATCTTCAAATTAAATCATTCCATCTTTTCCACCATTAATCACGTCATCACAGACAACCTGAACATGCTGTACTGCAGAAATGAGGTTTACGCTCCTTTAATTTCAGTAAAAAAAAAAAAAAAATGGTTTGTAAAATGATTGGAAATAAGAGTATGTGTGCATTAATTGGTTATTAAGTGGACATTAATGTGACCTAGTAGAGGTAAAACAGGAAAAAGACTTGTTGATTGCTAAGCTATTTACCTTATAAGAACCAAGAGTCTTATAAAGGTTTTGTAAACAGTTTTGGATATTAAAATGAAAATACTATTACTACATGCATATGTCAAGTCCAAGTAGAGCATGAATACCACACACGAACACACATGCACACGTGTGCACGCAGCGCGGCACACACCCACACATACATACATCCACACAGAGCCTGAGGCAACCATTTTTTTTTTTTAAACAGTTGAAAGTTAGATGCATTTATGATACTGGTTAAAACTATGCCACTTAAACCTAAGGACAAGTTTTTCCTGAACTGATCTTGGTTAAAAATTCTAGATTGTTAACTTTAAGCATTTCCACCGCTCATAGTCGTGTAGTTGAAGCGGAAAAACAATAAACGGCTTCAGTGATGGTTTCAAATTTATTTATAAAATGCACAAACTGGGCTTAAGTCATCTTTCATCACACTGCTAGAGGACAAAACAAAGAAAACATCACTTAGTCAGTCAGTGTGCCTCTCTGATTTTATCTCTGGACCCAAAGGAAAAAAAACAAAACAAAAAAAAAAGGGGGTACAAAAATTTTGGCATCCATGCTTTGGTCACAAAATACTGAACCATATGATTTGTTGTTTATTGTTGATCCCAGTCGCAACACCCTGACAGATTCTTCCAAAACCACACACACATACACACACAAGTAAAGGTAGGTTTGTTGTAGTTCTGGCACCGAGAAACCTCTCAGCATAGTCCCGTATTAGAGGTTCTTGGTTGGAAATATAAATTAGCTGAACGTCAACGGCTAACGGGGCCGCTGGGGTTCCTTCAGCCGTTTAGAGAACATGTTCTACAGCAAAGCTGTTGCAGAACCTTCCTCTGGCACAGATTGTTCTTTTTCACCAATACACAGAAACTTCCCTCAGCCCATGATTCTTCATTTGCTTTCCACAGAGCAGGAAGAGGAGAGAAGAAAGAAAAAAAGTACAGCAGACGATTGGGCAGCGAACAGGAAGCGATGCAGATCAGGTGATTATGACAGGTAGCAGGAAACAGGTTTAGAATCCAGCAGACGGGTCGAAGTAACGGGCATCCGTGTATGATTTGGAATCCATCGAAAGGTGCGGAAAAGAGATCATAGGAAGGAGAAGGAGAACACACATTAAGAAACTGATCAGCGATCATGGCAATCATTTTTACAGTGCTGTCATGAGAATCAGGATTTATGGTGCATTTTATGTGTTTTATATTTATAGAAATATTGTATAATCTCTGATTCACTGTAAAACTATTTCAAGAAACCTTTTAGAATTATTACAGCGTGTCCCAAAAAATTTGACATCCTTTCATAGTCCAACAACGTAGATAATCCTCACTCAAATTATATAACATTTTAACAAGATGTGTGAAAACTAACCACGTTTAATGTTTTACTTTTTCTTTCATTGATAATGACAATGTGCTGTTAAAATGGCCACCATGTTTACCTGACTTGACACCTTGGGCCTATGTGAAAGGACATGACTGGGCTTTGTCCACACCCCTCTTCCTACAAGCCTAGAGGAACTCAACCAGAGGATCATTGAGGAGATGGAGAATGTTAAGCATGATATGCTACAGCGTGTTTGGCAGGAGCTGGACTACCGACCTGTGTGTGCATATTGAACATTTTTGAGGCTTTGTGAAATCGTTTATAAAATCTAGATCCATTGGAATTTTGGTATTTTGATTTTTCAACATGAAGTTTATTTAATTTTGTTTTCCTAGGACATGCAGTTAATCAGATATTCATATTTCATATGATGTAAAATTTTTGTGGGACACCCTGTACTTTAGAAATCAGTTTAGGATTATTTGTTCAATGTAAATAAATTTCCCACTGTAAAAGCACAGACAAATTTGATGAAATAGAAAATACTTTTAAGTTCATTAACATGCATTTTTAAATACAAGAAATCAGTGAATCAGGCCTTTAGGATAATGAACATTGATTATAATTAAAGACTATAATTTTAGCACTCTTGACTGTAATTACTAACATCAAAAGAGCAGCAAAAACTAATGAAAGCAGGAACATGTGTAACAGAAGGAGGAGGCTTCTGGAGATAAAACCTGAGTGAATGCGAGTGAACACGCAAGTTACTCACCATCTTTGCAGATAGTGCTGACGACACACACACCATTTTCGAGGTTATATCCGTTCACGCAGGCACTGCAGTTTCTATCTCCTGGACCTGTGCATGTGTAACATGTACGATCACACCTGGCAGAGGAACCAGAACAAAAGAATCAAACTTAAGAGAAATTAGGTTTTGGAACACTTTCAATTACTGAACAATGTGTGTGCTTAGTCCAGCTTGATGCGCTACTGACTTGCGGCAAGACTTCTGGACCTCCCCATTGTCTGCAGTTTTCTCTGCCATGTAGTATCCTGGGTTACAACTGGAAACACAACGCCACTCTTCGAGATAGTATCCCTCTGCACATTTAGTGCATGCCTCAATGCCAGTACCTGAGTACAAGATTCCCTTATACCATCAATCACACATTCTCATCCATCTTGATAAACATATACTGTAAATTTCCTCAAATAAAATTTTTTTTTTTTTAAATCTAATTTTATGCTGCACCCAAGTTTGCAAAAATGTTCCTCTGAACTAATTAGCAGGACGTAATTGCTTTACAAACCTAAAAACCAAAACCCTTCCAAACGTTGCCAGAATTCTAACTGAATAGATTTAAAATGAAACGAGCAACGTGTTAAAATGGCAGAACATGAAAAGCGTAAGTACCTGCACATGTAGCACAAGCAGGATGGCAATGCTCGCATATCCGTTTGTGCCCGTTGTAGTATGTGCCAGCCTCACAGGTCAGCTGACACCTAGTGCCTTGTAGACTAGCAAAAAGAAGAAAAGAAAAGAAATTCAGATATAAAGAAAGAAAAGCAAAGAATGCATAAAAACACAAGTGTTCAAGCATAACCTCTTCTTGACCAAAATAGTCCAAAATAGTCTAAATAAAATTCATCCCATATAAAATATTTAAAAAACAAGATATGTAAAGCAGCTTAATAAAGCACTCAGACAGGATCGACAAACTGCATTTCTACAATTAGTTAATGCGGGTTCCTCTATTACCATGTGTTTAAACAAGGTATTGGATATCAAACAGGAGTACCAGCAGAAAACTAGGTGTATTTTAAATTTCAGGCTTGTCACCCATCTTTTAGACCTGCAGTAGTCTAAACAAGTCTGAAAAGTTAAACAAAGTAAGGCCTAAAGTCCAAACACGTGGGTGAAAAACCTTTACGGCAGATTCAGAGAAATCACTTCTCAAACATATTTTGAAATTGTTCACAGACAACAGCTGCTGTACATTAGGGAGGCTCCATGTGCCATAACCTGTTACTCCTTTCCCTCGCTTTTTTCTTTTTTTTTTTTTTTTCCACCTCTCTCTATTCTTCTCCTTCTTCTATTGCTGGGCACATATGGTAAATCTAAAACACTCTCTAGATAATATGCTTCTACATCTGAATATCAAATGCTGGCTGGACTGCACGTGTTGAAGGGGTTTCCGACCGCCTTCTTGTAATCGGCCCAGCATGTTCTTTTCCGTGAGCTTCTCTGACTTTCACCATGCTAACCAAGTCCTACAGGTTTTCAAAAACATTAACAATATAGGGCCATGATGCAATCCAGTGGGGTGGAGGTTCAGGTAACATTAAAGGGCAACCCACGGCCTCAGTTTCAACTGGAAGGATAGACACGGTACAACAGAAATTTTGTTGTATACCAGGTTTGTGCACAATTCAGAATTGGAGAATTGGCCGCCATTCAATTCATGAGTTGGAATTTGAATTGAATTGACTCCGCCCCACAGGAAGTTGAATTTGAA
>JAQQZS010000039.1:25298443-25313283 GCA_030068045.1 Platyallabes tihoni | reverse complement strand
TTCCGAATTGTAATTCTAGATCCTGTTTTTGACATCAATTCAAATTCAAGAATTGAATTGGAATTTAGGAGTCATTCCCAATTCAATTCTGAATTGTGCACAAGCCTGTTGTATACGCTGCCTGGCCAAGGAAAAAGAAGCACATTTTAAGATTTGAGCACACTATAAAAAAAATCTTTATGCTGCTAGGACTCAATAATTGAGTCCCGGAATATGCCTGTTCCATCAGGGGAAAAAAAAAAAAACTGATGTGATAACAGTACATTCAGGTCGTCAGCCGAATTTACTTTGTTGCCCCATAATGTTTCTAAGCCTAGACCTGACCAAATAAACGAACCCCAGATCATAAACCTCCAGAGGCTTGTACACTGGCCACTACACATAATAGGTGCATTCATGCCCTTCCCTTCTTACACTGATGCACCCATCGCTCTGGGATAGACCACATGACCTTTTTCAATTGCTGGATACAAGTCCATTCTGAAATGGCGACTTGTTTTTTTTTGGGGGGGGGGGGGGCGGGGCTAAGCAGTGTACATTAAGCAGGCAGTGGTTACCTCAGTGGATAAGAGATTGGATTACTGATCGGAAGGACATATGTTCAAATCCCAGGACTGTAAGTCCATCACTGATGGGCCCTAAACCCTTAAATGTTCAGTATAAATGAAAGCATTCTCCGGAGCGACTCATATTTCTATCAGTGTTGATGCAGAATAAATGAAGAGGAATTACCTGAGCCCTGGCTTACATTCTGTGCAAACATTAGCTGAAGTACATTTCTTGCAGTTCTCGCTGCATTTACGGAACATACCGGCATCTGTAAGAGAAACCAAGGAGTCAAACCTTCAATGCACCGTATCAATGTCTTGATTAAACCTGATCTGATGCTGGCAAGTTCTAGCACTGCGTTCAGAAGCCTGTGGTTTGGAAAGGAAGGAAAAAGTATACACTGGTTGCAAGTCATTGGCTGCATACTTGCATTATTAAGCAATATACTGGAAAAGTAATGGTAACTTACCAGGATCCTGATAGAAGCCCTCGGGGCAAGCATAGAAGCATGCATTGGCTCCCTCTTTGAGGTAAAATCCTTGACGGCAGGAGGTACATTGATCACTGCGGCTACCAATGCAGGATTCGCATAGAGGGGAACATTTCTTACAGCGCCTCTTATCGTCCCGGAAAAAGCCAGGGGGACACTCAGGCACACACATCCTGAGAGGGGGGCGAGAGATAGGAATGGAAAGAGGAGCAAGTAAGGGATAGTCATCAGAGACAGACAACTCAGCAGCTGACAGCCATGAGGAAAAGCTTTCCATAAGAGACAAAGGCAAAGGTCTGAGGCTGAGAAACTCATTCTCTGCAGATGTGTACCTTAAGTATAGCTCTGTGTGTGTGGGCGTATGTGTGTTTATACATCCACTTAAAATTTATTTCAAAGGAAACAGAAATCAGCCACAAACACATACATGCATATGATGTTATTAGGGACATGTTGATAGACACTCATTTGTTTTGTTTTTTTTTCCTATTTGATAATTAACTTTTTCACACCTTCGCTTTGAACCAGTGACCAATGCTGTACACATGCACCCAGTACCCAGGATCTCAATGTGTACGTTTACACGGACCGTAATATTCCATTGATAATCAGAATAACAGCCCAATCAGAATTAAAGTTTATCATGCGGAACAGTCTGAATCGGAATGAAATTTCAATCGGAATGAAAAGGGTGAGTGTACAAGTTAGCTAATCCATTGAATAGGTACGGTCATGTACTGCCTTGTTTAATTCTATGCATTTGTGTAAAAACATCATAATCATCTGATTGTAGCAGGTCTCTCAGTATTAGGCAAAAACAACAAAATGAAGCCGGAAAAAAAAAAAAAAAAAAAAACATGTGGGCAACACCAAATAACCCTTTTACAGGATTTAAGAGGGTAAGTTGCAACCAGCTGCTGCGAATAATCAGCCCTTGATTAACTGATCATCACCTCTATAAAAGCAAAAGTGTTGTTAGTTTGCTGGTATGGAGAATTCAGCTGTGTGTTAACACAATGCAAAGAGGGAAAGACATAAGCAATGGTCTTGGAGAGACATAATTGTTACTGCACATCAATCTGGAAAGAGTTACAAAATAATTTCCAAACAATTAAGAGCTCAACATTCTACAGTGAGAAAGATTATTCAGTGGAAAGCATTTCAAGACAGTTGCCAAACTTCCCAGGAGTTGATGTCCCAGCACATTCAACCCAAGAACTGACAGGGAATACAAAAAAACCCAACAGCTACATCTCAGATCCAAGAGGCCTCATTGAGAATGGTAAAGTACAAGACAGTACAATTAGAAGAAGACTGAACAAGGGTTTGGAAGGGTTGTCAGGAAAAAGCCTGGAACAAGACTTCTGGAATAATGTCCTATGGACAAATGAAACCAAAGTCGATTTATTTATTTATTTATTTATTTGTTCTACTTTAATGCACAGCGTCATGTTTGCCAAAAACCAAACATCAGTTCAGCAAAAACATCTCAAACCCACTGTCAAGCACGACAGTTGAGGGGTGATGATTTGGGATTGTTTTTGCAGCCACAGGACATGTGTACCTTGCGGTCATTGAGTCGACCATGAACACCTCTATAAACCAGAGTATTCTAGAGCCCACAAGGAGGCCATCTGTTAGCCTAAGCTAAAGCTTGCGTAAAATTAGTTCCTGCAACAGGACAATGATTTGAAGCCACCAGTAAATCTACATCAGAATGGTTGAAAAATAAAAGAATACAAATTTTACAATGGCCTATTCAAAGTCCAGACCTCAACCCAACTGAAACACAGAGGCAGGACTTTAAGAGACCTGTGCATAAGCGAATGCCCAAAAACCTCAGGAAACTGAAGCAATGTTGTATGAATGGGCCAAAATTCCTCCACAATGATGTAAGAGGTTGATAAAGTCAAACAGAAAACGATCACTTTTTACTATTTTTGCTGCTAAAGGTGGATCTGCAAGCTATTGAATCCGGGTGCTTAGTATTGCTCACATGTTTTTGGCTTCACTTTTATTAAATAAGATACTGGTGCAGTGAAAAACAAAAAAAAGTTACATGATGTTGTTTGTTTAAGGTTGTATTTGCTTAATAATGAGATCCAATACAATCAGATGATTATGTTTGTACACAAAAACACAGCTTTAATACTAAGAATCTTGCTGAGTGTGCTTACTAGCCTAGGGGGTCAGGGGTAGGTCAGTGGTTAAGGCATTGGACTACGGTTCGGAAGGTCCCAGGTTCAAATCCCACAACCACCAAGTTGTCCCTGTTGGGCCCTTGAGCAACTGCTCAGATGTATAATGAGATAAAAATGCAAGTCGCTCTGGATAAGGGCGTCTGCCAAATGAGTAAATGTAAATGTACTAGTTCACTTGATAGGAAAACATTCCTTGTTAACATCAATAATAAGCGGTGTCTAAAAGTATAAACCACAGTTTATAAAGAAAATTCTTTTTCAGAATATTGTTACCCCGATTTTTCTCGCCATAAGAGAATACATGACAGTATCAATATCCATGCACACATACACGTGGTGTACCTGGTGTTGTTTTTAAACTTGAGGAAGTAGTGCAGGCAGTTGATGCACTGATGGGGCCCGGGGCCCTCGCAGCCGTTTTCGTTACACTCCGGGTCACAGGTGCCTTACAAGAGATGACAGATTTCTATGATCAAAGAATGGGACTCTGCTTTGAGTGGGCAGAATGCATTACTCAAAAAAACTCTGGCAACCTTCCCAATGTTAGTGCTGACCGAGGCTGACTTACCCACATACTCCTCGCCATACTCGTCCTCAACTGGAGTATCCTCCACAGAGCGAGGCTTGTCACTACGGGAGGAATACGGGTGCACCGAGGTACCATAAAGCACCAACGACCACTCCTTCAGTTTGCCTTTGACGTTGGTGGATAAAAAAAAAAAATAATAATAATAATAATAATATTAATTCAGCAGGAAATGTAGTAGATTTTTCCAGTTTTATAGAAAAGGTATGAGGTATAAATACCTGGAGCTTTCTGACTTCGGACTTGTGAGGGCGAGTCATAGACCTCGAGAATCCAATCTCCAGCGGCTTTCTCTCCCCAGCAGTGAGTGGTCATGAACTCCCAGTTCTTAAAGCCCTCCATGGAGTGGTCAAACAGTCTGAAAGATATACAACAGTGAACAACCAGAGCAGGCCATTCTTTTCCTTTTAACCCGCCAGAAATGTTCCTACATTCATATGAAACTGCCAAAACTGCAATTTTACCTGTTGGCAAGGAGCTGCGACTTTGTCCCTGATGGTGAAGTCAAATTAATCGACAAGTCTCCTCGTCGTGGGTGGGTTATGGTGATGCGTACAACCACGTGTTCCAAATAAATGACATGGTGATTCGCATTATCTGTGCAGCCCGTTGCCTTGTAAACAGAGCGAACAACATGCTCTGGGCGAATTGTCCTTTAGAAGGAAGAACACACACAGACACACACAAAAAAAAATAAAAAAAAACCTTGGCTTTGCAATGGAAACATAAATCTGGGCGTTGTAGATATAAAACGGAAGACGTGAGAAAGGGAAAACTCATATAGACAAGTATTGTCATGTTGATGAGTCATGTAATGATGTGGTGATAAAACTACCTTATTTGCCTATCTGCATTTTCCACACATATATGCTGTTGGGGAACTTGTTTCCATCTCTCAGCTTCTTTGACCATGGCCTCCGCATCCATGAGCCCAAAACCATATAGGTGACTTACTGTAGGTGTATGTAACAAACAACAACAAACAGTGACATGAAGGACCTCGTTACAACGCAAAGAGTATAAAATTGTTTGCTAATGAATAAAGGATCGAAAAAAGATCTAAAAATATTAGAACTTGTTAGACATGCCAACTTCATCTACACGTCATCAGTGATAATCTCTGATAGTCTTGTTATCTAGCAATTGAGCGGTTGATATACAGCTACAAACTTGGTATTATTTCAGCAGTGGGTTATAACTCCCGTTACTCTGATAACAAATTTGTTATTGAAATTTGCGTTTTAGAATAACAACAAGAAAACATCCTTAACTGGAGAAGTAAACGTTTTGCAGTGATGAGTCTATTGTACACCATGCTAGTGACCTTTGATTAGAATGTTTCTGAGGAAGTTCTTTCCAAGTTTTCTTTAGGAACACTGCATCATGTCGATAGGAGCGAGGACACAGCTCCAACTGAATTGGAGTTTTAATATGCAAAGCAGGTTAGTAAGGTGCTATAATTGGACAGGCTTCATAAAGAATGTATAAGCCAGTACCATTGTATCCCGCTGCATTGGTTTTCCAGTCAGGAGCACTGAGATGGCCAGCTCGTGATGTTTTCACAATGATGTGCTGTACATCCCTCCACGTCAAGAGAGGACTAGAAGGCAAAAAAAAAAAAAAAAAAAACATTTTATATTTAATGCATTTTAGTCTAATATCTCATATCATTATCACATAATATTTTTTGGTTTATGTTAGGATATTATCCGTTGCTTTTAATTTCTTTAGATCATAATAATATGCCATATATGGTGGTATCAAATAGCATCTACATGCTAACCATTATATACAGTGCCGTGAATATAATTCAGTATTTGCCTTTAATTTTTTTTGCATATTTTTAACTCACAAACTTTAACAAGATTTGACAGGGAAATTTATTTAAATACAAAATGCTTTTTTTTTTTTTTTTTTAATGATGATTTCATTTATTAAGGGAAAAATCTGTCCGAACCTGCCTGGCCCTATGTGAAAAAGTAATTGCCTCCACCAGCAAGTCCACCTCTGAATGGCTCCAAAAAAAAAAAAAAAAAAAAATACTAATAATAAAATCAAGGTTTTGGAATAGCCTAGTCAAAGTCTGGACTTAAATACATTTGAGATGCTGTGGCATGATGTAAACAGGTTAAACCCTCCATAGTGGGCCAAAATTCCTTCACAGCAATGTAAAAGATTCACTGCCATAAACGCAAACGATTATGGCACAACCAGTAATTAGTTTTATGGGGAAATTACTTTTTCACATTGGGCAAGGCAGGTTTGGACAGCTTTATTCCCTTAACAAATAAAATCATAATTTAAAAACAATACTCGGGTTATCTTGTGTAATATTAAAATTTGTTTGATGATCCGAATCATTTAAGTGTGACAAATATGCAAAAAACGAAATATATAAAAATCAGACAATGTACGTATCTTTATATACTTTAATACATAATGTCACATATAACGTTTTGCTTTAAAAACGCTTTGAAACAGGTAGCCATGATTTGCACGTGTTAGCCAACACATCAAAAAGCAAGCCGACATTACAAACAGCCTTGATAGAAACGTAGATGCGAGGAGTGATTTAGTGCAGCTGATTTGAATAAGTCTTACTTTGCCTCCAGGGCAAGGGCAATGATCCCAGCAGCCATTGGCGCTGATGCTGATGTTCCAGTGTGACTGTCTGTGCAGCGCTGCCTTAGATCTGTAGTGATCTAAAGACAGGGAAAAAACAGCGGCAGAGATTTTGGCAAGTATTTCATGGCACTGTAAAATTATATTAGTATGGAGTGTTCTGATTAAGAGATTACAGGTGTGGAATTTAGAAAGTCTCTCCAAAACCGTCTTGGAGGAAAAGCGATTTGTGTGTGTTCGTGTGTGCGTGCGTGTGTGTGTGTAGTAACTGTAGTCGTTCACAGCTAGACAATTCCACAATGACCCAGTGACCAACAAATTTAACACCACACACAGAGAGACAACATGGCATCATGTTCTGAACCCACAAGTAACGGAATCTCCTTCTCCCTCTCTCTCTAGGAGATGTATGGAAAAAGGCTTACTGTAGCTTACTGTGCCTAGTGCCAGGATTGGAATTGTATAATTTGCATTGGAAGAACAATTTGCACAAGTGGATTTGGAAAATGTGTTACTCAGGTTTTAAAAAAAAAAAAAAAGGGAACAATTCATCTCAACTACAAATAACAGATTTTTTTTAAGAACCTTATGTTTTTTATGTTTTCCAGCTTGGCACATCTGGGTTTGCAGATCTTTTCTCATTCCGTTCTGGAGAAACTCTTAAGTTGTATGGAGAGCATTGATGTGCTGCTATTTTCAGGTCTGGGTTCTGGCTGGGCCACTCAATGACGCTTGCAGACTTGTCTTGAAGCCACTCCCACATTGTTTTGAACACTCTTGAGCATGTTTCCTTTCAAGTTTTTGCTCAATCCTGACAGTCCTCTCAGTTTGCTGTTAAAACACCGGTTCACAAAGGGAACTGGCCAGGTGATAGAATCAGGTGAAACAACAGAATCTTGTTTTACATGGCCTGAAAGTTCTTTTAAGGGAAATAATCTTTTCAAAAGGAGCAACTTCTGTCTGGTTGCTCTACCTTAGCCTTTAGTCCGTTTTGTGGAGGGCTGCAGAGTTGGTTGTCCTTTCATATATACACAAGACGTCCATTAGTCTGGGATCCATTAGACTAATGGGAGTGTTCAAGATCTAGATAGTGTCGGTGATTCAGAACTCACCACCTTTCTGACACTTTGTTCTTCAGGGCCTTCAAAACTGTAGATATTTCCTTTATATTCCAACTCAGATGTGAGCATTAACACAATCAAGTGAGCAATTTTGTTATGTGGCTTTACACTCACTAGCCACATCAAAAAAGGTACATCCTGCTAGTATTGGGTCCAATATTTTTGCTCTCTGCTTAATTATTCATGGTATAGATCTGCCGTTCCAACAAATCCCAAAAACACTTTATTGGATTGAGATCTGATGACCGTTATGACCATTAGAGTACAGTGATTTTAACTTTGCGACACTGTGCATTATCCTATATAAAGGGATGGAATGGTCAGCAACAATACTCGAGTAGGCTGTGGCAGTGATACCATGCCCAATTGGTACTAAGGGGCCTCAAAGTGTGCCAAGTAAATCTCCCCCACGCCATCACACCATCACCACAAGTTTGAACTGTTGACACAAGGCGGGATGAATCCATGCTTTCACATTGTTTACGCCAAATTCAGACTCTACCATCTGAATGTTGGAGCAGAAACTGAGACTCTTCAAAACTGAACAATAGAAAGTTGGAAAAATGTTGCCTGGTCTGGTGAGCCCATGTGAACTGTATCCTCAGTTTCCTGTTCTTATCTGAGAGGAGCAGCACTCGGTGTGGTCTTCCGCTGTTGTAGCACATCTGCTTCAAGTTTTGATGTGTTGTGCATTCAGAGTTTGAGTTATTATTAACTTTCTATTAGCTTGAACAAGTCTGGCCATTCTCCTCTGACGTCTCGCATCAACAAGGCACAAGAATTACCACTCACCGGATATTTTCACTTTTTCAGACCATTCTTTGTAAACACTAGAGATGTTTGTGCATGAAAATCCCAGGAGATCAGCAGTTTGGAAAATACTCAATTATAACTATGGCATGTTCAAAGTCACTTTAATCACCATTCTGAAACTCAGTTTGAACTTCAGCAGATCTTCTTAACCATGTCTACATGGCTAAATGCACCGAGTTGCTGCCATATGATTGGCTGATTAGATATTTACTTTAACAAGCAGTTGAGCAGGTTTAGTATATAATCAGCCAATCAGCGTATATATGCCTTTCCTCTAGAGATCACCTGTGGTCATTATTTACCAGAAATACCAGTATTTTAAGTTTACGTACAGTTCAGTTCTGTAACAAAATGGGATAAAAAACAGGTAGTTTGCATTCCTTTTTAACACACATATCAAGTTGATAAAGTACCCTGGAAATGTACTCTGCCATCGTTACTTGCCAATATCGTACAATGCCAATACTGTACGTCACTCAGCTTGCATCACTAAAAAAAACTGAAACATTAAATGTTTCTCATACAATATTTTTTCCTAACTAATCTCATTTGTTATACTGGATGTAAAATGCATTTTGAGTAAATAGAGAGCCAATTTAATGTTTTTTTTTTTATATATATACTTTAAGGGATAGCGTCCCTTCATCCAAATAAATAATCTTATTTAGGATTTTGCAAGCTTCCAAACAAATATTTAGAACTTACAATTTTGCGGTCGTAGTTTTCACCGCTACTGTATGTGGTGGTGAGAGTCGAGGCACATTCTTCCAAGTACCAGGGCTTGCGTCCACTTTCTGCTGTGCTGCTAATGGAGATGGTGTAGATGCTGTTGGTGTAGCCATCACACGAGCAGTGATCCCGACTCCGCCCGCCATTACCCGATGCCCAGACGAAAATGGAACCGCGGCCCTTTCTGCCCTGTGAAGGGTACAGCAAAATAATCACTGCCATTGTCAACGACACATGACACACACAAAACCCAATCTTCGTTCATTTCACTGGTTGCAATCAGTTGCCATTCAACGATATTCCACCTTCTTACTAAATCTTGACAGGAAAACCCAAACAAGAACTCACTGTTTCTCTTCGTCTCCATCTTAGATGACACTTATATAACTCAAGAATGGACACCGATGCTGCTACAGTGCATATATTTTGTCTACAAAGATGAAAGATTGAGTTGGCAGGATAAGGTAACACATAAAATGCATACCTGAAACACATCTGGACCACATCAAACAAACCTCTGTCACAGGAACCAGACTAATTACTGGCACACCAAATTATGACTCAGACTGCACAAAAGTACTTAAAGTAAACTTTGGCACACAGGTTGGATCTGGTCCACCCGCTAGTTTGATTCTACCCTTTGGCTTTATATCCTAGCTAAACGAAATCTTCCAAACTTAGAAAGAGAATATTACATCAAGTATTAAACTTACTAAAATGAGAAGTTTTAAACTTCAACCAGGAAAAGCCGAGAGAAACGCTCCTCATTCCTATTTGTCAGATTAGCCTACTTTACTGAACTACCAGGTCCTTCCAAGTTCACAAAATGAAGTAATCTAATCAACACGCTGTCCACAGCATTAAAAGGAAAGAAAGAAGCACTTATTTTTAAGAAAGTTACACAAGCATTTACTTTAAAAGGTCCGTATTATACTATTTCATTAGCAAGTCTCAAAGTTCCTCATGCTGAAATACCCCTCAGATTATGTATATTCTTTCACTATCTTTAGTTCAGTCTTTTTCCTTCTCAATGACTATGTAAATGAGCCATTACTGAGCCAGAACCCTTCTGAGCAACAATCCGGGGAGGGTATATTCCTATATGAGGTCACAATAGGGGGGGATTTAACTGCCTTGATCCAATAATTCCATGAAATGGAAAAGCTAGGATGATTCATTTCATTCCGAATGAATGAAAAAATGACTAAAAATGAATACAAACGTAAACCGATCCCCTTCAAATCATGCTTTGACTTAAATACAGTTTCATGTTTGATGTGATTAGCATTATGTTTTTACTAAAAAGCAAACACTGAGCCATGATTTATTTTTCTACCTTGCATGTGGAATACGCAGACATCGTTAATGACGTCATTCTGACCTATGGATTACTAATTCAATTTCAAAAAGAAATTGACACGTATAGATAGAATTTACAAAAAAATAATAATAAAAATTATAGAATAAAAATTTAAATAATAAAAAAAAAAAAATTGTATATTCAACATTGAAAATTAAAATTGGAAGTTGAACGCAACATTTACACGTGCCGTCAGAGTAGAACATACGTATCCTAATGATTCGCTCACAGCTGTGGTTGTTTCAAATGACCATAGAATTAAATTACGTATGCGAGCAGCTTTTTACCTGTCGAATGCCGTTCTCAAAAGCCTGTCTGGCAAGTGCCGCAGGCCCATCTACAGTTTTGCCATCATCATCCGGCCCCCAGCTGGCACTGTATACATCAATGTGCTGCGGCTGCAAACTCAACGACCTCGCCTCCACCATGTCAGTCACGTCTCCATCCAACATACGCACACCTGTAGGCCACAAACATGCACTTAAAAAAATAATAAATTTTAAAAAATGGTACAGTTTGGTGGTACAGTAGCTAAGTACATAATGAAAGAGACTGGAAGTAACTGGGACTAAGACAACGCAAGGACACACAGTGACACACACGCACAATAGTTCGAGCCACAGCGATGGCAGAAAAATGGGTCAAAGCAATGTAGAGTACTCACCCCCAATCCTGGCGTTGTAGGCAATGCCCACAGTGCAGTGAGAGTTGTTGGCAGATGCTGCCACTTCCCCAGCGCACCGAGTCCCATGCCTGAGGAGGACACAAGGGTATATTAAAAAGGTTTACACACAGACAGAAGTAACACATCATATGCATACTACTAGCCACAACACAATATATTCGGATAGAGACACACACACACACAGAGAGAGAGAGAGAGAGAGAGAGAGAGAGAGAGAGGGAGAGAGAGAGAGAGAGAGGGTTAGTGAGGCAACAGCTGTGCTGAAACTAAACATGCTCATTTCGAGCCAAGTCGGCACAAACACATCGGCTAAATATTTGAGCTATTGAGGGAAAACATTCCCTAGAATCCGTATGCAGAGGACACATACAGCCGCTCTTAGCGGCAAAGCTGACCCAACCTCAAGCCCACAAACACTGAATACGACAAAAAACAATCTAATGAAGTCAAGGTCAGAAAGAGTGCATTCCGTTGAGGAACCTCCAGCAGAGAACAGCTGCTCAGAAAAACTCAGGCTGCCATGGTAACCAGTGTCTCAAATCAAAGCCATTTAAAAGGATGATTATCTTAATTATATATATATATATATAAATGCCATTAGACCTCTGGCCAAGTAGGTGTGCATTCACCACAGCAACCATGAGATCATAGTGCACAAAGATCTGTTATCATTCCTAAAGTCTGCCTTTTTGTCTAATCAGGACCAAAACGAAGGAAAGAGACGGAATCCAAAAGTCTTTTCCCCTCATATGCGTTTTATTCTGTGCTGCAGTACTGGACTCCGTGTACGCTCACATCTGCCAGAGGAATACAAGTCAATGAGAAAACCAGACACACACACACACACACACACACACACACACACACACTTACTTTGTCATTCTGCTCAGCCTACGCAGAACAACCTGGACATTACCTTTATTCCACATAAACACACAGCCACCAAAACACATTTCTCAGACAAAGACCCGTGTCTCGTCTCTATTATTACATCTATATCAGTACAGCTACTTAGCACACATTACCATAACATTAAACAACACTGTAAAAGGTGTACGATAGTCAACCATATCCTTACACACCTTGCGATTATACTATTCAACTTCTACACACAAGTGTAATTTAAAAACTTGCCTACACTCAAACCCCTCTTTAAATTCATGCTTAGGTTTTATAGACAAAAGTTATAATTTTCCAGCAATATTTTTATTACACATTATGTATTTAAACATTAAAACCACCTGCCTAAGAGGTTCCCCTTGTGCCGGGGCTACTAAAGGTGTGCTGTGTTACCTGGCACCAAGACATTAGCAGATCCTTTAATAGTAATATATATATGTTTCACTAAAAAGCCTCTATGGATCGAACCGGTTCGTCCAGCACATCTCACAGATGCACAATCGATCGATGTGAGAATTTAGAGGTCAACACTTTGAAGTTTCTTCCATGTCTCTCGAACAATTGCTCCACGGTTCAGTTCGGAGGTCAACATGGGCACTCTGACCCATCAATGTGTGCTCTCACACCTTCCTGTCACAGCCAACCAATTTGCACAATAGTAGCTCTACTGTGGACGGGATAGCCTTTGCTTCTCGTGAACATCAATGACCCTTGGTAACGCGGCCATGACCCCATTATTGGTTCACCACCATTTGTCCATCCTTGGACCACACTTTTGGTAGGTACTAACCAGTAATGATGGGAATCACGCCACCACCTGACACAATATCTAGGTGCTGATTCAATAAAATTTTTAATCTTTTAAAAGTTTAAAATGCGTTTCTGTTGCGCCACTCGGAAGCTCGTGCACTCGGTACAGAATCGTTTATATCTAAAGCTGGTCAGCTAATCACCGGTCAGTCAAACTGGTCTCTGACCATTCAAACGGTTCATCTCTATTATGAGTGTAAAAATATATATTTTTAAAAAATCAACAACAACAACAACAAAAAAAAAATCTTTTTCAGTGAATCGCTAAACAAAACAATAGGCATTCATAACTGAAACGATTTTCCAACCTCATCTCTACTAATCAGTGAAGATCAGGAGACTCTCACATGTATGGAGATGCTCTGACTCAGACACCAAGCCATCACACTTTGTCAAAGTTGCACGCTTCTTCATGCTTTCAACACGCAGTGCCGACTTTGAGAGCCGACTCCTCTCTTGCTGCTGAATCCATCCCACCCACTGGAAGGTGCCGTCGTGAAGAGATAATTTATGTTATTGACTTCACCTGTCAGTGGTTTTAATGTTATGGTTGGTACAACATAATACACACATGAAACAGTTGTGGATGAAGCCCATGAGGTGTCAGGATCCCATCTTTAGCTGTTTGGATTAAACGAAATCTTTTAAAAGTTGTTTTAAGTGTTAAAAGTGCCTTTGTAACATATATATTTCTAAGCAGCTGAGATTCACTTCACTTCCTCCATCATCTCTGACGATGAATTATATAATCTATGAATCATATTTCCGGTATATTATTAAAGAAAATGAATGAAACCAAAGTGAACGTGTCACAGCAAGACTTATTACAATATCATGGATCAGGTTCAAGAGTTAAATTAAATAGCAAAAAAAAAGTTTAGCATTTATAGGATTCAGTGAGCACCTTATTAGCAATTTTGAATAAACTATTCTTTAAAAGCCAGGCAGACATCCGGCACAAAGGCACACTCTCAAGCAGACAATATTCTATAGGACGTGCCTCTACACGCCATGAAAAAGCTCCCTCTAACCGCACACTTCCTCAGATGAAGAGGTGTAGGTTCATATTCTCTTCCAAAGTCTCCTCGGGCAATAGAATTACTTAAGAATAGTCGCATTGCCGCTTCTAACGGTTCGAGAGATAAGAAAAGACGCATCTGTCTAGTCAAAGGTACATTGAGAGAGTCACAGGAGCGTGAACGACCTTTACAAACCCATGGTCCGGGAAGCGATGTTGTGTCTTTGAAGTAAATGAGGAATAAAACCCCAGCTAACGCAACTCTACGTTTTGTGCTGCGTACACGAGTCGAGACACAAAGAGGACTAAAAATCAGGCGAGGAGTTTAAGACCCGTGTATTTGAAACTCCAACAGAACAGCGCTGGTGCTGAGGAGTAAACCTAGGCCAAGCTATTTGGCCCAACCTTCCAAAAAAAAAAAAATAAAAAAAAAAATAAAAAATGCTGCGATGCCATCTGGCACCGGCTCACACATGCTGGCAGCGTGGAAGCCACAGACTAACACACACACACACACACACACACACACACACACACAGAGAGAGAGAGAGAGAAAGCGAGAGGAGGAGGAGGAGGAGGAGCATCATTTTCATTACCGTACACAAAATACACAAATCACAACTAAACAACCTTCTCACTTTGGTACACACATACAAACAACAGACACAGACATGCTCAGTAAACACATCCTTCCCACAGGTAAAGACGCTCGAGTAGCGTGAAACGCATTTCCATTCCCCCAGTGCTGCACGCTTACTTGTTCTCATTGCTGGCATCGTATCTGGGCATGGGGTCCAAGTCATTTCCATTTACATCATAACTGGCCTGGTTATCCTGTACATGCAGACCAGAGAGAGAGAGAGAGAGAGAGAGAGAGAGAGACTAAGCCTTACTGTACTTCAAAATGAGACAAAGACAACTGGAAGCAAGCTTTATGTGCTTAATCTGATCCGATC
>JAQQZS010000039.1:25263374-25274022 GCA_030068045.1 Platyallabes tihoni | reverse complement strand
GTTTCGCAAGCACGACTGGAGCAGGACGTTTCTCAGTGGTAAGTGTCATATGTTAATGTAGATGCACGGGCGCTCGTTATGTGCATGTGTGTGTGATGCATTTTTCCCCTCGGGCCTTATCGTAGAACTGCAAGGGGCATGCGCACTACGTGAGTGTTAAGAGTTCAGTTTTGGTGAATGGTGGAGAATAAACAGTTAAAAAGGATTGTGTGCTCTCGTTTTTATTGTTTTTTTTATATTACAAAGTGTTTAAGCGAACCCGGCATGAATGCGCGGTCACATTAACAAGAGTGTGGTAACGTTAATTGTAAGATGGCGGGCAAGTTGTTCGCAACGTAGAACGTGGGCAGACATTATGCAAATATGTTACGTAGTGATGTGGATCCGTAACAGAGAAAAATTAGAATTGCTAACGACTCGTTTAGGCAAATGTGAGCCGACTCTTTTTTAATAGACAAAAACTTCATTTATCGTGCACTGTAGGCGTCACAGACAGTGCAGATAGTTTATGTTCACATACAGCTACATGACACACTGCATGAAAGATCATATTTGAAAAAGCATAATAGGGGTTACTTTAATACACTGACCAAAACCTCAACCACAAAATACTTACAATGGGTAACCGTGACTGGATCATCTGCAAGTCTTCATAGCCATAGATCTGCTTCAATGCAAAAGAGGGACGACAGGGAAGGCGTGCATTTACAAATTACACCATACTTAAACGGTATCTTGCTCATCACAACAGGAAGAAAAAAATTCCACAAGGTCTGCTTATGAGCTGAAATGTAAATAACAGCTCATTGAACGAAGTAATTCAATAAAATGACAAGGCTGGACTTACGGGATAGGCAGGAAGCAGTCCTCCAGGTCCCATGATGTACTGATTAGCCAACAGTGGAGGCACACCTTGAGGCAGGTTGGGCGGTGCTTTGCCTAAAGAAAGGCACACAAAGACTCTGCATTAAAATAAATAATACTCAGATTTGATTTTTACTGCTATTGCATGAATAACGAGAGAGGCCCATCCTTTACGGCATTACTCACTGGAGGTGGTAGCCTGCAGTGGTGCGGAACGTCCAGTGGATGGAGCCGAGGTGCCGTTCGTAGACAGGCCTGGTGCGCCGTTGCTCAGGCCATTTGAGGTAAGGACAGAGCCTGAGAAGGCGGACAGATTCGCGCTGACATCACTGACCACCTGAGAAAGAGGAGGAGGAAAAAATATATATATTTACCTTCACTGTAACATCCAACGTAGCACAATAAAACAAACAAAATGCTATAACTGTAACCTAGGCAATGATGCAAAGAGAGAGCTACTTACACTGAAGCCAGTAGTGGCAGGTACAGCAGATCCTAATGTAGTCCCACTGCTCACATGGCTAATTTAAAACCATAAATAAATGAGAAACTAATCAATAAAGAAATAATTGCAAACCAATACCAAAAGAATGTAGTGAGAGTTTACCTGCTGAGGGAGGGAAGAGCAGTGCTGGGTGCTGGGGCTGGTGCAGACGACGAGGACGACGGTAAGGATGATGCGGACATGCCGCTCTCAGAGGACAGTGCTGTAGAGATGGTCTGAGGAGTGCTTGAGGAGACGGCTATTAAGACAGGAAATCTGATAAACATCTAAATCCAGGCAAAGGTCAGTTTTTGCTTCTAAATCTTGGAATAAATCGGCTTCTAACGCCTGTAATTTGCAGTTTAGTTCTCAACAGAATCAATAATGCACTGTGCACTGGACTTGTCTGGCACTAGATTAATCCATTTCAATAATAAGGAAGGTTTTTGGTTTGGATTTTACATGAAGTTTGTGCTTTTAACGTACCATCTTGTTTACTGGGAGTCCGTACATCGCTGAATCCATTCTGTGGGCAAAAGTGAGCAGCCCATTATGAATACTTAAAGTTACCCTTGAAGAAATTTTCCAGGTCATAAATCAGCATTAATATATGTTAAAATCAAAGACCAGTAAATCCAGATCAGTAATGCCCAAATCATTAAGTGTTCGCCTTACAGTCAGAGGGGAGGAAGAGGTGGTAGTGGTGGTGGTGATGGTGGGTTCCTGGTGCAGGCTGGAAGTTTCAATTCTGGAGGAAGTGGAAGGGGCTGTAGCTGTGGGTAACCCCACAGAGGGAGTGGTATATCTGGGCTCCATTGCTGCTGTAGGTAGGGCAGGAGGAAGACCAGTCACTGGCTCACTGAAAAGACAATAATGTGGGTTACCGAATATCCTAGTGGTTATACTAGCAAAGCTACACCGTCTTGCAAAGTTGCATGCCCTTACCCGACACCGCTCGGTTTAGAGTACAAGTTGCTCTGTGTTTGGGCAACGAGAGGAGCGGGTTCCTGGCTGCTTTTTTCTGGCTGTCCAGTGCTTTCTACAGTAGCCTCCGAAGCAAAATCCAGGGCACCAAACTGCACATTCAGCCCAGACACATCAGCAGAACCTGGCATCTCCACTGCAGAAGAGGGTATCTGGAAATCCAGACAATTACTGAATTACTAAATGCTCCCAATATAAATCAAGAAAACATATAGACAAATTTAGGGCTGAAACAATTCCTCGAGTAACTCGATTACAAAAAATGATTGAGGCAAAATCTTGCCTCGAAGGTTCTTTTAATTAATTTTAAAAGCTTGCATTATGTTTTTACACAATTATATGTTTGGAGTGACACAGCGCACTTCCGGATGCAAGCCCCCAGTAAACACAGTCGAAGAAGAAGCGCTAACGTCACCCACAAAGCGGAAGGAGACGCAAACAGTTAGCTGTGTATCGATTTGTTGCGGACTGCAAAATGGAACGGAGCGATAACATTATCAGCGAGCCAAGAGAAGAAGAAACCAGGCTTATGTTGTGCCTGAGCTGTAGATTTTGAAACTTTTAGTTCTGAGGTTAAGTTGCACAACTTAGTGTTTTTGTATAATTATTTATTTTAATGTGCGCCTTAGTTTTTTTGATACTTAGTCATTTGAAATACCTTTTTATTTTTTGCATCTGAGAAAAGGCTTTAAAATAAGAATGTATGACACTGTAATGCACTTAATTCATCTCAGTCAACATTAAGCTATTCCTTGTATTGTGAATAACAACAATGTTTATTTTTGATAATAAATGCTGCATGCATTTAAAAAATAAAAGTAGATTTTTTCCAAAAAGAAAATCAATTAATCTTTGTTTCTCTTATATATTTTACATTGCTGTTTAATTAAGCAAAAGTACATTTTATCCGATTACTCCATTAAATTTTTGATCGAATACTCGATTACCAAAATATTCTAAAGCTACAGCCCTAGATAAATTTATCTTCCACGCTCAAATAATGCATTATGTATATGAATTTATCAAAAAACAGGTTCTCATCAGCAACACCTTTCCAGCCTTTTTCCCCCCTAATTGAATCATTAGTTATGTGTGTATATTCAAACTTGTTTAGAATTTTGCAGTGAAGCGTTTTAATTGAGCACATCATAACCAAGCATGCATACCCAAGTGCAAAGTAGAAAAACTACACATCAACATATCCACCATAGACTCTTACTTTGGAGGGAGGGGGCATTCTGCGTCTCTGGGGTCTGATTTGTTTGGGCTGATGGGACTCCGAGATGGTGGGGGCACTAGTATCTCCGGGGGGTTTCAGCACAGACGAGCTGATGTCTTGTAGAGCCAGAGGAGGAGAGGGGTTACGGCCCTGAGCCGGCAGGTCCGATAGGAGTGCGGAGTTCTGTTGCTGGGTCAGCTGACTGAGGATAGGGGAGGGGTCAGGCTGGGACTTCAGGTCCACTGAGGAAGCAACGGATAAGACACTCAGCATAGTCCAGTCCAACCACATAACTACGTTATGATAAACTACAATGCTGCATTATGTTTTGATTCAAATAAGCCACATTATTGTTTTATAGAACATTAACTAAAACTGAAGCCTACTTTTTTTATTGCACTGTTGAGAAACTTGTATTCTTTAAAAGTGTGGTGTAAAACAAAGATACACAATCAATATAATTTTTCATATAATTTAACCTTATCCCCAAATGTCATTTTTTTTTTAAGTTCAATAAACATTCATGGAATACACTTATTAGAATAATGAATAAATCAAAATAGTCCTGTCTGTACGAGAACATACAGGCCTACAATATAAGCATCAATATCCAGAAGTGGACAAATAAATCCATTAACTGAACTACCAGGAAAGAGAAAGTGACAGCATGCTTGCCCAGTCCACTGCTTGGGTTGCCAGGAAACATAATTAGCCAAGCCAACAGACAATGTAATTTAACTCCAGGAGCGTTAATGCTGAGACACAGGAATGAATGAGCGCTCAAATTATATAATGCTGCAATGCCACGGTCCTTAATCCTTCCTGATAACAGCTTTAATGTAGCACACGATGATGTACCTTAAATGTTCTTGGCTGACATTTTGGCCACGAGTTAGAAATGGGAGGGAAGAGAGGCTTATTCATCGTCAATTAAATCCACCTGCCAGCTAGACTAAACAAAACCTGAAAGTCCAGACAGCTTGTTTGTCGCAGGTACCCAGGCAAGTGTGAGCTAAACCTCTGATTTCTTGCATTTGGTAAAGGAGATGTGAAAGCTTGAATACAGCAGCTTTATAAATATGTAATGAGGTGTGTGTGTGTGTGCGCGCGCGTGTGTCAGTGTTTATGCCGCTACTCACCATGAGCCACGGTAACAGGGATCTCAGCTTTGGGTTCATTCAAAGCTAAGGTTGTATGTACAGCAGGGGGAGGAGAGCTGGATTGGTCAGGGCTGCCATTGGTCAGGGCAACTGGTGTCTGATTGGAAAGAGGTGTGACGTGGGGGACACTGACTGGCTCGTTTTTCTGCACGTCAGGCTGAGGTGGTCTGGATCCCAAATACTAAACAAAAATAATCAGATAAAGGAAAGAAAGGTAAAAAAAAACTTCTTTTTTTTTTTTAATGACGAGTTAAATACATAATAGATAAACAAACCTAATTTACTGACTATCCCTTGAGCTTAACCCAAAACTAAAAGCCCTAGCAGAGTATAATGAAATGCTTATGCTTTGCCAGTAGACTGATCGCTGAGTACTTGCCTGAACAATTGGAGCAATGCAGTACTGACATGCATTACTCTCATTCTTTTAACTATATGAAAGTCAGACAAGCTCCAGCTGGTTCAGGATGGAAGGTCACATGTCAGTCTACATCAGCCTAGCATAGTCTAGCAGCCTGCATATTAGATTTCAGCATAATTGGAAATATCTGTGCAGATCGAGTGATGTGTGTACTTCCTCTAGTGATAAGAGCGACTGATCCGAGCTCTGGGTTTATCAATGAATCCATTGAACGTTCAAATGCCTAAAAACATCCTAAATATCTTAAAGAACACCCCAAGTACCTCAAAAGTATGTACTGTTAGGTAAATAAGGTACTCCATATGCAGTTGACAAGTTTCAGACCACAGGAATAATTAACCAAATTGATGCAACTACAAGATGTGTGTGTGTGTGTGTGTTCTCTCACCGAGGCAGCATGGGCATAGGTGCCAGCAGCAGCAGAAGCATAGCTGTTGGCAGCAGCTGAGGCGTAGCTGTGTGTCTGTGTGCGAGCTGTCTGTTGTTGAGAGTTGGTAAACACCAGGCTCTGTGTGAGTGGCTCCTGGGACGACGGCTCCAACCCAACCAGGTCAGAGTCCACCTCTGCTTTAGGCAACAGAGAACTCGGATCGACCCTGCAGGATGGAGAAAACAAAAGTTGCCAACGATGTGAGCAGGTTTTTTTTTTTTGGAAACCTTGATGTTTGCAATAATCAAATGTTGGAGTGTTTCTTTAACGTGTTGAAGCAGGAGCTCTTACCCCTGTCCTGGTGTCATGTGGTTCTGTGAGGCATGTGCGAAAGAGGCAGTGAACACTTTGGTCTCGGAAAGCTGTTGGGTAAAAAATGGAATGTAGTCACACATGAGCAGAGGCTAAACACGTTACACTGAAGTAAAAAAAAATAATAATAAAAAAAATCAATAATCCCATGATCAAACGAAAAAAGCGGATGTTTTTTGCTTGTTAATCTAACTGCAGGATAAAACAGCAAAGAATTAAGTCGCTTACATCTTCATTCCAATCTTCTGCAGCCCAGTCTTCCAGATTGTTTCTCCAGTTTCCTATATATATATATACACACACATACACACACACACACACATACATACAGAAGGATTAACCCTTAAAACTAAAGCAGTGTTGATCCGTGAGGTAACAGCACACTGTAAAAAAAAATAATAATAAAAAATAAAAAATACGACAACACTTAAACAGATCTCCTTCTCGTGTGTGTGGATGGCGGAGGTTTCAAACGTCACACTGTGTATTTGGGTTTTCTGATACGCCACAGATACGCAACCACATTAAAGTTATTCTTACTTATAAAACGTGTACATTTTACTGCTACCGGAATATGGAAATGCAGAGCTCACAAAATGTGCATATTATTATTATTAGTCACAGAAACAACCAAAAAACAAAAATAAAAAACATGTGATCTTATAAATCTGTGCTATTTCTTTCTGGTTCTGCAACCAGTTCTTTTTCTTTTTTTTTGGCTGGGAAAAAAAAAAAAGTATGCATCACCCTATATTTCAGACCTGTGGGAAACACTGTCTCTAACAACTGAGACTGAGAATAGCTTTACCTGCTCCCTCAGTAGCGTCGTTGGCCGTCTCTACAGGATCAGCAGAACCAGTGTAATCAGCAGTGTAAAACGTCCTGCACACCCAAACAGAGGAAGGGATACTACTGTAATTTTAATATTAATAGCAATATAATGCTAAACTCTAGAGGACCAAGGGCCAAGACCACTCAGTTACATCTGCAGTTCTAGGACCAGCTCCTCCAATTAATATAAACATACATGTTAAAATAGCAGTCAACAGTTGTCAAGTGATTTGCACAGTATTCAATTTTTACAAGGAAAAGATTGACTATTTTACTGTTGATTGTATTTTTGTGTTTGGCAAACCGTGAAAGGAGTGGAAATTAAGTAAATGGTAATTCATTAAAACCATTCTCTCAACTAAGTAACAGAACACAGCTGATGAAAGCCATACTAAATTTCCTTAATATACAATACAGTCATGTGGATGCTTCCCATATGCAATTAACAGGGACAATGTAGTTACTGGTTATCTTTCCACAGAGCTACTTAAACTATTAATTCAAATGCAACCTAACCATGTGTTTGTAATTGGCTATTACTAGAAAATCACCTCATGGAGGCAGACATTTTTGTTTTGTCTTATGGTTTAGCTATTACCCCCCGAACATGGCTTATCAAACTGATGACTATTTTAAAAACTGTTTAGATATTTTGATGTACACACACCATACTGGGAGCTTCATCTTTTATAAAATGTATCTTGTGCACAAATAAGAGATTGGCAAAATCTTTCACCACAATCTCTTAATGTTTGACTGCATCAGACCTAACAAGAGTGCTTTTACCTTAATGTCCATCCTAACTGCTAAGCAACAGTGATAAGGGCTGTGGATGTGAGTTTAGATCTTTTAGACAATGTAAAGCAAATAACCTATACTCACCCCATTCCCTGAGAGAACCTATTTACACCATCTCCTCTGCCTCTTCCTCTCCCTCCTGCACCTAAACAGAGGCCACGGTTAACACCAGAATACCAGGTATATATGTAAACAGTTTAAAACTGGCACAGGCCAACATGAAACTTTATTTAGACTTGTAGACCGCTCAGTAGAAAATTTTACAAAATAAAAAGTCACTTATTCTTAAATAAGAGCACCAGGGGAGTTAAAGAGGGTCAAAGCATCAAACACGCTGCCCCCGTTTCTTATTCTTTCCCTGGCTTTCATCACACGTCCCAGTGAGCCTCATCCTGGCTGCAGCTGCTCTACTCAATGCATTCCTCTAACCGTGTGGCCTGCTAATGACCGTTACAGTGTGACACAAATAGCAACATAGCAACAAGCACCTTTCCACAACTCAGAACACCTACTGTGGGGTTCTGGTTGAAAACAGTGTTATCAAAACTTGTTTGTCTAGGTTTCGGGGTTAAATTTTAGCGCATTTTTATCCACTAATTGACTGAAAGTGCGGTCAGTGTTGGCTATATTTAAGTTGTAAGAAGTTTCATCAAGTGTTTGAAAATGAAGAACAGTTTTCAAAGGATTATGTAATTGAGAGTTATCATAGTCCCAAGGAAGCCTAAGACAAAGAAAATATACACGTGTGAATTTCTTTGGTAATCCAGCGTATACGTATTCACGCATGCTGACCTCTTCCTCTTCGTCCACGCTCTCCTCTTTCTCCGAGAGTCGAGTCAAATCCATTCTCCTCTGTGCGGCCTACAAAAACAATTTGCACATTTATAACGTTTAAGGAAATATGGCATGCACACTCATGTACACTTCACACAAGCGTACTACACACCTTCCTGGATGCGGCTGGCTCCACGGCCGCGTCTGTTTGGCCCACCGCGGCCCCTGCCCTCCTTGTCGACCCTCCGCTCTTTTGTCTCTGCTGTCACACCTTCTTTGCCCACACTCTTCTTCTTCCCCACCGTTTCCCAGGAGTCCTGACCAAACAGCACATGGTGTAAACAATAACAGACTAACGCTGTAATCTGCATCGTCATAGTTACAATATAGTTACCTTAGTTACACATACAGATCAAGTTAACGTTTGGCAAAGGCATCACAGCAGCCTTGTAACAGAAGCTCGCTTAGGAGTACCAACAGATGGATTATATTGATCTCAAACAATTCTTGGAACCGCACCGAGTGAGGCATGAAATTACAAATGAAAACATTTGAACCCCCGACATGTCCAGGGCACGCCATTTACCTGTGCAGGAACATCCTCCTCCAACAGGAAGTTGATGGCCCTGTTGACATCCCCGTTGCAGTCGTGAAGAGCCACCATGCACTCGTCCTGATTTCGGCTGGTGACCTCAATGAGCTGAAAGACACGCATACGAACATCGGTCAGATCCCTATACAATTTTTTTGGTCTCATTATTGGGGGGGGGGGGGGGTCACACCTACCTGTTTGACTTTCCCTTCAAAATCTGCATCATTTTTGTCAATTATCTGCGCCAGACGAATCTGTTCTGCTGTGGCCTAGATTACATAAAACAGCAACAACACAGATTAATCTCCTTGAAAGCGTATTACTAGTACTATTTCTATAATTGGAGGTATATTTTTGGCCTACAGATAACATATTGCCCGGTGTCTCCGTAGCACTTTCCAGGGCCATATGTGGAAATGTCCCGCAACCCTCCCACTTTTGTTTTTCTCTATCCTCTTTTTGCCCGGATGGACGGACAGGGGTTATGCGTACCTGAATCTGTTTCTGTGGCTGTGAGGTGTGTGAGGTCTGTGGCTGCACTCTGTCCCGATTACCTCGGGTGGCGTCAGCAACCACTGAAGTCATCATAAACAGTATATACAAAATAATGTATGTACAAAGTAGAAAAGTCTGGGGGGGGGGAAAGAAATGAGATGGATAGGTTAAAATTAAAAATGTAAATAAAAGATGTGCAAAGCAAACAACTTTTTTTTTTGTTGTTTAATGACCCAGCGTAAGTGACCGGTGCAAACAGGAGCAGACGCTGCGAGTTGAGTGTAAATGTAAGACTATCACATAGGCTCATGGGCAGCTGCTTAAATATAGCCATCCAAACATGGCCCATGCTGGTGTAGACTTACACCCTCGCTTGCTCAACCCCTCCCTGTGGCAATCCAACAGCCTTAAAAACAACTGGACAGAAAATAAGCATTATGGAACTTCAGGAACTTGGCAGGAACTTCAGCTTCTGTGTTTCTTTTCTATGATGCAGTAGTAACTAGTGCGCAGTACTTTATCCTGCTCCTGATGGCTCGGTGCCAGAAAAACTCCCTTTATCACAGCCATTCAGTCTAGTATGGGTTTATGTCGTCACCAACTACAACGTACAGCTTTCTCTTTCACACCAATATATAAATATATAGCGTTATATATATATATATATATATATATATAGAGAGAGAGAGAGAGAGAGAGAGACACCTAGTTGCTTGGTCACCAACTTAAAACAAAGCCATGCTAGTACATGTCCAAACAGTGCGCACATTCTTTCTTTCAACTTTCACAAATAAATAAAACACTACAATTATTTTTCTTATTTCCTTCTTATAAACACCTTCTAAAATCACGTCGATAAACACGGAATAAACAGTAACTCCGTTTCTCAAAATGCGCGTCAGAGCTGAACAACCGACTAGCCTTAAACGGTTAGCTAACTTTAGCTAAGCTAAACGGCTAACGTCAGCGATAGCAAACTGTTAGCAAAAGAAGCCTCAACACACACCCATGAAAACTTTAAATATGGAAGCATATATTGTTAAACTCGTCAAAAATATAAGTTAAGAAATCGAGTTAAAATATCCAGTAAGTCATATTTACATGAATATGTTGTGAAAAATAATAACTTGGCGGTTGGATAGCTAGTTAGCCAAGTAACTACCTAGCGATCGCACATGCTAGCAATATCCCCCCCCCACCAGACTCGTACCTGACAAAATCGTGTCCCGGTCTCAAATGCCTGTCTACAGACTACGTAGTGCACTAAACACAGTATTATTAGGT
>JAQQZS010000039.1:25242559-25253955 GCA_030068045.1 Platyallabes tihoni | reverse complement strand
GTGCCCTGCGATGGATTGGCACCCTGTCCAGGGTGTACCCCGCCTCGTGCCCTAAGACTCCTGGGATAGGCTCCAGGCCCCCCCGCGACCCTGAATACAAAATAAAGTGGTATAGAAGATGAGTGAGTGAGTGTGTAAGTGTTTCATGCAGAACAATGACAATTTTTAATCAATAAAAGAGTGACATGTCCTATTTCAATTAATTTATTATTTTGCTAAGCACAAAAAGCTATATACAACATAAAACAATATATGCACCAATTAAGAAATTTGCTCACCTCAACTGTTTAGCAACCATAAAAATGCAGCTTGTCATATTACTAAGAAACAAAATGGGTTTTCAGGGCTCTCATGTTTATGAAAAGATAATGTAAAGAGACAGCTATACATTGGACCAAGGGGCAAACTCTGGTTCTGAAAAATGTGTCCAATTTGCATTTCCCCAAATGACCTCAATCCCCATAGACCTCCACTTTAAAATGCACAACTTTGGTGGATGTGTCCTGTTTTTCATGTTGCTCTTTCAGCCATCCCAAGGAAGATCAAGATTTCTTCACAGGTCCACCAAGAAAGTCACACTTATGGACTCCCGTTACTCTCTATTGTTGTTTCTTCTTAACAATTCACCCCCCCCCCCCCCCCAGTCTAGTCTCTAACAACTCTCCCTCCTGCCCTTACCTTTTCCATTGTTCACGTGACACCAGTCGACCTCTTCTTTTCGAACTGCTCGCTCACGCACCGTTGGGGGCAGCATCACACACTCGGAGGCCAGAGCTATCCACTCCCTCCGCGTGCGCGAGCTCGCAGACGCCCCTGATTGGCTGTAGAGTCGTGATTAATGTGGGAGCACTAAGTACCCCTCATCCCTCCCCTCTGAGAGAGCTCGGCCAATTTAGCTCTCTTGAGACCTCCGGCTGTGAGAGGTTACAGCATCACCCGGGAACCGAACCAGCCATCGCCGGATGATAGGGCGAGCACTTTACCACTGCGCCACTCGGAGGCCTGGTCCAGTTTTTTTTGTACAGAAACTGACAGGGACTAGCAACTTTTTCCAAAAATACTCTCTACTGTTATTTTATTTGGGGAATCAGGGGTAGCTCAGTGGCTAGAGCATTGGCCTATGGATCGAAAGGTCCCAGGTTCAAACCACAGCACCACCAAATTGCTCCTGTTGGGCCCTTGAGCAAGGCCCTTAACTCTCAATTGCTCAGATGAGATAAACTGTAAGTTGCTCTGGATAAAGGCATCTGCCAAATGCTCAAATGTAAAATATCCCCTCACAGAAAACATCACTATATCAAAGATCACAGACATTTTCAAAATTATAGTGCATATTGATCAAGAGCAACCCTTTGACCCTTTAACATGACATATCATTTTTGGCCTTTGCATATTACAGTATGTGACGTTTTTCTTTTGCTATATGTGTGTTAATTGTAGGCCAGCATTTGGAGGGAGAGACTGTGAGGGAGAGGGAACAGAGGCTGAACTTTGTAATCATCAGGTACATTTCAACTGGTAATGTTTGCAATACATCTCAGCTAATGTGTGACCAATGCATGTGTGACCAACATACATGCTGTCCCAACAAGAGACAGATATAGCATATAAAGCACGAGAATCAGTATTCCTGCACAAAAAGCAAGTTATTTTGTTAATAACTGTATGTCTTAGTGGATTTGGTGACCTACTTGATGATGTGTTGCTAATAGATTTAGATGCTTTTTTCCTGTCTTGTGCTTTAAAGATGAAATCAGGAATCCATATCTGACCTTTGTGTCGGAGTTAGAAGTGTGAGTTTCACATGCCTGGTGACCTTGTGATCTCTTGTCCTGTTATAGCCATGTGAAAGTAACCAGCATAAGTTCATGGCCCAGCAGTGCTCGGATACAGACCATCAACCCCTCATGCTTTCTGCATATTCAACCACTGCGCACTCATGGATACCTGCAGTTGGTTTCATTTCAGGTCAGCTGACCTGCAGAATAATTATCAAAGATACTGTTTATCATAATAACATAAACGTTCATGTTGGGTCCTGTGATTTTTATTCAAATGCTTTTCTCGGTTTCTGTCTCTCTCGGTATGTGGTAATAAGGTGACGCTCAGTGTAAGCTGATGTGTCGCTCTCGTGAGCAGGACTTCATGGTGAGTCGTGGGGATCAGTTTATCGACGGGACGAGGTGCGAACTCGATGGCCCTGTCACTGCTGGCTCCGTAACTGCTTGCCTCAACGGGAAGTGCAGGGTAATGTCAGAGTCAACTCTGTGGTCCTGTACTGTATGTTTCCAGATCTGTAATAATCAAGCATGTCCTTCCTGTGCTTGGTGGGTGTCCTCCTGGTACTCCAGTTTTCTCCCACAGTCCAAAAACCTGCTAATTGCCATTCCCAGTGTGAAGGGTGTAAATGAGTTTGTGAGTGTGTGTGCCCTGCAATGGATTGGCACTCCATCCAGAGTGTACCCCACCTTGTGCCCTCTCCTGGGATAGGCTCCAGTCCCCCTGCGACCCTGTATACAGGATAAAATGGTATCAACGATGAGTGAGTGAATGAGTGAGTGAGTGATTGAGCTTTATTTAAATGAACTGTTAGGAAATATTATTTTAAACATCATTAGTACTATTAGATAGATAGATTAGATAGATATAATAGATATATTAGATATATATAGATTAGATAGATAGAATTTCCCTTGCTAATCTGAACAGAACATGAGGTAAACACTGCCAATGTTAATGCATCATATAAAACTCAAGGGATAAGGAGTTACAGCAGTTAAGAGTCCCTGTGGTCTTCTTTTAGGTGTTTGGCTGTGATGGTGTGTTGCACTCAGGGAAGGTTCAGGATGTTTGCGGGGTGTGTGAGGGAAAAGGCAACACCTGCCAACTTATTACTGGCTCTTACACAGGTGGAGAGGCCAACGGTAGTGAACCTTTTATTTTTCTTATCTGCTGAACATTTTTCTTTATGTGCATACTCTGATTTATTTCCGCTTTGCTTTCATTTCAGAGTATGTCACGTTCCTCATTCTGCCAGTGAACGCCTCACAGGTTCACGTTAGTAACTGGAACCCAGTTTTCACACATATGGGTAAATGCTGAAAAATAGCCTTCACATTACAAATGTTTCATATTACTAGTGTATGTGTTTCCATATTCAAAAAATCTACAATTCTGGTTTTGTGTAGCCGTGCTGGTGAATGATGAATATATAGTAGCTGGAGCTGGAGATATAGCATTAAACACTACCCACCCTTCACCTTTAGAGGAGAACCACATGATCTATAATCTCTACCTCACCCCTGATCTTCTACCTCACACGGAGGAGCTCATTCTGTCTGGACCCATCTCAGACAAGATTCACATACAGGTGGGTTAGTCATGTATCTGTGAACATTTCAACCAGAATTAAAGTATTAAAGGATTCTCAAAGTATCTAAGAATACAATTATTTTGTGTTATCGGTCACATGTATTCTCAGGTATATCGGAAATATGGAAGGGAGTATGGAGACATCACAAGCCCAAACATCACCTATCGGTACTACATGCCTGACGCTGAACCAGTGGGGAAGATAAGTGAGGGTCGATGGACCACCGTCGTTTCATCTTGTTCTGTAACCTGTGGCTCAGGTAAAAGAGAAGGCCAAAAGCAAGAAATTATATCCATGTTACAAGTAATGATTTATGGCTCACATTCTCATACAATGGGTCTAGTTTGGGACGGATCCAATTTCCAGACTTGGAGTCCAGAAAAGATTGATTTCAACATACTTGCATGACCTGGTATTGAAGTGTGTGTTTCCCAAGAATCATGGAAGCACAAGTATCACAGTAAACACTTGCTCGACTTAAGATGATGGTAGCTCTTTTTTAAGCCTTTATTTGTTCCAAACACATTACTGCAGCATGAAATTCTTTTCCTCACTTATCCCATCTTAGGAAGTTAGTGTCAGAGCACAGGGTCAGGCATGATACAGTGCCCCAGGGTCCAGGACCTTCTTCAAGGGCCCAACAGTGGCAGATTGTTGAAGCTAGGGCTTGAACTGCTGACCTTCTGATCAGTAACCCAAAGTCTTAACATGCTGAGCTACTAATTCCTCAAAAGCTTTGTGAGGTCTAAGGAAATTGCACCTAGTTATCTTTGAACCAGGGTTAATATAAGTAACAAAAAAGTAAAACTACTCAAGAATTAATCAACTTCAATGAAATGAAACATTAACATGAACATTAATTCTACCATAGCAGAATGCTCAGAAGATGTAGATAATTTTTTGTAACAGCACTGCTCAGACAGTTCAACTGCAACGCATGTTACAGTTCTATGCCAATGTGCAAATTATTTTTTTAACAAGTAGTAACAGCTCAAACAAAGCTATTAACCAAAGAAAACAGAGATTTCCCAAGGAAATGTTTATACAATATTTATTGAAATGGAATAAGTCTCCAGTTCCAGTGCTTTTTAACAGACAGTGCACAATCAAGTTTCTTGGTAAAACGAGAAGCTTTTTTTTTTTTTTTTTTTACTTATTAAGTTAAAGATAGAGAGAGAAGGACAATTACAGTTGCTGAAATTGTTTATACCTGTTATAATGTACAGTAAGCAATAAAAGGAACTGACTTTATAGATGTCATACATTTCATGGATGTTCCAGAGAATGAACTTGGAAAATTAAAATGGATGAAAAAAATGTATCCTTAACAAATCATTTAAAAACAATTGCCATATTGTTATGTAAATGTTTTAGCATCAGTAGCCCTTAAAACTATTTTTTTTTAAATAAACATACTGTATATAGGGTTCATGATTGTACAGTATAGAGTGACATATTCTGATTTTCAGCACAGCCTGGGCAATATGATGGACTTTGTATAGTTGGTTAAAATGAAATACAATTCTTTCATGTGAACCCACTATACAAACATGACTGAGCAAAAAAAAAAAAAATTTAATTGGTCACATAGGCAAAAAAATAGCATAGATACAGTACACATGATGTTTTTCTGGTTGTTTTCAGTTGATTCTATTACCAAAATAATAATAATAAAAAAAATGACATGTTATAAAAGTAATGATAACTTTTATTCTGATATATAATTAAAAAAATGACATGTTATAAAAGTAATGATAACTTTTATTCTGATATATTTGAAAACCCAAATACACAGTTTGATGTCTGAAGTCTCCTCATTAACACAAACTGGCAAAGCTTCCATATAAGCACTTTTTTTTGTTGTTGTTGTTGTTATCGACCTGTGCTGTGTTGCTGGAACAGATGTCTCCTGCTTGGGTTTTAAGGGTTTTAAAAGCAAAAAAGTGCCTCCCTGCTTGCTAATGATAAGACAACATGTGGTGTGGAAATACAGGGAAATCCTTCCAAGTCCACAGGGCTTATCACAGGGAATAAAATCAAAACAAACAAACAAAAAATTACATATGCATACAGGAAATCACTAAACTGTACTACTGTAGACCCCTTCCAGTAGTTATGTCACTGTTGTGCTGAAAATGTTTTGAATCATTTATATTAAGGAATGTGAACATAATTGGTTTCTGGTCTTACAGGGATTCAGAGAGTTAGTCAGGAGTGTGTTGACCTGAACACTCAGGAACACTTGGAGGAGCAACTTTGCAGCCCAGTTACCCCAAAACCAGTTACCCTGCAGCCATGTCACCTACCTGACTGTCCACCCAGGTAGCCTCAGCTCATCTTATGATTTATATTCACATACATTCTGTTCTGATATGTACTACATGAAATGTCTGTCTGTAATTTAAGACAAAATTTCAAAACAAAATCTTTTTTAATGATGCAGTATCTGGCATATTTCCAAAAGTATGTGGACACCCCATAATGAAAGACTTCATGTCTTTTAGGCACACCCATTTCTAATAGGTGTATAAAATCCAGCATTTACCTACCATGTATTGTTCATAGACCAATATTTGCAGTAGATTGTGTCATAATAAAGAGCTCAGCTCAGAACTTTAAACATGGCACTGTGACAGCATGCAACCATATACGTTCATATGCTTTGCTGTTCCGGCATGACTTTGCCCCTGTGCAGCAAATAAGGTCCATAAAGATATGGCTCGATCAGTTCAGATGAACTAGATGAACAGATGTACTAGATGAACTCTAGGGGTGCACTGGGGGAGCAACCTTTTGTTAATGCCCATAGATTTGGAATGAGAAATCCAATAGGCTAATCTACGTAGGTGTAATGCGCAGGTGTCCATATACTTTTGGCCACATAATTTATGTCAATTTTGTCAGCCCTAACTGCATTCCCATACAGGCCATAGCTACATTAATAACCTTCAGAAAAAAATACACACACTGGTGTCTGGCACTTTGTTTCCACAGTTGGGTTGTGGGTGAATTTGGTCCTTGCAGCGCCCCCTGTGGAGTTGGAGAGTGGGTTCGTTCTGTGTCCTGTGTGCAGAAACTGGGTATGAAAAAAGTAGCATTGCCAGATTCTGCATGCTCGAAGATGACCAAACCCGCAGGAAAAGAAATCTGCAACACTCAGCTCTGCCCTGCCCGGTAAAGCATCTTACAAAGCATATTACAGTGGAACCTTGGATTACGAGCATTATTCGTTCCAGAAGCAGGCTTGTATTTCAAAACACTCGTAAACCGAATCGATCAAAATCAATATCAAAATTATAATTTTAAATACATAAAAATAATTAACACAAAATATAAAGTAAAAGTAAAACAAATTAACCTGCACTTTACCTTAAAAAAGAAAGTTAAAATAAATCCAGACCGATAAGTGTTTCCGTTTGTGCACGCCAGCGCTATGTATGTGTGTGCTTTTGCTTTACACGCGTGCTGTACACACACACATACAGACACAAAATAAAATATGTTTTACACACACACGTGGTCACAGTATTATAGTAAACAGTATACGCATGCACGAATGTTGATTATACCAGTAAGAGACGCGCACCAAGACCCAGCAGGGGAGACGATTACTCACAATTCCGCAACGCAAGAGAGAAAAACCGTTGGTTCAGTTGTTAGCACGAGACGCTCGGCGTCAAAACAAGAAGCGCATGCGTGATACATGATACTCGGTACTCGTAAAGCAAGACTTGTTCATTTTCCAAGTCCAAATTTATTAAAAATCTTTGCTCGTCTTGCGGAACACTCGCAAACCGCGTTACTCGTAATCTGAGGTTTCACTAGCTTTTTTTACGTGGTACATTGTATACATGACTTTTGGATAATGTAATAGCCACCATTACAAATAATACATAATTTTAATGAAGGCAAAGAGCCCCATGGTCTGTCCTTCCTGATTTTCGAAAATTTTACCTTTCACTTTGTTTAAACTTATTTTGATGCACATTTTTCAATACATGACTCCAGATGTATGTACGTACATAAAGGTGAATGTGTGTTTTGCAGATGGCAAGTCTCAGAGCCTGGTGAGTGTTCAGCTATGTGTGGCCCAGGTGAGGCTAACAGATCAGTGTCCTGCATCCGCTCTCACCGTGGTGCTGATATGAGGATAGATGAAAGCTTCTGTTTGCACCCCAAACCTTCGGAGCATGTTCCGTGTGTGGTGAATGTGTGCCCTATTGGCTGGGAAACACAAGAGAAGGTAAAGCTGATGGGAAGCACGCTTCTACTTCTACTAGGTTCTATCATGTCATTTCTAGCACGTATATTCTTAAATGCTAGTGTACTGTATGATGCATAAGTAATGTTTAATGAAATGGAGTTGTAATGGACTAATGTGTCTTTCAGGATCAGGAAGACCACAAAGGGTCACCTTCTGTAATACTCCGGTCCAAAATAATCACAGTATTTGTCTGGAGCCCTGTGATTGGGCATTGCACTAAGACTTGTGGAAATGGTATACAAATACAAATAAGTTAAATCGCTTAGGATATTAATCTCTTAAGTTCTACAGGACTGTCCATGCATTTCTTACATGTGTGTATGTAGGTACTCAGCAGATATGGTTCTCCTGTGTCAATCATCAATCACGACTAGATGTCCCAGAGTATCTTTGTGATCGCTTGAGTAAGCCTGAACCGTATACAAAGCTGTGTGTCCAGTCACCCTGCCCTGCCGTGTATGTGTACACCAACAACAACTTAGTAGAATGTTTTTCTTTAGACGATTATATTAAATACATCTGTGCAATTATTATCTTTGCACGATAGGTGGCGCTACATACAGGGAGAGTGCAGTGTGTCATGCGGAGGTGGTGTAGCGAGACGGTTGCTGTACTGCTCCCAGATGACTGCAGAGAGAGATGAGGGCATGGAAGTAGTTCTATCAGATGCAACCTGTCTCCCTGCCTCCAGACCTCTAGATGTTGTCCAGTGTAACACCGAGCCCTGTCCAGCAAGGCAAATAAATCCACCCATCTATTCACACACCCAGTGACTTGCATAAGTATTCACCCACTTGAGCCTGTTCCTTGTTAAGTAGCGAAACAGGCTCACATTATTCATTTTATCAGAAAATTACTGTAATTAATTAATGTGTTAATGTGGTATGTTGGAGCAGCAAATTCAAATGTCATGTGTGCCAGATGTTTTGTTTTATTCAGTGTGTTTATGGTCTAGGTGGCAGGTGGGTGAACAAGGACCATGTTCAGTGTCCTGCAACATGGGTGTAGCATTAAGGAGGGTCTCGTGTGTCCAGTTCGATGGAAAATTGGAAAGAGAAGTCGAGGATGAGCTTTGTGAAGAAGGCAAGAGGCCTCCTCTCACAGTACCCTGCTTCTCCCAGGCCTGCTCCTTCCACTGGCATGTACAGGAGTGGAGTGAGGTATCATCAGACCATGCAAACATATTGTATTTTGTGTCAAATCTGCGTTGTACCAATTCATGTGAAAACCACTGCATTTCTGTTTCCATAAATTAATTCTCACTGGCGAAATGGTGTGTATAGAAGATGAGTGAGTGAGTGAGTGTTTGGGCTGTCGGAGGAAACCAGAGTACCCAGAGAAAACCCACCAAGCACAGGGAGAACATGCAAACTCCACACACAATGCACACGGCCTCTGTAATCGAACCGTCAGCTCTGGAGGTGTAAGGTCACAGTGATAATCACTATGCCACCATGTCGCCATATGGAAATCTGTTAGAATTTTAAAAAAATTGCTGCCTGTCTGCAACCAAGAATATCAGGGATTAATAGGTTACTATGTTTACCATCCCTTGGGGAAGAATGGTGGTGCATTGGGTTACATTGCTGCCTCACAGCTCCAGGGGCTTTAATATCTGTATGAGGTCACGAAGAGTCGCAAAATGACGGAACGACTAAAAACAAACAAATAAAAAACTTTACTATTTATGTAGAATTTTTTCACATATAGTAAGTCCTTGTCCCTCCACAGATAGGGTTTCATGAGTTCTTTAGTTTCCTTCCATCTCCCAAATACATGCCTGTAGATGGATTATGGATTAGCTGTGAATGAATATATGGATGTGTGCACATGGGGTCCTTCAATGGACTGCTGTCCCACACATGGTGAAGTTCCAGCTCACAAACACAATTTCCTTCAAAGGTTCCTGATCAGGACAAAATGGTTGCTGAAGATGAACAAAGGATGAAAGATCCTCCATGGCAGTTATTTTTAAGTACAGTTCACTCAGACATGATGATGAAATCTTAGCTTTTCATTTTCTGATAGAAATGTGGTAAAGTCTTAAAAAGGTTTCTCATTTATCCAAACCTTCTCTCGCTCGAGCAATCAGCACCATGTGGGTGGCAAAGGGGTAATTCTGTATCTACTGCAGGTCTATTGTCTCTAAAGTCCTCCATATCTCTCGCCTTTTTGTAGTGTTCAGTCTCTTGTGGCTATGGGATCCAGTCTCGGACCGTTTCATGCCTTGGGCCATCCAGCCCTCTACCCATCACGCCCATCCTCTGTGTCCACCTTCCCAAACCCATCACTATACAGGCCTGCTACAGTTCCAACTGCTCCACCCCAGGGGCAAGCACTGCTCCTACCGAGGAACCCTTGAGCAAATTGAGTACATTGAAACTCTTAGATGATGAAAAAAGGAACATGTCTGCCCCTGCTGGAGAGATAGAGAAGTTCTCAGAAGTTCAACCTACAGTACCAGTGTTGAGGAGCACAACAATATTGTCAACACAGCCTCCACAGAGCAGTTAGGTGGCAAGATGTGGGCACCATAATTTACATGGATATGCAAGATAAAATTTGTGAACAAATTAAAGTTTTACAGTTTTAATTAAAGAAGAACCATAACCTTTGAAGTTAAATCTATAGCTTTCATATTTAGCAATATTAAAGAGCATAGTAAATCTCTTGTAATTGTAAATGACAATACAATAATGCTACTAGATGGTTGATTGCAGGGTGGACCATTTGACACTAAAAGTTGAATCTTCTTATTAATAATATCTGTAAACATTCTGCTGCAGGTCTGTGTGGGCAGGTCTTTCTTCAGGACACAGGAATCATCGACCTACGGAATGTCAGCAAGAGGCGGTGTTTCATCTCTATCGGTCGTCCTCTTGATGAAGTTATCCAAATCAAAATCGAGTCCAGCTCTCTCAATTGCAGACAGAGTGAGTGACCAGCTAAATCTGCTTTTAGACCATGCAAGGCTGTGGCTTAATGATTCATATTCTGTGTGTCTGTGTGCTTGTTCAGAGGAAAATCTTGCCCTTTATGAGAGAAAGTCTCTGAAGCAAATATGTGAAAGGTTGACTGGAAAGACACTGACTTCACGTTCGAATGTTCTGTTGGTGCGTCAAAGCCGTGTCACACCTGGAAATGGAGTACTGCTTTCCTATCAAAGTAAGAAGAACATGAAGAAAAGCCATCACGAAGGTTGGTCAAAATAGATAGATTTGTTTTACAAGTTTTTGACAAAAGTAAGACTCTATTTTATGGCAATTGTTTTCAGAACAAATCAAAATCAAACTGTAATTTTTGGTAAATTGAATCTCTGATTTGAGGATCTGCTTCAATCTTCAGATTGTGATGTTCAGCTGTTCTCTCCATCTGGTTTGATTGAGAACCCAGTTAGGACATCATCATCCTCATCCTCCAGCATGCAGACTTGTCGGGTGTTCATCGATGCCCCGCCTGCACTAAAGATACAGATCAGAGTGCTGTCTTTATTTAATACAACATCTTCAGACTCAGCATATGTACTGGTAAGAGAACCTAAGACTGGTCGTATTTCGAGCTTAAATCCTACTGCACTTCTTACACATACAACTTACCATATCTAAAAGAGATACCATACCTAAAAGAGGTGCAGCCGGGTTGAGCAAAAGTTATATTTATTTACAAGTTACATGACAAGCTATGGGGCGGCGCGGTGGTGTAGTGGTTAGCACTGTCGCCTTGCACCTCCAGGGTCTGGGTTCGATTCCCCGGCCAGGC
>JAQQZS010000039.1:25171698-25182102 GCA_030068045.1 Platyallabes tihoni | reverse complement strand
AAACATTTTGTGTGACAAACATGCAAAAGAATAAAAAATCAGGAGGGGGCAAATAGTTTTTCACACCACTGTATATCTCTCTGACAGCGTTGTTTGTTTATTTTTCAGCCTAATGATGGGCTCCTTCACTTGCATCTGTTGACAGACGCAATTCATGACCAGCCAACAAATGCAAATCCAGCACCTGGAAATCAATGTCAGACCTTTTATCCTCTTAACTTGTCATGATATAACTAGAGGCCACACCTGGCCATCAAGCTGCTTAACAGTCAGTTGTTTAAATTTTTTTAATGTATTTTTTTTTTACTATGAAAATTGACGGGTGAAATGTTACCCAAAAATGGCTATAATTACTAAACTGTTGGAATGGAATATTTTTGTTCAGCCTTTTGAAATAAATAAAGCTTTACATTTCAGTCACATCTTGATTGCTTCATTTTAAATCCACTGTCGTGGCGTACAGAAAAAATAAAAAACACTTATGGAGAAGATTGTGTGTGACCTGAAAGGGACAAGGCAGTAAGACTCTGAGCATTTGAAAGAGTGTACATCGTCGCATGCTGTAAAACCTCCATTTGCATTCTGTCTCCTCGTTAAGCTGTTCCAGCGACGAACGAATCAGACAAGCAGGAGTCACTGACCAGCTCATTACTGCACAGTCAGAACAGCACCCTGAAAAGCCTGACCAAAGCCATGGAAGGAGTGATGGATGTTAAAGAAGGTGACTTGAAGAACGCAGGTAAGAATGCCTGAAATGGTAAAGTCTATCCCTGTTCCAGCTCTCTCTCTCATACACACCTATTGTACATATATGCTCCTTTTCTGTGCAGATGCTCTGTTAGACGCTGCAGCAGTCACTAAAGGGAAGGAAGAAGATGCCATCGAGTACGACAACGACGGCGAGATTGAGAAACGTTTGTCTAAACTAAAAGGTGCAAATTTCTATTATTGAATATGGAAATGTGGAAAATATGGAATTGGAAATATTCCAAGAAATTTCCAGCCTCATGAGTATAGTACTGAAGGAACAAAACCAAAAATAGTTAAAAATACTTTAACAACAAAAGACTAAAGTTAATATTAATTGATGGTTTATGAGGTGAAATACTGAAATAGCAGGAAATAGGTTGGACAGTTAACGCCTTGATATAATTCTCGCACAGTCATTTGCATGACGGTAAACAATTATTCACTGATTGTTAATTAAAAACAAACGGCAGATGTTGAGTGAATGCTTGGCACAACTTAGTTGGATAAACATGTTCTTCACATGCGACAGCCAGAATAAATCTGCAGGGTGTATACCAGCTTGTAAGCTTACAATGTTGTTTCCGTCTTGTTACTCTTTAGTCAGAAAGACACAGTGTGTGGCAGGAAACGTTTCGTCCTGAGACGTTTCTCCACTCTAGGCAAGATGTAGGTCTAAATACACAGGTTCTGGTTTATTCCTTACACACAAACCCTCAAGACAGTACCAAAAAAAATGACCAGAATATGAGTGGAAGAAAATAGAAATAACAGGTAATACTTTAAGCAAGTTGCATTATGGCTGTTGTACTGATTATAAATAACAGTTCACACCCAGTTCATTTTTTCATCTGATTCGTTTTAAAGACATAATTTGGCCTTGTTGTATTTCTAGATGTGTACTTAAGCAGTTAGAATGAAATGCACCATAGTAGCATTTCTCAAGGTCGTTCTCGACAGTATCTCTTCACGATTGAAGTCCTGGAATTTACCCGTCCCATCAGGGAAGAAAAACTAGATGTGATAACTTGGTCATTTAGTACAATCAGGTCGTCGGCTGACTTCATTTTATTGCCACATAACGTTGTTAAGCCTAGACCCGATCAACTGACGCGACCCCAGATCATATCAAGAGGCTTGTTGTACAGTGGAAACTATACATGATGGGTGCATCGCAGGGTAAACGACCCTGACACACCGATCACTCTGGAATAGGGTCAGTCTGAACTCGTCAGACCACATGACTTTTTGCATCGCACCAAAATCCAGTCTTTATGCATCTCTCACAAATTGAATGATTAGTCTAAATAACAAGTGGTTTTCTTGCAGATATACGATTGTTTAGTCCCAATCCTGTGAGTTCTCATCACATTGTGTGTGTGTGTATGGAAATGGTCTTCCTTTTACTATTAAATACAGCTCTGGTTTTAATGTAAATTCTTTTTACCACGAGTGTCAAGACGTCTAATCTGTTCTTTATGGAGCAAATAAATGCAAACCCCAAAGTCGGGAATGTAAAACAGTCGCTCTTCCTCTACAAGTGATTAATCGGCCAGACTGCTGTTTTGTTTATTTAAAGTTAGTATTGAGATTAAATTGATATGATCACCAGCCATGCTTAACTTCAATAACTTCAATCCTGTGATAGTTTCAACACTGAATCTTGACAGCTAGACAAACACTTTATAAGCCTAATTCTAATCCCCTAAGCCAGGGGTAAGCAAGTTCGGTCCTAGAGAGCCGCAGTCCTGCAGATTTCAGCTCCAAACCTAAAAAAAAAAAAAAAAAAAAAAGGAATGAACTTGTCTACCCCTGCCCTAACCCTGTTAACAAAACAATCATCTGAAGTTGTTTCAAACCAGCGTAATTTTGGCTCGAGTCCGCCCAGCCGGACCAGGAGTTAATCTAGTTTGCTGTCTAGTCTTGATCGTGTTCATGTTTTTTTTTTTTTCCCCACACAGATGATAAAGCGGCTGCACAGGAGTTTGATGAGGAGATGGCCGACTACAACGGCGATGATGAAAACGAACCCGAGTTTGAAGCTGACAAACAAGCGCAGCTCGCCGAGGTCTAACACAGATGCCCCCCCACACACAGGCTCACACTCGTGCCTGGAGACTGGTGTTAAACCCCTCCATCCTGTTCCTGCTGGGCTAAATGGCTCTTACCCCCACCCGCCTGCTCAAACGCCGTTTGTATGATCGCAAGCAGGCGCGGAATTTACGTTACTGTTCAGTTTTGCTGCCGTCTCATTCCACGTTTATACCGAGTCTCCTACTTGCACATGATGATGATTTTCCAACATATCAAATGTCATAATGCTGAAGAAGGATCGAGTACTGAACCGTATTCATGAAGCTGAAGTTTTTATACCCGACACTGAAAGCAGACGTGTGGAAGTTGCACTTCGTCGGATCTGTAATAAACCGCTCACACTGGATGGATGTAGCGCACAAGAACCGGTGCCAAGTGAATATTTTACACGCGCAGTCTGCTATTAATGGAGAAACAGAATAATTTATTTTTAATCTAGCATTCCTATGCAAAGTTTTTTTTCCACAAGTTTGTATTTGTGTAGTGCAAAAAACTTTGCAAAAAACTATTTTTTTTAAATGGATGTTACTGCACCGCAAAAAAATATAGATTCCAGAGATCTTAATGTGTAGTGTAAAAATGCGGTGCATTGTGTCTGATTCAAGACGTGGCCCAAGAGCTCTATCCACACTGCTAGCTAGAACGTGTTAAGGGATAAAATACTTTGTGCCGAAGTTGAATATATTTCCCCAACACCATACTACAAAATGTTTTTTTTTGTTTTTGTTACTCAATTACATCAAAGAAATTTTCCAAGTTACAATTTAATTTTTTTACATTCCATGAAACAAGTCGTCTATGTTAAAGCAGTTCTCAATGATCTTTCACTCAACACCTGCTTTTTGTCCTCTTTTGACCTTTCAACACTGGAGACTCTTTCCATAAATGTTCAACAAACTGTATATAACACGTTCTTGATATAGATATATCTAGAACAGAAGTTTTGAGGGAAAAAAAAAAAGTATCTTTTTTGTATAGAAAGCTGATTCTGGTCAGTATAGAATAAAATAAAGTCTGAAAAAAAAATTGATTGACAAAACTCCCACCAGCTAATCGCAGACCTTTCTAGAAACCCTGCTAATCTGAATGTATGTACAATTGATCCTTTAAAGTATGACCTTTTAACTTATTCCCATTCCACTTCAATCAGTAACAGTACAGTTGAGTGTGTGCTTGCTAGGAAACACAATTTCTTGAAAGGAAAAAAAAAGACAAAAAACAAAAAGCTAGACTGTATTTAGAGCCAGACTTTTTTTTTTTTAATTGAAGTTCTGTTGCATTTTTCCAAAAATTGTTTTCATTTAATAATTGTCAATAAAACATAATCCTTAATAACTGTCTTTACAGTAGTTGTTTATAAGAAGGAAAATAAGTTCGGCATGATGTTTTAATTCAAAAGTAACAAACGAGGACAGATGTACACATTACAGTATACACACACACACAAGCTAATGGATAGACCTTCATTCACTTGTGCTCTCACACACAGTGCCATCTGTATACAAACTGGGCTATTTCACAACATATAGAAACCTTGATCTGTGTAATAGTCCTGTCTAAATTAGAACACAGACTCTTTCACCACAACGACTTAACAGTCTTAGTCACGTTGTGATGTTTGGAACGAGTGATGTGACCTGACGCTCAGACGTTAACTGCAACAAAAATGACCCGGTCAGCGGAGCGGCTCGAGGGAGACACGAGCCTTTGAGATGTCGTCAGATGATTTTGACTATAGGGAAGTACTTGTGTGCGGAGAAGTCGAATTCAGGGAGGGCCTAAAGAAAAGAAGGTATGAGGACAGGATTAGAGCTTGAGGTCATGTTATTGGGAGTATGCATTAGGAGGTGATGCTGCTCTCTACCTTGGTGTCCTTCTTGTGTCCTCCAGCTAGCAGCTTCATCACAACGATGTTGGGTTTGGCCACTTTGAGGATACGATTCACCTGGACGAACGGAATGATGGTTAATGCATGAATCACATGTACAAAAGGTGTTCAAGTCAAACCAGACTGGGACTTTTGGTTGCGCTGAATAATTGAACAGTAATGAGAGTTAAAACTATTTATTTCCCTATATAATCTCTTGCAACACTAATGCAATTGTCACTGGTGCTTGGAAACCATCAATGTAGAAAAGAAGTCTTCTTTAAATGGCAAGCAGTTTTACTCCATCATCCTTCACAAGTCCCGGTTTGATTTGAATGCCCCTCGTATTAAAATTGAGACGTAAAGCACTACTGTATCGTTTTTCTCTGATTGTATTTTTCTTTTCTTTTCTAGCAACCATACAGAACATAAATAACTCATGCAATAAATAATAAAATAAAACAAAAAAAACATTTAAATACCATTTCAGTAAAATACTTTTACATACTGGTGTGTCAATTTCAACTTTCAATTATTTAATGACATTTAATAAATTTTACTTATTTATTTGATGGCAGTTATTTACAGCTGGAAAAATGACCATATTTAATAAATAAATGTCAGTAAATATATATTATTAATAATAGGAAAGTAATCATCTAAATCTTCCTGCTATATCTATCGAATCAGAACTTCACCTCGGCGTCGGGGCTGGTGACGTTTTCCAGGATGAGTTTGGCCTGTTGGAAGTGTTTACTGGCCGCCATGTACAAGTCGGCCGAGCGCGGAGGAGGACTGTACTTCTTCAGATCGGACATTTCCTGCGTAACAAAACACTCGTTTAGAGCATGACCGGACCTTTATGATTAGCAGTTGGATACAAGTCAGATAAGGAAGTCACACCTTGAACTGGATGTAGTGCACTGGCGGAGGAGTCACCACGCTGTTGAAGGGTGCGAAACGATGCTCGTAGCGCACCTGCTCGCTGTCCAGCTCGAACTGAGGCTTCCGTACCTTTCCGTCCATGTCTAGGGCTATCATCGTCTAGACGAGAACGGCCCCCGTTGTGTTAACAAGCGATTTTATTTTCCTTTAACACTTATAACTATGAACTGCTCCGCTCCGTGTGTTTTCACTCACCTTATACATTCCTGCGCACATGTTCTGGTACGCTTGGCTCATGGTGATCTCTTTCCCCAGAGGACGAGCTAAGCAGAGATCACCACAAAAAGTAAACACATTCATTCAGCATTTAAACATCGTCGTTATCAGAAGTGCTAAGGGAAGGACAGTTATACCAACAGTCAAAAGTTCGGACACAACTTCTAATTTAATGCTCTTTCCTGATTATTTCTTTCTAATGCTGAAGGCGTCCAAAATACAGTAAAAACTTGGATTGTATGTGAGTAACTCAAAGGTCTGCAAGTGTTTTGCAAGACGAGCAAAATGTTTTACTTAATTTTAACTTAATAAACGAGCAAGGTCTTGATATACGAGTACTGTAGTACGCATGCACTTTGTCTGCCAAGCGTCACACGATCACAACTGAGCCAATTGTTGTTCTGACCATGTGTGCGCGCGCATAAAGCAAAAGCAACTGTAATCGCGGAGAGGCTACTTATTAAAGATCTAGAGTCTCTCTCTCTGTCAGAAAGCAGTGATTCCGTTAAAGCGCAAAACATAAAGCGTAATGCACAAGCATAAATGAGCCTTGGGTGTCCATAATCCTGAAACCGGTTTACTGGTATATAGTTGTTGAACACGTGTAAGGAGATGACCGAATCAGGACACATTTACAGACAGCTCATCTTGAGCATCACGTAGTGAAGGTGAAGTCTACCTTTCTTCTTCTTCTTGCTCTTCTTGCTGCTGCGTCCTTTCTGCTGTTGCTCCTCCAGGATGCGCTCCTCTGCCATCTGAGAGCTGTCGGCTCGGCTCAGAGTGGACATCAGCCACGCGTACAGGAACTCCGACAGGTACCTGGACACGACAGGGAGTGAGTGTCGGTGCTAGGTTTAAATTTTTTTTTACATGACCATCTTAAGTAGTGTTTCAATTAAATATATTAGAGCTAAACAAGCTTAGTAGTTAAAAAAAAAAAAAATTATATATATATATATTATATATATACATACATATATATATATAGATTTGATGTTTATACTCAAGGTTTGACATTTTTTCCCCAACCAATAGACAATTATGTTCCTTATCATTAGAATAGAAACTACTATATATACACACAAGAGGGTGAGTAAAAAAAATATCTGCACTCTGGCTGTAGAATTCATTTTAATTACTGTACCTTATCGAAAAGACAAATACACAAATTGTTCGACACAATCTCCGTGCTTTTCTATACACTTTGTCCATCTGCCAACAAGTTTATTTATTTCCCTTATTTAAAAAAATGTTTTAGGCTGAGCTGTGAACCACAAATGCATTGGTCTTCATAGAGCTGCTTTCATGGGACCAAGCAAAGTGTGAAAGTCGGGATCAGGACTATAGGAAGGGATGCTTTAAAGACCTCAAAACAGAGTGTCTGTCCTCACAAGTTTGCGGATGTGCATCGCCATGCGAGATCACAAAGCCCTTGGATAGCAGTCCTCTGCGTTTAATCAAAAGTTTATGCTTCAGCTCTTCAATAAGCATCTCTCTGTAATGAGCACTGTTGATTGTTGAAGTTTTTTTCTAATAATGTTCTAATACTGGCCCTTGAGAATCCCAGAAAACTGTAAGCATCAAGTTTCCAGATGTTTACTCTCAGGCTCTTAGTGATGAATTCATGTCTCGTCACTAGTAATGATTCTATTTAAGAAACTTTCACCTTCCTTAGAGTATCGGTCCAGATACTACTAACAAATAGGTCCAGATATCCAACTGATAAATAACAGCACTGGGTACATCCTCACATCACAAAAAGTCAATCATTCTTTCATTCACATCACAAGTGGGGAATCCATTTTTGCTCACACCGCAGTTACAAATGAACTGATGTAACACATTCACACCTGCACAGCAGTGCCTGGGGAGACGGTAGCCTTGAACAGAAAGCACTATGGACCGACAGATGTTTTAATATAACTGGAGTGCGGACCATTTTTGACTCACTTGTAATTTTTCCTTTTTTTTTTTAAAATCAGACACGTGTTACACTCGTTTACATGACCTACCAGTAGATGTAGTAGTATTCGTGCATGCTGTAGAGCTCGAGCTCAAAGCCGCTGAGCAGGTAGTGGATCATGATGCGCAGGTTGTGGTAGAGGACCCAGGTGCCCAGACATGCCAGGTGCTGCCTCTGAGGCTCGAGCTTCATCAGGAGCCCGTGCAGAGCTGCGTCCACCTTCTCAGCCTTGACGCGATGCAAAACATTCAAATGTAGCCGATATAATGTATACAGCAGCTCTGTTTCGAAACGGTTAGCGTTTTACACACCCCGTACATACCTCATCCTGCAGGGTGGCAAACTCCTCTAAGATGTGTCCCAGCTTGTCTCTCTGTCGTGCTCTGTTGTGACCGTGGATCTGGATCAGACTGCAGAAGGGCTGTGGAGCACAATTTAATCGTATTATAACTTCTCATTTATCTGTTATTAATTAATAGATAAGGGACACACATTGAAATTTAGTGCAAGCTATCTGCTTTCCAGCACAACATGTTTCTGAAAGGTGGGAAGAAACCGAAGAACCTGGAGGAAACCCACACGGACACAACAGAACAGTATCCTGATCTCAGGTTCATCATATATTATAGCAATTACACCTTTATTAATTAACATGAGAGGAAGTGCTCGTGTGCTGGTTACCACTTGGGCTGTGAGGGCACAACGGCATAGCCTGAGGAACTAACTAACCATGGCTTGCGCAGCTGGCGACTGACAGTGATCAACAGTTACCTTAACAGGGGTGAAAGGTGAGTAGAATAAACCATAAACGTGGTGGACAGTCCTGTAAATCTCTGTTTCTCTTTATATTTCCACTTATTCCACTTTAGAATAACAGATATGTTAACTCACGGGTTCTGGGGTTGAATCCCAAATTGCATTAAATAGAAAACTAGTGTACTATAGTATACAATTACTTGTTGAACACTCCAGGTAGTGCACTTGATCAGGGGTTAGGAAGGGATTTAGGATTCAGCCTTATGTTAGAGGCTAGTTACCTTTGTAGCTCGCCTTAGAAGCAACTATTAAGGAGACGAACTATTAGAACACCTGTGACACTGCATGACACATATACAGGTAGTCCCCTACTTACAAACGAGTCAGATTTGTTCTCAAGTCTGACAAAGTGAGTCTTATAGGCCTTTGACACAGATATACAATGTAAAGCATGCCAATCCACTTGACTGAATCTCTGCTCCCTTTCCCCACATGTGGCCAAAAACCATAACTGCGCCTAAGGAAATTAATCTCACATTGAAACGTGAAGCTCATTGTCTTAAATGCGCATTTAAATCACGAGGACGGGATTTTGTCTCAGAGCTCTTTTCCACTGTATTGGACTGTGAACTCTGTTTTTCTTGAGGATTTTCCTGAAATTAGGATTATTGACTAATGGGAAAACTTTACAGGATAGCTGTTTTCTATCATCGTGCTCCTGGAGTGATTCATTGAAACCGTTGAGGCCGACTCATTTTTCCCCTCACACAACCACCTCCCCACACACACAACCACACACACATACAATATACCGGACTTTGGACAATTTATACATTCACTGACACACTGAAAATACTGCTATATAACTTATAGCTGAAAATATTGCTATATAACTTATTATATATATTGCTATATTTATATAACTGTAAATATTGTTATCTGGTGCAATGCAATGTCTATTTTTCGTACAATACACGTGAGCTACTTCCATGAATTGTTCACATCTACGAATGTTCGTAGAACCGCGGTCTGTTCGTATCTGTGGAAATTTGTCACTCGAATGTTCGTAAATCGGGGACTACCTGTAGTTAAATGTCCCAGTGCTGTTAACAGCACTCATGGAAAAACTCTCGTCCAATCAGATTATTTGGTCAGAACTGTCTGTTGTATAATACAGGTTATTACAAGTACTGGTGAAGTTATAACAGATCACGAGATGAACAACCATACCCGAGAGCAGTGTGTGACGAAGGAGTCGATGAAGTCTTTGGCCTGGTGGTTGTTGTACAGACTGCACCTGAGAGCATAAATGTCAGTTAACAACACATCTGTAACAGCATTCTGAGTGAGAGAAAATTATTTTTTTTTGCTTCAATAATATAAGCGCTCACTTTAGGGACAGAACCGGCGGGCTGACAAAATAGCGCAGAGCGTCTTTGATCATGTCTTGCATCAAGTGAGTCCCGAACACTTTCTTATTGTCGATTAGAAACGTAGTCTACCCCAAAACAAAAGAGAAAACAACTTGAATTAATACAAACAGATCGGACTTGTTCTAGCATCACTCGCTTGTGTTTGAGTGTCATACCTGTAGTAAAGATCTGGACAGTACACAAGGGGACTGCTCACTGAACTCACAGAAGAAGTCCTAAAAATATATATATATAAAATTATATATACAGTGGCTTGGTCTCATCTGACCAGAGCACCTTCTTCCACATATCCAACATATTCCACATAACAAAACATATCCATGTGTTAGAATGGCCCAGTCAAAGTCCAGATCTAAATCCAATCGAGAATCTGTGGCAAGATC
>JAQQZS010000039.1:25086563-25097703 GCA_030068045.1 Platyallabes tihoni | reverse complement strand
GAGCCTGGCCAGGGAATCGAACCCAGACCCTGGAGGTGCAAGGCGACAGTGCTAACCACTACACCACCGCGCCGCCAAGAGTTATTTTTTATAGATAAATTTTAAATGAAATGAAATAAATTTGAATGAAATGGCTCCATGTGTAAGATTTAGCTGCTTTTTAGCTTTTTAGACTGTGGCCTACATAAATCAAATACTTTAAACAAAAACAAAAGCTCTCATCACCCCTTTTTTTTTCTTTCCAGGTATTTTATAAGACTGGTATACTGTATAATTTACTGTAAGTTTCTTTTGCATGACTCATATCCTTAGTGTCAGGAATAACAGAGACAGAGATAGACAGAGAGTGTGCAGGTGCAGACTCATCTTTAATAGCCATTGTGAAACTCACAAACAAACCAGAACAAGATTCATGACATGAACAGGAACTATGAACAGAAACTATAAACATGAGCTAATCGGAAATGCTAGGAAACAACAACATCAGAGTGAAAATAATGATGCAAGACTAACTGAGTGAAATATACTGAAAACCTAGAACGTGAATAGACAAAATGATCTTTGGTAAACACAAATCAGGTGCACATGATTATGGACATGTGCTGATGGCTGGCTGATGCCTGCTGTAATCCATTGTTTCCATGGATCTACCCTGACACTTACAGTACGGCTCCTTTAGATACATAAATGGGTTCTACATGAAAGTCCTGAAAATTTCTGTTTGAGATTCGTAAAAATGTTTTACTTAAGTTTCTAAAGAAGTTTTACTTAATTTCATAAAATTGGTCTACTTAATTTCCTAAATTAGTTCACAAAAAAGTTATATCATCCTGAATTAGTCCTACCTTTCTAACAAAGTTCTACTTAATTTCCTAAACAACAACAAAAAGAATCTTAAAACAGTTTTTACTTGAGATACCACAAGTTCTGCTTGACTTCTAAACCATATAAATTCTACTTATTTCAAAATTAGTTATAGTTGTTATTCCTAAATTAGTTCTATTTGAGAGTTCTACAGTATTTTAAATATTTTCTACTTTTAATTTCTAACAAAGTTTTACTTGATTTCCTAACAAATGTATCTTCTATTCGTTTTATGTATCTTCCTATTTTTTATACTACAACTTCATTAATTTATTTAACTTTAGATTTTTAAATTCCTATTTTAAAAAAGTTCCATGTATCTTCCTAAATTAGTTTAAATGAGATTCCTAAGCTTGTAAAAAAAAAAAAAAAGATCTACTTAGCTTTCTAAATCAGTTCAGTTTTTACTTGAACTTCATACTAAATTCTATTTCATTTATTAACAAAGCTTTATGTATCTTCTGAAAATATTTATACTTGCAATTTTTAAATTAGTTTAACTTGAGATTCCTAGTAATTTCGTAAAAGGAAAAGTTTTATTTAGCTTTCCAAATGGTTTCTGCTTGGGATTTCTAAATAAATTATATACAGAATTTTTTAATATATTCCCCTTACCTTCCTAAAAATTATATGAATAAGATTTACACAATAAGTTGCACGTAGCTTCCTAAATAGGTTCCGCCTGGGATTCAGGATTCTGAACCGTTGCCCAGTTCTGCATCAAAGGGATTTATATATAGTTTTTTTAGCCTTCTTTTGTAAGCATGTAGGATTTATATATAGTTTGATATAACTCTGACATGTCAGTTAAAAATTGTATCATCCTGTAAATGTAAGGCAATTTGTATCACTTAATAGCTCAACTTGAGCTGTTCTCAGGATCTCACAGAATTTCCATATGTGGAAAATTACACAGTTCAAGATCTTCCTGATTTTCCATGACTGCAGGGATGGAAATGCTTTACATAAAACCAGGGTTTCAAAATTAATAAGAGACAATTACTAACAGATAATCACATTAAAATCAACCATCTGCTGAGAAAGAAGGCAAATTTCTCACGAACGCAGTCATGTTTATGATGAAGAAGACAACTAAGCATAAGCCATGGTGATATTTGAGCTACATTTGGACCACCGTGATGATGCTACATATTTCTGCATGTGACAGCACTAAATTAATCCCAGAAAGTATCCCATTACAGGTTCCTCATCAGAAATCAGATTTCCCAATTTGTCAAATAATTAGATGGTTTAACCATTGATGAACTTTTTTGGGCTTGTAATGCATTCTCTGTTGTCCTGACAGTTGTCTTTAAAAAAAGTTTTTTTTTCTTTTACATATATTATTCATTCTCATCACTATATTCTCATCACTTAGATTATGTTTTCTGATATGTTCTTTAGCAGTTCAAATACATACCTCAGCCTCAGGAGTTTAACTGAATAGGACATAATGCCAGAATGGTATACTTGCCAGGCAATCAGATATAATGTGTCAGTGCTGGTAATTTTTTTTCTTTGCAATCAAATATACTAAAAGTGCTAAAATGGCAGAGGAAGGATAAACGCATTTGGTCATGAAATTGCTGTTGATGCAATTTTCTAACAAGGATTTTTTTTAAAGGTTTTTATCATTAGTGGAGATTTGTGCATGATGTGTATGATATTAAATTAAAAGATCTACCTTAAAGACATACTCAAGACCTACACAACTAAGACTGCTTTGGAGAGTGTTAGATGATTACCAAGAATGAATGAATAATTCAGTGCCAGTATGTCATGGGGTTACTGTAAGTTCTATTATGCACAGGAATTACTAAAGGTGTTGGCAGGGTTGAAGGAGTAAATGGCACGGATCACATTTCAAAAAGACAAAGGCTTGAGTCTGAGTGGTTAGTATGATATTACTGATATTACTAACACACTAATAAGAACCTAAACCAAAAAGTGCAAAAGTAGTTGTAATATTCTGTGTTAAAAATCGATTGTTAAAAAAAAAAAAAAAATTCCAAAAGTTTTTTATTCCCAAACTCACTTTCACTGTTCACTCCGCTTGTCTTTCCGCTTGTCTTTCTTCACCACATAAAATTCCACTTATGCTATTGAAATGATTTTGACTTTTGACTTAAATTTTCAGATTTTGTCAGTTTTGATGAAAATGAAAACAAGCTAGCTAAATACAGCAGCTATGAACGGCCACCAAATGGGCGCATTGTTTTCAACAAATGTAAAATCACAATGTTGTCTTTATACAAAATGTATTATTTTAAATACATAGCTGGTACAATGTAGTGGGTAGTTTTTGACACCAATGACAGCAAGACATAACTTAGACTACCGAAATACTAGCAAGCTACTTTAGCTAATTAACTACCGTTCTGGTTTGCTAACAAGAAAATGATATCTGATATCTATACAATCTCATGTGGAATTTTAAATAAAGTAGCCAGTAAACATAATTATCTGGTAAATTTTGTTGCTTTGCATATTACTGTTCTGATAGTTCTGTCATCCATTTTGGTTTTTTCATGTTTCATGTTTAATTGTGTAATAATTAGACAGTTTATTACAAATAGACAGTTTTGAGTTTATTATAAACCAGATTTAATACAGAATCTGTTACTTAAAATTGTATATACTTTAATTTCTGTTTAACAAATTGTTTTTGATGTTGCACTTTGGACACTTTGTTTCTCTCTATCAACAACATTCTAATAAAATTGTCATATAACTGTAAATATAATATTTTTAAAATTTACAGCATTTCCTTTTTGTTCAAAATGAGACTTTTTGCTCTAAGTGTTTAAAAGATAAAGAGAAAGATTAAAATGATGACTATTACAATCAGCATTTTGAGCTTGCATGATATAATTATGCTCTTCACATAATACAAGCGAAACGCATATAGATGTGCGACACAAGATGGCTTTTTCCAAAAAAAAAAAGGAAGGGTTCGATTCCCAGCCAATGCCCAAACCCAGCCACTGGATGCAGTGCATGGCCCTAATAAAACAAAAGAGTTGCATCAGGGAGGGTGTTCGGTGTAAAAACCTGTGCCAAGTTGTTGTGCAGATGGGAGCAGCTGGAAGGCCAACAACAACACTGTACAAGCAGTTTAAAATTAAGCTATTGTTTTTATTATTGTTTTCTTCCAGGAGTCACTTGGTACAGTGTTTGCATATAAAGAACCTTTGTCAGTACATTAGTCAGAACTCGCTTGTTCAATTACTATATCATTTCATACATTGGAGGACCTCAAAACAGTCTCACAAGAATTTCTGTTTGTACAGTATGTCTGAATAACAGCACTGAAGTAGTATAAGTGAATTTTAATGCGCTGGAGTCATGTTAAGACAAAACTTTAAATTGTTGTAAATTGTAAAATGTTTGTCTGATCTACTTTTTAGATTTCTCATCTGTGATTCACTCTCCGATTATTGAACAGGGAGTGTATTTAGATAGCGATGTGACGAAATACAGCTTAGTATAAACAAGGCATAAGACACTTAACTGTACAAAATTTTATTTCTTTGTATTAATAAGTTAGGCAGCGTGTTCTGCTGTACAGAAAGACAGACAGACATGTATGTGGGCATTAACCTGAAATAATAATATCACTGATTACATTAAAACTGATCAGCTTATTTTTAGCTTTCACCTTTTAACTATTTCTAAAACTGTTTCTTTTCCCGTCAACAATGGGTGCTAACGCTAGTCTATTATATATAATCTTAGTCATGAGCCGCCCCTCATTTCCTAATATTAATTGAATTTAAATGATGTTGATTAAATTAAAGAAATGGTATCAAATGTTTTACTGCGACAGGCTGCAAAGTGCCTAAAGATTCAAAGAATTAAAATTTTTTAAATGGGTTGTTTATGTAACAACCTCAGCAGCAACCTCATTTCCCCTCTCATCTGTTCCAACCATTCAGCATCACCAGTACACTAATCACTGGCCTGACCATCTGTCATCATCTGCACCTGTTTCTCACTGGTTCATGTCTTAATTTAATTTTTTTCATGTGTAAATAATTTATTGGTCACCGTGTGTCCTAAAAAAAAGAAAATCTCTGAAACTGGTCAGGTACAGACTGAAAATGAGAGCCAAAGAAATCCTTTAGGAAGCCTGGAGAACGAACTATTCCTCTAGATTAACACACACACACACACACCACACACACACACACACACACACACACACACACATATATATATATATATATATATATACAGTATCTATAAATGCACATTATGTATCATGTCTAATCTATCAAAGACAAAAAATATCTACACTATATAGGAATAAAAGGGAACTATTCAGGGAAGTATATAATCTCTAGGTCGATGATCTGAAAAGCTTGTGCTTATCCAAAAACTAACTAAAATAAAGATAAATTTAATGAAAACCAAAGCAATGGTCTGTTTGGAAGGCGAACAGGTCAGGTTTCAGTAGGAAGTGGAAAGAAAATAATTGGTTCGGAGATATGATGAGGTGAAAGAAAATAGAAGCAGCAAACAGATCGTTATGGATTTTTCACATTTGCATAACTGGCAGCTGCAAGCTTGGGTCTAACTGTATGAAAAGTTACCAATGATGCAAAGAAGGGTGATCATTTCAGCTGGAAATGGTAATAATAACGCAAACCACATTGATCGTCTACATTGCACCATGCAGAGCCAATTACTCTGTCTCTTTAGTTTCTAAAGTATTACTGGACCACAAATACAAACCTGCTGTTAGGCTTTACATGGCGACAAAAATCACAGCTAGCATCCACATACCACAAAGTATTTTGAAAAATAAAGAACAAAACTAGCTCTGGGAAATTTACAGTATGAAACTTTTTTTTTTTGTTTCGTTTTTTTTTTTTGCATGCATAATTTTGAAGTGAAAAGTGAAAAAAAAGTGTAGTTTCTAATTTCTTAGTGTACATTAGTCACATAGTATTTGTTGTACTATAGCATTTTTTACGAGCATGAACAAAAATCTCAGTATCGGACCAATACCTAACATCAGTTGGATATATATATATATATATATATATATATACGTCCTTAATGTTGCTGAAAATACAAATGAACTTATATATGATATAACTAGAATTAATCATGGTTAAACTTGACTGTATGAAATCCGCTATATAAAAGCACCAACATGCTTTTTTACACCCTACACCCACTAATCAAGTACTGTACTGTACTGTATATTGTGTAAAACCACCGACATGCTTCTTATTCTGCACACTGCACTACCTTGCACACTCACTTTATGTACATTTTATGTATATGTGTTACACTTTATTTAATCTGTACAGTTATTGAATTGAATGTTGTATACTTACTGTCTATAGTGTCTTGTCTATTACAAATGTACAACGTTTTATGTTGGTCTGAATCAAATTCCTTATGTGTGTCAACATACTTGGTGGGTTTGTAATTTAAACTTCCACTCATCAGAATCTTAACCCCAGAGGTCTAACTAGCTCTTCATTACCCTCTACTATAATAATATCATCATTGGATCTTTAAAGACGGGGAAAAAGTCAGACAATAGACATCTCGCACGTCGACTCGTGCACTTTATCCCATGTCTGAAACCCCACATGTCGCCAGGGGAATAGATATCTCTGTATGACACCGCACACACTGTCACACTTTGACATGTGGTATAGGTTTTTGTCTCCATTGAAAATCACTGCAAATGCAATTTAGCTATAAGGGGTCAGACTCCAGTCTGTTCCATGCCTGAGCAAGAAAAAGAGGCAGATAAAGTGTTTATTGGGTGAGCAAGGGTCACAACCTAACACACAACCTTTGGCTCGTGCGGCTATACGGGAGTCATGGTGTCGCATTGATCCACTCATTTCAGAAGCTAATTGAACAGCAGCGGGCTCAGATGATTAACGATGCAGTCAGGTGACACACTGTATCCCTGCATTAGTACATTAAACTAATTTTGATAAATGTGCATTAACTGCAATCCAAGGAATTGTGACTTAAAGTTTGACTTTAAAAAAATGCATTAAACCTGTCACTGAGATGGTACCTGATAATCTTCTGTACCCTGAAGTGATCACAGCTATTAGTCAATGGTCGTGTTGTCTTGTGAAAAACTTATTGCACTGGAGACTGGACACTGGAGACTCCTTCCAGGAAGTACAAAAATGTATTGCTTATTTTTAAATTATTATATGTCTTTGTTAATAACAGCATTTTCTATAAGCACATTTATTATTATAGGCTTTATGATTATGCGGCGCTTCTGGTGTACATGTCCCTGTGCATGAGAAACAATAACTTATTAGATAGATAGATAGATAGATAGATAGATAGATAGAAATTTAGTGACAGCTGTTTCTCAGATTTACTCTTACCGAAAATTAGTTTCTAATTAGAAAATTAGATCAAAATATACAGTTTTGTGTATTTTTTCTTGAGAGTGATGGCACATTACCACTATATTTGTCAGATCTGACAATATAAAACCCTTTGCAGTGCATGTTGTATGCGTTGTGTGTGTGTGTGTGTGTGTGTGTGTGTGCGTGTGTGCACGAATGTGTGCATCTGTATCCGGTAAGGAAACCCGACCACCGCCAACTTTTAAACTCTTGTTTTCTTTGAGCAAGCTGAGAGGAAGTGATATATTGATCGGAGAAGCTAATGAGAGAAGAAGGAGAGAGGGATAGATCAGATGAGAGGGTTGAGAGACGACTGGATACAAGAGATGGGGAGGAGGGGAAGTGGACGACCTGTCTTCCGGATTGGATTTCGGTTACACAGCAATACCGCAACTGGGCCCTGTGCTCCAGCTGCTGCCAGGTCAGTACAAGGCAGAGCGAGTATTATGTTCCCAAAAATAGCACACAGAGATTTTAATGCCTGCTAGGTTTCTCTCTTTCTACAGAGTGAAAAAAGAACAGGCTTCCATTTTCTTCTGAATAAAAACGAGGACAAAATAACGGAGAAGACCTCTATCCATTAATCTTAACCTCTCCTTTATTCTCAATCGATGTATAAATCTAATAAAAGGCTCTCTGACAAAACCATTTAGACCGTAGTATAATACATCTCGAGTCAGATTGGTCGGAAGGTGTGGATTAATTATGTACCTCAGCAGTTTACACTTTATATTAATGCATGTTTGTTTAATATTCATGAAAGGAGTCTCCTATTTGTCACATAAGAGGAAGCATTCAATTAATTATTAAATTTTAAGAAAGGAAAAAAATATTTATAGCCACTATAATCTAAGTGATATCAGGAACAAACATGATTAATGTACTGTACATATTTTAAACAAAGGGGATGCGTCAATTAATAATAATTAAAAAAAGGGAATTTTGTCTTTTAATCTGTAAATATACTGTCTACTGAGCCATCTATATTTTGCTTTCAAAGAGCGAGACTTTCTTGTTTTTTGTGTGTATAATTATAATTATAATAATGTAATTCAATTATTTGTCTCAGGAACCTTACAGCACAGCGAAATAATTTTTTTTTGCATATCCCAGGTCAAAGCACAGTGTCAGTCAGGGTACAGCACGGGTCTTGCTCAAGGGATCAACAGTGGAAACTTGGCAGTGGTGGGGGTTAAACCCCCAACCTTCCGATCATTGACCTAGTAATCCACATCCTTAGAAGACTGACCCACCACAGCCCACAGCCTCCGTGTTGCACTGTGCAATGTTCTCCAGGCTTCCTGAAGGACTTACTTGCCAAGATTTTGCCTCTCATTTCCTGGGGACAAGCTTCAGAGGAACGGTTTTGGTTGATAAGCCACACGGTGAACTATGAATCATTCAAGCATTAAAAAGAATCTAACTTAAGGCATGAACCAGTGATGATGACAGATGATCAGGCTGGTGATTAGTGTACTAGTGATAGATTAAATGCTGTGTAGAACAGATGAGAGGGGAAATGAGGGTGCTGTAGAGGTTGTTACATACAAAACACATTTCTTTAATGTAATCTATGTCATTTGATTTTATATAACATGAAGTGAAGGAGTTCCATTATCTCAGGGTCTTGTTTACAAGTGAGGGAACATTGGGGCGTGAGGTTGGATAGAGAATTGCAACTAACTGCTAACCTGACTTCAGGTTAGATTGAAAATGGATGGTAGCATTAAGAAATGAGGGGTGGCTCAAGACTTTTGCACAGTACTATATTTATATTTCAAACATTTTAGAGCAATATTGGCTTAAAGCATTTTTATATATTTTCTAATCTGTACAACATACACAATGGATGTATCTTACTTGCTATATGTAGTGGAACTAAGGAAGTTAGCAAGAGAATATGTTTATTCTTAGCCTTTGTAATCGCCAAAAAGACAGAAAAAGTAATTGGTGTAGCCTTGCTAGTTGCTCAAATGCTATGGCACATAGTGACTGCAGAAGCCCTTCAGAGCGAAAGAATCGCAGTGTTATGCTCAAATCCATTCACAAACATTTCTGAAGCCAAGCCAGCAAGAGTTCTCTTCCAGAATTTTCCGTCATTGCCTCAGGGCCACTCTGGATCCCAAGCCCATCACTCAGTTAGTGCACTGTTGAGCGTTATAACTGCACAGCACAAAATCCACTCAGGACAGAGTTGAGAAGGCAAAGTTCAGAAAAGTTCAGAAGGCAAAGACCGAAAAGCTGAAGCAAATCCAAAACAAACCCATTAACACATAGTCGATCCCAGAGAATGCACTAAAAAAAAAAACACAGGATATATGTCGCCTTGCACCTCAAGTGTCCGGGTTCGATTCCCGGCCAGGCTCGATTCCCGCCTCTGTGTGCGTGGAGTTTGCATGTTCTCTTCTTGCTTGGTGGGTTTCCTCCGGGTACTCCGGCTTCTTCCCCCAGTCGAAAGACATTATTTTTTGCTGTTCCCAAATAGCCTGTCGTGTGTGAATGGGCGTGTGAGTGTGTGTATGTGTGTGTGTCCTGCGATGGATTGGCACCCTGTCCAGGGTACATGTATATCCCGCCTCGTGCCCTAAGTCTCCTGGGATAGGCTCCAGGCCCCCCGCGACCCTGAATACAGTATAAAGCGGTATAGAAGATGAGTGAGAGTGAGAGTGTGAGAGGATATATGCCTTTGCTCACAGGTCGGGTTTCAGTGAGAGAAAAAAACGAAGAGAACAAAAATACCATGAAACTAAATTAAATTAGCTTTTATGATTATGGGTTAAAAGTGGAAGAAAACACCACTGAGAATAATTGATTAAAGTGCGATTTTTTTTTTAGCAATGCTAAAGTATAGGAAAGGAATGGTTAAAGCACTCCTTTAGAATTTCAATACACGTTGTTTGGGATCTAGTTGACGTTACAATGCTACAGTATAGGTGATGAAGCAGAAATTAAAAGAGTGCTGATGTGAAATGTTAGGAATGGGACAGCAACAGCGCTAGAACAAGAGTTCATTCAGAAGTATCTCATGGCTTCAGAGCCACGGCCTGGCTAAACATTCCTCAGATTGTTGCTCTCCCATATTTCCACACCATAGAAACCTTCCACATCTCCCACCACGTTTGCCCGGGAGACCAGAAGCAGCCAGACACATGAAACTGTCATGTTTACATTTCTTTATCTTCCCCAACCTCCCACATGCACTAGCACACAGACACACACTTTCAGTCAAAGCTGAACCAACTACAAACAAGGCAAATAATGAGAGCTGGAGGTTTTTTTTTTTTTTTTCAACAAGCTCCTGTCCACTGGAAACTGAAAAGGCAAACTTTTTGTTCTTTAGCAGAAACACCCGGGGATTTAGAAGTAGTTTGTGTGTGTGTGTCTTGGCATGATGCAAAATGAGAAAAAGAAAAAAGAGGAAATTCTTCCACCTCCACAGTGAAACATGGGACAGAGAGAATGAGCATTCTGAAAAATGTACTTCTAACCTAATTTCGGTTGGTTAAAGGTGAAGAAAAAAAAATTGGCAGCCTTTGTTAAAATTAAATCTGTATAAAACATTTATGTTTTATTAACTCATCTACTTTAGAACTTTACCTTTAGAACTTTATCGTAAGTTCAAACTGAACATACAGTAATACTGTGTAGTGAGAAAACTCCTCCATTACAGCCCAGCAAAACTATTTCCATTTTTACATCACTAGGACATAATAATATTGCAAAAACATACAGCAAGTGAGTTACTGAGATATAAGAGGCCGTATTGGGGTTGAGCCCATGAATGTGATCCCATTATGCGTCCCTTGATATTGGAGTTACCACTATGTGTATACAGTAAAGGTAAAAGACATTTTGACAGCAAGTTTTTGTCCATG